>JAJEJO010000453.1:533973-640334 GCA_020662805.1 Glaucomys volans | reverse complement strand
TCTTGCGCTTTGGGAGTCATGTTAAGGAAATCTGGTCCTAGGCCAACGTGATGAAGATTTGGACCTATTTTCTCTTCTATTAGGTGCAGAGTCTCTGGTCTAATTTCTAGGTCCTTGATCCATTTTGAGTTGAGTTTTGTACAGGGTGAGAGATATGGGTTTAGTTTTATTTCGCTGCATATGGATTTCCAGTTTTCCCAGAACCATTTGTTGAAGAGGCTGTCTTTTCTCCATTGTATGTTTTTGGCTCCTTTGTCAAGTAATGAGATACCTGTATTTATTTGGGTTTGTCTCTGTGTCCTCTATTCTGTACCATTGATCTACCTGTCTATTTTGGTGCCAATACCATGCTGTTTTTGTTACTATTGCTCTGTAGTATAGTTGAAGGTTTTTATACATGACAGTAGAATGCATTTTGACACATTGTACACTAATGGAACACAACTTCTCCTTCCTTTGACTGTACATGGTGCAGTCACACCAGTAGTGTAATCATACATGTATAAAGGGTAATAATGTCCATCTTATTCTACTGTCCTTGTAATGTTTCTTAATGTACACTTGTATAATTCACCTACTCTCTTGGTTCCTCAGTTCTTTACTTTCTTTTCAATACAGGAAAGGCCATGCTGAATACTCTTATTATCTGAAATACTTTATTAGCACTCATTAATTGATCTTCCTCTCTGAACATCACTTCATCTTCTTTCAATTTTCTTGTTCAGTTACATTCATTTTATCCCCTCCAGCTATCCTCAGTGGAATACTGGATCATATAGCAGTTTAGTCTCATCAGGATGAGTAGTGCAATGACTCCTTTAGCTCCATCCTTTAAGACCTTTCCTCTTCTTTTTTTTATTTAATTTTTTTTAGTCATTGTACACAAATGGGGTACAACTTTCATTTCTCTGATTGTACACAATGTAGGGTCACACCGTTTGTGTAATCTTATATGGACATAGGGTAATGATGTTTGTCTTATCTTTCCTTCCCCCACCCCCTCCCCACTGCTCATTTCCCTGTACACAATCCATCATTCCTTCATTCCTCCCTTACCCACTCCTTCTGGATTACGTAGCATCATCCACTTATCTGAGAAAACATTCGGTCCTCTTCTTTACTTCGTTGTATTCAACATTTATGACCCATCATCTTCAAAGTAGTTAACAATAGCCTAAACTCTGCTGAAACTTGTTTACTATTTTGTTGTTATACCTTTCTAAAAAAAAGTCTCAATCGTGCACCAACCCTATTTTCCCATTTCTCCATTAACTGAGAACTGAATACTACTATAGAATGCTATAAGGACCTTGTCCTCAACGGTAACTCAAGAATTGAGAGAAAAATATTTCAAGACAAAGGCACTGCCTACGTTCATACAACAAAGATCAAAGAGACAGAAGAAACAACAGATATATTAAAAGAACATCTTTTGATGTTCATTCTTACTCAAAATAAAGCTATAGCTGTCTTTAAATATTGGACCTCTCAAATGGACTACATAAGAAGGTAGCTTGTAACAGTAACTATAGATGTAGGTATTAAGGTAGTTGATCTATTTCGTTTTATTTTTTTCCTATTGAAATAGTAATTGCACATATTTATGGGGTACAGTCTAATAAGTAAATACATTTATACAGTGCACAGTCAATCAAGTCAGGATAATAACCATTTCTATCTCCTTAGACATTTATCATTTCTTTGTGTCTCAAACCTTAGAACTCTTCTGTTCTAGTTCTTTATAAAATGTATGATAAGTTGATAAGAACTATAGTCAGGCTACTATGCTTCAGAACACTAGTAATTTATTCCTTCTATCTAAAGTATCTTGATACCTATTATCCAAGTTCCTCTGGAACTTCTTTCTAGCTTCTAGTATTCACTATTCTACTCTGATTTATGAGATCAGCTTTTTGAGCTTCCATATAAGAGTGAAAGCAGGCAGTATTTGTCCTTCTGTGCCACAGTATTTCACTTAATGTAATTTCCTCCAGTTCCATCCTTTTTACCACAAATGAGAGGCTTTCATTCTTTTTTATGGCTGAATAATATTCCACATTATTCCCTTTTCCACTAATGGACCCTTGGTTGATTCCATATATTTGCTATTGTGACTATTGCTGCAATAAACATGGGAGTGCAGGTATCTCTTTGGTATGTTGCTTTAATTTCCTTTGGGTATGTATCGCAAAGTAGAATAATTGGATAGTATGGCGGTTCTAGTTTCAGTTTTTTAAGGAACTCCTAATCTATATTTCTACCAATAATGTATCAGTCTCCCTTTCTCTGCAGCCTCACAAGCACTTGTTAACTTTTTTCCTTTTTAATAATAGCCATTTTAACTGGAGTGAGATGATATCTCATTGTAGTTTTGATATGCATTTCCCTGATGATTAGTGATATTGAGCATTTTTCATATACCTGTTGCCCATCTGTATGTCTTCATTAGAAAAATATATATTCAGATCTATTCATGTTTTAATCATATTTTTTATGTAGAGTGTTTTGGGATTCCTGATCCGGATTTTAATCTCAGACAGATGAATAGTTCAAAATTTTTTTCTCCCATTTTTCAGGTTGTCTGTTCAATCTGTTGATTGTTTTGTTGTTTATAGAAACTTTTTTTAAAAAATTTTTTACATTTTTTTAGATGTTGATAGACCTTTATTTTATTCATTTATTTATGTGGTCCTGAGAGTCAAATCCAGTGCCTCACACATGCTAGACAAGTGCTATACCACTGAGTCACAATCCCAGCCCCTATAGAAGCTTTTAAGTTTATATAATCCCATTTATCTATTTTTTGGATCTATAGCCTGTATTTTGGGGAATTATCCAAAAGTCATTGCCTATCCCAGTATCTTGGAATGTATCCTCTAATTTTCTTAAAGTAGTTTTATGGTTTCAGGGTTTTTTAAACACACCCCGCCCCCAGCACTGGGAATTTAAACCAGGGGCACTTTACTACTGAGCTGCATCCCCAGCCCTTTTTATTTTTGAGTCAGCTTCTCACTGAGTTGCTTAGGACCTTGCTAAATTGCTGAGACTAGCCTTGAACTTGCAATCCTCCTTTCTCAGCCTCCTGAGCTACTGGGACTGTAAGTGTGTGCCATCACACCAGGCTCAGGTTGTACATTTAGGTATTTGATCCATTTTAAGTTGATTTTTGTTTATGGTGAAAGATAGGGATCTAGTTTCATCCTTCTGCATGTTGATGTCCAGTTTTCTCAACACCATTTATTGAAAAAACTGTCCTTTCTTTGATGTATGTCTTTGGCACTTTTCTTAAGAATCAGTTGGCTATAAATGTATGGATTTATTTCTGGGTTTTCTCTTCTGTTCCATTGGTCTATGTGTCTATTTTTATGCCAGAAACATGCTATTTTGGTGACTATAGATTGGCAGTATGTTTTGAGATCAGATATTATGATATCTCCAGATATTTTATTTTTGCTCAAGATTGCTTTGACTATTGGGGGTCTTTTTTGGTTTCATATGAATTTTAGTAATTACCTTATGTACATGTATAATTAACAATAATGATATGATCGTACATCATGCACAGCCATAGAAATGAAAATTTGTACCCCATATGTGTACAATGAATCAAAATGAAGTCTGTAAAAAATAAATAAAAATAAGTGAATAAAGAAAGAATGAATGAATTTCATTGGTTTTTTATTTATTTATTTTGATTCATTATACACAAATGGAGTACAGCTTCATTGGTATTTTGGTGGGGAATCCTTATGCATTGAATCTTTAGATCTCTTTAAGTAGTATGGACATTTTAGCAATATTAACTCTTCCAGTCCATGAACATGGGAGGTTTTTCATTATTTCTGTGTCTTCTTTCATTTTTCTTTCATCTGTGTTTTATAGTTTTCCTTTACATTTATTTCTAGGTATCTTTTGAAGCTAGTGTACATGGAATATTTTTTTTTCTTTTGCCATTATTTTTATCTTTATTTATTTTTTTTATTTACTTATTGATTCATTGGACACAAATGGAGTACAGCTATTGTTTCACTGGTTGTACACAAAGTAGAGTCACACCATCTGTGCGTTCATGCATGTACACAGGGCAATGGTATCTGTCACACACTCTGTTATTAATTTTACCCCCCACCCACCCCCACCCCTCCCTTCCCTCTATGCTAGCTATCTTTCCTCCATTCTTGCCATCTTTCCCCCCCACATTATGCATCATCATTCATTTATCAGAGAGACCATTCGGCTTTTGGATTTTTGGGATTGGCTGATCTCACTTAGCATAACAGTTTCCAACATCATCCATTTACCTACAAATGCCATAATTTTATTCTTCTTTATGGCTGAGTAATATTCCATTGTGTATATATACCACAGTTTCTTTATCCATTCATCTACTGAAGGGCATCTAGGTTGATTCCATAATCTAGCTATTGTGAATTGAGCAGCTATGAACATTGATGTGGCTGCATCACTGAAGCAATCTGATTTTAAGTCCTTTGGGTACAAGCCAAGGAGTGGGATAGCAGGGTCAAATGGTGGATCCATTCCAAGTTTTCTAAGGAATCTCCACACTGCTTTCCAGAGTGGCTGCACCAACTTGTACTCCCACCAGCAATGTATGAGTGTACCCTTTTCCCCACATCCTCGCCAACACCTGTTGTTGCCTGTGTTCTTGATAAAAGACATTCTAATTGGGGTAAGATGAAATCTTAAGGTGGTTTTGATTTGCATTTCTCTTATAACGAGTGATGTTGAACATTTTTTCATAAATCTGTTGATTGCTTGTAGATCTTCCTCTGTAAAGTGTCTGTTCATTTCCTTGGCCCATTTATTGATTGGGTTATTGGTGTTGGAATATTTTTCTTGATTTCAGCAGGTTCATTATTGGTATACAAAATGCTCCTGGTTTTCATATGTTTGTATTTTGTCTTGCAGTTTTATTGAATTTCTTGTTTAGGTGTAAGTTTTTCAGTAGAGTCTATAGGTTTTTCTGTGTATACAATCATGTTATCCTACAAAGAGGGATAATTTGATTTTGGCCCCTCATGCTTTGATTGCTTTCTCTTTCTTTCTCTCATTGCTCTCACCAAGACTCCACTACTATGTTGAATAAGAGGGATGAAAGTGGCTGTGGGTACGGCAGATGTAAGCTTTATTATGTTGAAGTATGTTTCTTCCATACCTAATTTATCCAGAATTTTTATCATGAAGGGATATTGAGTTTTTTGGTTTTTTAAGCAAAAAAGATACTAATTTTTATGGATATGAATGACAATGCTATGATATTCATTTCTTCTTTAAACATTTAAACACCAAACACCAGATCCAGTTCCAGGTCCTGGAACTATAATAGTGAGAAAAAAATAGAGTGCATTCCTACTGCTTGTCTATGGTACTCCCTGAGACATGGTATGTTTAGTTAAATTAGAATATATGTAAATCCATGCATCAAAAATATAACAAAGGCAGTAATAAAAGCAAATAATTGTGTGTTCATATAAACCACTCTACTTGTAACTATAATTTTCTATGATATTATAGGTTAGCAACATTCTTTTATAGTCAACTTCCTTTTATTTATTTGCTCTTTTTAATTTTTACAGACTGCATTTTGGTTTTTTGTTTTTTGTTTTTTGAAACTCTAGAAATACCTGTATTTTCAAACAATTTTACTTTATTTTTACTACATTTTTAAAATTTTGATTCATTGTACACAAATGGGGTACAACTTTCATTTCTCTGGTTGTCCATGAAATAGAGTCACATCATTTGTGTAATCATACCTACACATAGGGTAATGATGTCTGTGTCAGTCTACTATCTTTCCTTCCCCTGCCCCTCCCCCTCTCATTTCCCTCTACATAATCCAAAGTTCCTCCATTCTTCTCTTACCCCTCACTCCCCTACCCCCATTATGTACCATCATCCACTTAATGGAGAAAACATTAGGCTTTTGGTTTTGGGGATTGGCTTTTTTCACTTAGCATGATATTCTCCAATTCCATCCATTTACCTGCAAATGCCATAATTTTATTCTTTATGGCTGAATAATATTCCATTATGTGTATATACCACATTTTCTTTATCCATTCATCTACTGAAGGGCATCTAGGTTGGTTCTACAATCAAGCTATTGTGAATTGAGCTGCTATAAACATTGATGTAGCTACATTAGTACAGTATGCTTACTTTAAGTCCTTTGGGAATAGGCCAAGGAGTGGAGTAACTGAGTCAAAAGGTGGGTCCACTCCAAGTTTTCTGAGGAATCTCCATACTGTTTTCCAGAGTGGCTGCACCAATTTGCAACTCTACTAGATATGTACAAGTATGCCTTTTTCCCCACCCACATCCATGCCAACACTTATTATTGTTTGTGTTCCTGATAATAGTTATTCTAATTGGAGTGAGATGAAATCTTAGGGTGGTTTTAATTTGTATTTCTCCAATTACTAGAGATGTTGAGCACCTTTTCATATATTTGTTAATTGCCTGTATATCTTTTTCTGATCCTTGCTTTCATTTCTTGTGCTTTGGGAGTCTCGTTAGTCTGCTCCTAAGCCAACATGATAAAGATTTGGACCTACTTTTTCTTCTGTGAGTTGCAGGGTCTCAGATCTAATTTCTAGATCCTTGATCCATTTCAAATTGAGTTTTGTGCAAGGTGAGAAATAGAGATTTAATTTCATTTTATTGCGTAGGGATTTCCAGTTTTCCCAGCACTATTTGTTGAAGAGGCTATTTTTTCTCCAGTGTATGTATTTGGCACCATTGTCTAATATGACATAACTGTATTTATGCGGATTTATCTCTGTGTCTTCTATTCTGTACCATTGATCTACCTGTCTGTTTTGTTGCCAATACCATGCCCTTTTTGTTACTATTGCTCTGTAGTATAGTTGAAGGTCTGGTATTGTGATACCACCTGCTTCACTCTTTCTGCTCAGGATTGCTTTGGCTATTCTGGGTCTCTTATTCTTCGAGATGAATTTCATGATTGCTTTCTCTGTCTCTATGAGAAACGTCATTGAGATTTTAATTGTGATTGCATTGAATCTGTATAGCACCTTTGGTAGGTATGGCCATTTTGATAATATTAATTCTGCCTATCCAAGAACATGAGAGATTGGGATGTTGAGTTTTATTGAGTTCTTTTTCTGAATCTATTGAGATGATCATATGGTTTTGTCCTTCATTCTACTAATGTGATATATTGCATTTA
This sequence comes from Glaucomys volans, assembly GCA_020662805.1. NCBI lineage: Eukaryota > Metazoa > Chordata > Mammalia > Rodentia > Sciuridae > Glaucomys > Glaucomys volans. The sequence goes on along the minus strand of JAJEJO010000453.1, from coordinate 633,121 downwards.
TTGATTTGTGTATGTTGAAACATCTTGCATCCCTGGGATAAATCTCACTTGATCATGGTAAATGATCCTTTGTATGCACTGCTAAATTGAGTTGTTGTTTTGGGGTTTGTTTGTTTGTTTTTTTTTTTTTGAGAATTTTTGTATCTATGTTTATCAAGGATGTTAGTCTGTAGTTTTCTTTTTTATTGGGTCCTTGTCTAGTTTTGGTGTCAGACTAATGCTGGCCTCATAGAATGAATTTGGGAGCATTCTCTACCTTTGTATTGGAATAGTTTGAGAAGAATTGGTAGTGGTTACTTAAAAGTCTGGTAGAATTCAGTTTGGTAGAAGCCATTTGGTCTTGGGTTTTTGTCTGTTGAGGGACTTTTCATTACTGATTCAACTCATGTATTGTTGTTCTGTTCAAGTTTTCTGTGTTTCTAAGGTTCTGTTTTGGTAGATGTCCAGAAATGTTTATTTCTTCTAGTTTTTTTGGTTTATTAGCCAATAGTTGTTCATATAGTCCCTAATGATCTTCATATTTCTGTGGTATCCATTGTAAAGTCACCTTTTCCATCTCTGATTTTATTCTCTTTTTTTCTTGATTAATCTACCTAATTTTTTATTGAATTCATATATATTTTTTAAAAACCAACTCTGTTTTCATGATCTTTTGTATTTTTTGTTTTGTTTGTGTTTTATTTTATTTATTCCTGCTCTGATCTCTGTTGTTTCTTTCAAATTTTGGGTTTGATTTATTCTTGCTTTTCTTGTTCTTTAGGCTTATACTGTTAAGTTGTTTGAAATACTTTTATTTTTGTGTAGGACTTACTTCTATAAAGCTCCCTTTTAAATGTTTTGCCATATCCCATAGATTTTGTATATATTGTATTTCTATTTTCTTGTAAAAGATTTTTGTATTTTTTTGAAGTTTTGATTAACTTCAAGATCTTGCTGTTTAGTTTTCATGTATTTGTACAATATGTAAAATTTCTTGTTGTTTTCTAGGTTTATTCATTGTGGTCAGAGGAGATACATGCTATCATTTCTAGTTTTTGAATTTGCTGAGACTTGTTTTGTTGCCTAAAATGTGGTTTATCCTATAGAATGTTCCAAATGTGCTGATGAGAAGAATTTAAGTATTCTGCAACTATTGGATGAAATATATTTTCGGTAAATGTCTCTTAGGTCTATAAATGTCCATTTGGTTCATAATTTAGTTTAATTTTAATGGTATTTAGTTGAGTTTTGGTCTTGATCTATTGATGTAAGTGGGGTGTTGCAGTCACCAACTATCATTGTATTAGTTCCTTTATATTATTGGGTGTTCTGGTATTGGATAGATATATATTTATAATTGTTGGATTCTCTTTTTCAATTGATTTCTCACTCATTATATAATGACCTTTGTCTCTATTATAGTTTTTTGACTTGAAATCTATTTTTATACTAATATAGCTACTCCTGCTTTCTTTGAATTTACATTTGAGTGGAATATCTTTTTCTAACCCTTTCAGTCTGTGTGTATGTCTTTACTGGTGAATTGAGTTTATTGTGGGCACAAAAAAAACATTGTTTTGTTGGCTCTTATTTTTTTAATTTTTTTTTTATATTTTTGTTGTTGATAGACCTTTATTTAATTAATTAACTTATTTATATGTGGTGCTGAGAATTGAACCCAGTGCCTCACACATGCCAGGCAAGAGCTCTCCCACTGAGTCACAACTCCAGCCCATCTCTTATTTTTTATATTTTGTTTTTTGTGGTACCAGGAATTGAACCCAGGGGCCACTGAACTATATCCCTAGTCCTTTCATTCTTTGTTTTAAGTCAGGGTCTCATTATGTTGCCAAGGCTGAACTTGGATTTGAGATCCTACTGCCTCAGCTTCCCAAGCCACTGGGATTACAGGCATGTGCCACACCTGGCTCTAGGTCTTGTTTGTTTTGTTTTTCTTTTTCAATCTTTTTATCCAGTCTAAAATTTTTACTTGAAGAATTTAGTATTGGCCAAATTATATCATGTGCATATGTACAGTGAATCCCATCACTCTGTACAACTAAAACACATCAATACAAAATGTGGAAAGAAAAAAGAATTTAATCCATTTATAGTCAATGACTTTCACTGATAGGTAAAGACTTACTCTTACAATTTTTTTCATTTTTTTCTGGTTGTTTGGTATATCCTTTGTTCCTTTTTTCCTTTCCTGTTGTTGTCTCTGTTGTTTGGTGGTTTTCTATGTTGATAAGGTTTGTTTTCTCTTTTGTATCTGCTCTACTAGTGGGTTTTATAATGTATTTTCATGATGGTAGGTATCTTCCTTTCATTTCTAAATATAGAACTCCCTTAAGACATTTTTTGTAAGACCAATCTGGTGGTGATGAATTTCCTAGTTTTTCTTTGTCTTGGAAAGACTTTATTTCAGAAAGAGCAGTTTTACTGGGTATAGAATTCTTGAATGGCAATTTTTCTCTTTCAGGGCTTTGACTATATCATCCCATTCCCTTTTGGCCTATATGATTTCATCTGAGAAATCTGTTGTTTGTATAATGAGCTCTCCCTTAAGTGTGACTGGGTGCTCTTTTCCTTTTGCTGTTTTTAGAATTGTTTGGTTTTGACTTTTGACAGTTTGACTGGTATATGCACTTGAGAGGGTTTTTGTTTTGTTTTGTTTTGTTTTGTTTTGTTTTGTTTTGTTTTGTTTTGTTTTGTTTTGTTTTTGGTCAAATCTATTTAGAGTCCTTTGAACCTTCCTGATCTGGAAGTCTGTAATTTTCTCAAGATTTGTTTTACCTATTATTTCACTGAGTTTTTCTACACCTTTTCCCCTCCCTTCCCCTTTCGATACATCCATAATGCAAATATTTGTTAGTTAATGGTATAAGGTGTTGTTGTTGTCTGTTTTTGTTATTTTGGCTGACAGTTATTTTTTTAAAGGACCAGTCAAGTTCAGAAATTCTTTCTTTTGCTTGACAGTCTGTTGTTTAAAAACCACATTTTTAAAAATTTACTTATTGAGTTCTTCTGCTCCAATATTTCACTTGGTTCTTTTTTATGATCTCTATCTTTTTGCTGTTTTCTTTCAGATTATGAATTGCTTTCTTAATCTTTGTTGATGTGTCAGTCTGTATTCTCTTATATCTCACTGAGTTTACTTAGAATCATTATTTTGAATTCTTTTTTCAGGCATTTCATCAATTTTATTCTCTTTGGGAAATTACTATATCCCTTTTGATATGTCACATTACCTTCCTTTTTCATGCTTCTTGTGTCCCTGTGTTGATATTTGCACATCAGATGAACCTCTTGCTCTATTCAATTTTATTGAGTGGCTTCCATAAATAGAAGAATTTCTCCTAAAGATAAGGTACTGGTTGGGTAGCATACCTTAGCTTTGGCTCCTTATGGGCACAGTAGTGTAGTCTTTTATAGCTTCTTCAGTTGTAATCTATGTTGACAATGCCTGTGGTGGTGAGTTTTGCTGATCACTCTGGTGCAGCTCATGTGAGATGCCTGTCAGTTTCCACAGGTCTGTGAGAGGGCTGGGCTGCTCTGGCTGGCCCAGGCAAGCAAGGCATGGTTCATGCAATAGCAGGGTGCAGTTCCCATCAGATTTTGTGGGCTGCATGGGGGACAGTCTACGCCAGCAGGTGCATGTGCACAGCAGTAGGAAGGGGGGTCCTTAAGTCTCCATAAGTCATATGGTTGTGGAGACATTCCAGTTGGTGTGGCATCATCATTCCCCACAGTAGCTTGGAATAAGTGGATTTGATCTCAAAATGGCACTGTGCAACAACAGCCTGTATGGGGGAAAGTACAACATGGATTAAGCTCGCTCTCTGGAGCAGTGCAATGATGTACACTCCATGACAACTCTTCAAACCAGTTTCAAGGTCCATTAGGACCTTGAAGCAAGGTCCTTGCTTCTGAATTCCCCAGAAGCAAAAATGTCAGGTATTCATAGTGTCAATGAAGGTTACTGGAGGCCTGCCATTTACCTTTTTCTTGTCCTAGCATTGGCAGAATTCTCACACAGAGACACAGACACCAGGGCATTCAGCAGGAAGCAGTATTTATTTGTGACAACACAGGTTCAGCAGATTCTTATCCAAGGCTGAGCATTTAATGTAGGGAGGCATAGTCTTATATACTCTTGTTAGTTTCCAATTACATACTTGTTCTTTGTTTCCCATATGAGTTAATACATATTTCTGGTTAGGCATTCTATTTCTGTACTCCAGAGTAGCAACAATGTTATAACTGAATTGTGGAAGGTTCACATTGATACTAATGGTGTCATGTTGTCTTTTTCTGTGCTCTGAGAAATTATCTACAGTAAGAGGGCTTTCTCAGTTTTAGGCTAGTCCAGACTGGGTGACAGAGCAATTGATGCAAGGTAGCTTGTACCTTTTTTTAAAAGGTTATCTTGAGCCTCTGTGTTCCACTGCTTCTCTGTTTCACTCACACTGCATTCCAGTGCTCTCCCCCACGCATTCTAGTTAAATAGCAGTTTTTTATTCTTTGCTTTTGGTCCTTCTTTTCAGAAAGAAGGCATGTCCAGCACCTCTAGTCAGCCATCTTCTATAATTCATTTTAAATTTTCTTGGAGTCTCATGCAGGATTATAACTGAAGATAGAGTAAATCAATGGGTGAAAATTATCTCAAACATACTTGTGTAGTGCGTGAAATAAAGAACTATATTTTCTCACATATGCTTTTAAAATATTATAAACAAGAGAGAAATATTAAATTTATATGAAAATGTTTCTTAGGACTTACACACATGGCTTTGATTAATAATTTTAAAAGCAAATATTCAGATATAGTCATATAATTTTTACTATAAAGGTTATCTGACTTGACCTGATACAACTTTATGATTAAATATCATTAAAAAATTAATGTCACTTAATCATGTTTGTTTTCATGTGGATTTATAGTCCTATTTTTCTTTCAGATTATTATTTCTTTTAAATTCTAGCATGCACACTCCAGAATCGAAAAATGAACATTTGGAGGATAGAGCTCATCAGCCTAAAAAGGTACATTTTAATATATGAAATAAATATCTATCTGATCTTAAATTTTATTTCTAAAGGTTATTATTAGTTAGATTTCTCCTATGTGTCTGGTTAAAAAAATAAGAAGAGATAATTTTGAAATAGTTTTAAAGAGTCCTAGGAAATGAGCAGAAAGAGATTAAAAAGTATTATTACTACAGAGTATTTTGGAGTTTAATGGGGTAGATTTCAGGAATAAGGGAAATATGGCTTATTATATCTTGCCATGTCCAGGAAAAATTCAATAATTTATTTTTTTAATTATTTTTAGATGTTGGTAGACCTTTGTTTTATTCATTTATTTATATGTGGTGCTGAGAATCAAACCCAGTCCCTCATACATGCTAGGCAAGCGCTCTTATCACTGAGCCACAACCCCAGCCCACAAAAATTCAGCAATTTAAACTAGTAATGGCAAAAATAAGTCTGTGCTGTGTACTTTTAAGATATGCAGGTTTTTATTTTGCAAGTATAAGAGTAAGTCATTAGGGCTTGTGTTAGTCTATTTACTAAATAGTAATTGGTTATAATTATAATTATTTTATTTTTAAAATAGTTCTTAATGGGCAAAAGTCCTTTATAATATTTTAAACATTCATTATTGCTTCTATTTTAATTCATTTCTGATATGAATTTATTATAAATTCTCAAATAATAAAACTCATTAATAATTGTCAAATAAGAAAAGTATGGTTTCACTGTATCTAATTTTTCACAACCCTAATAAAAATTCATCATCATTTGTTTAGCCTTTTATACAGTGGAAGAACCTCTAGAAAAAGCCTCTACATCAGAACTCCAAAAGGTTGATCATCAGTTTTGAGAATTTTAATCTTATAGAACTACACAATTCATTTTTAGCCAGCAGATACTGTTTCCGTAGTCATTGATGTTACCCTTCCCTTTTATCAATAGTTCCTTAGCCTATAGTTTTTGTGGCATTTCCAGCAACAATGTGATGTTCTCTTTCCCACTATACTGAAAATAATAGCAATACACTCAAAGTGAAAGTGTTTGGGTGCACATGTACATCCATCATGATAACAATAAAGGCAGGTTTAAAGATCTCTGTTCCAGAGTTGTTAATTCTTCTCTGGGTTTATTGCTGTTGTTGTCACTGTGTTTATTTTTTAAAATAGGAGAAACCTCTTAATATTCTCAAAAAGCAAACATTTCTTTTTTCCAAATCAGCAATTTCATAATTAGATTATTATTCAAAGGCCTAGGAGATTGAGGTATATCTCAATGTTATCTACAAATATATATCTAAATATCTACAAATATTAGTAGAAGCGTGCTTAAATTTATAAAGACTCGACCTGTACTTTTCTCATTTTTCTTTGTTATATAATTTTCCAAATGATACAAAGTTATGTATCACCTCTTTTCCAATAAGTTGCATTTTATTTCAGAAAAATTTTGGTGTATAATCTCAGGGAGGACATTTTTAATTATTTTGCCCATGTTATAGGCTCATTTGTTCCGAATATATGAAAAATGGGTGAGGACGTGAGTCTATTAAACTCTAAAGGATGGTGGCTTGCAAAATGCACTGCTGTGACATCCCCAAATACCTACTGATATAGATATAAATATATAGATATATAGATATTCCCCATATTAGCATTAGTAGTATGAATTTAATTATGAGATATGGTGGTTTAGTGCATTCATAAAATTGTATTGGAAGTATGGTTCTTTAAAGATTTCCTTGTTTTACTTCAGATCCTCAGTAATCCTAATAGTAGCACATATGAAGAAGCTAAGGGAACTGTCCTGTCAGAAACAAAGGAAGTGACACCAAAGATGAAAATACAGTCACATACTTCTTGTCCTCCAAAAGGAATAGTGAATAGAATAATTACATATGGTATGTGCAATAAGAAATGTAAATGGGGAGAAAATGAGAAATATATGTGATAAATAATAAAACATTAGACAATAAAGCCACTGCTTAATCTGTATATTTCTGGTGAGTAGCTGTTACAAGCAACATGTAGACAAAGAGAAAATGTTTCTTTGAATATTCAAAATTAAAACCAAATATTGATTAAAAGATTTATATTTTAATTTTTCATGTCTTTTATATTATATTTTTGTGAATAGAAGCAGCATTGACTAAAGATTTTTGGTTAAGATCTACTTTTGATATTTAATTTCATTATCTAGAAATAACATTATACTCCTGGCAACATTAGGGTTTTTATTAAAATTAGATCCCAAACTTTAAAACAGGTGCAACCTTGCAGAATTGTGTAAAAGTTGCTTTCCTCCTAAAATTTTAAAGCTTCTCATTTTCACCAAATATTTATAAAGAGGATTAAAAGAGTTTAGAGAATTAAATTTAAAGTATAATGATATAAGTAATTGAAGTTTCCTGTTTTTATTTTCTTATTTGCTTGTTGCTAACTTTTAAGCTTTTGAAAGCAAATTTTAGCCATTGATTTTTTTCATTAGTAAAAATTGCTTTTTAAAATAACATCAGTGTTTTAGAAGCACTGAATCAAGTTTTTCTATGAACTTGGAAAGTCTTCATCTGCCAGCATAAATTATTGGACTCTGGTGAATATACTTTCTTCACATTGATCCTATATGCATGTTCAGGGACCCTGGGCATTTTCTAATAGAGCAGAGAGAAGGGGCAGGACCTGTAAGAGATAGGAAAACGTATTGATCACCCAAGCTTATTTCCTGAAGGTTGGACTGCAGGCTGTTCAGGAACTCATTAAAGAGTTCTAGAAAGTCAACATTGAAACTTGAAACTAGTTCTAGAATTTGTTTTCCCCTTTGTTCTTTTATTTTTGATTTTGTAGTTTTAGAAACTATAGAACAAGGTGATTTATCTTAGCTTCTATGTTTCTATTTTGGGAGTGCATACTCTTGTACTCTTTTTTTGATTTTTTGATTTTTTTTTTTTTTTTGCAGTTGTAGATGGACAGCATGCCTTTATTTTGTTTATTTTTACATGGTGCTAAGGCTAGAACTCAGTGCCTCACACATGCTAGGCAAGTACCCTGCCACTGAGCTACAGCCCCAGCCCATTCCTGTACTTTTTTTCAAAACGGTTCTCACTCCCTCTCTGTCTCCTTTTTCTGTCTTTTATAAACACACACACACACACACACACACACACACACACACACACATGCACACATATGCACACATATAGAAACCCTAGGTTCATACTGGCTCCCTAATACACAAAGTATAGAATCTCAACCTCTGAATGTGCTTAGAACATGTCACTGTTAGGAATCCACTCAATAAAATTAAACAACAACAACAAAAAACTACAATAACATATACTTTGAGATTTCTGTACAAATGACAATTAAATCTCTTGTCTCTTTAAGAAATCTAAACACTCAACTACGCACAGAAATTGGTCTCATTATACTTAATTGCATGTTTATATGATTTAAGAGGTGACTTGCCTAGTGACAAAGAAATGGATATTATTCTAGGGCAGGATTTTTAGGTTATCATTCCATTTTGTATCTTTTTTTAAAAAAATCTACTTTCGTTAAAAGTACAGTATATTTTCATGTAGTTGTTTTTTCCTTAAATAAATTAAGTAAAAGCTTTATTTACAAACAACCATGATTTTTAGGGCTTAATTTCTCCATTAAAATCTTATGAGTCTTATGAAAATGAAAGCATTGGAAGTTTAAAGTCTAAGAATAGTATTCCAGAGACTTTGTTTCTATTTGTAAGGATAATGATTCTATAAGATGACAATAGAGTCAAAATTTCCTGTCAACTACACTGTAGTCGCATCCTAATAGCGTGATGCACTGTTCCCATCTTTGTGCTGACACAGATGTAAACCAAGCTACTGCACTGCCAGTCATATGAAAGTATAGAACATACAATCATGTATGGTGTAGAATAATTGATAACAAAAATAAATGACTGTGTTTCTGGTTTATGCATTTACTATGTTTTATCATTATTTTAGAACATATTTCTTCTACTTGTAAAAGAAGTGTTTGATGTAAAATAGTATGCTAATTTATATTAGCAGCAGTCTCATACAATTTGTGTTTACCTCATGTGTACTGCTTCATGCATAGAGTGTTATTTGAATGTTAATTTGGATTAGTTGTAAATGTGTATTGCAAACTCTAGGGCAACCATACTTTTAAAAAAATAAAAAAGAAGTACAGTGGATATGCTAAGAAAAAATAGAATTATATAAAATCCTCAAATATAACCACAAAAGATAGAAAAAGCGTGGAAGACAAAATTAAGAACAAAGAACATGGCAGTGAATAGCAAACACAAACATGTTAGATAATAGTACAATTATGTCAATAAACACTTTAAATGTCAGTGATCCAAATACACTAGGTAACATATAGACTTTGTCAGAAGGGATCAAAAATAAGACCCAGGACTGGGGTTGTGGCTCAGAGGTAGAGCAGGGCCTAGCATTTGTGAAGCACTGGGTTTGATTCTCAGCACTGCATATAAATAAATAAAAATAAAGTCCATCAATAACTAAAAAAAATTTTTAAAAAGACCCAAGTATATGTTGTTTACAAAATATACAAAATAGATACTGATTAAGAATAGGGATGGAGAAAGATGTGTTATCCTAAAATTAATACAAAGAAAAATGAAGTAGTTATATTAACTTCAAACAGAGCAGACTTATGAACAATGAAAATTATCAGGGATAAAGTAGAGGAGCATTATATCATGAGAAAAGTGTTAACTTTCCAGAAACACATGGCAGTCTTCAGTGTGTATGTGCATAACAAAAGAACACCAAACTATATAAGTAAAAAACTGATAAAACTATAAGGAGAAATAGATTAATCCACTTTTCTACTTGGAAATATCATTAACCCTCTATCAGAAATGAACAGACCTAGCAGGCAGAAATTCAGTAAAGATATTATTAAACTCAACATCACAATCACAATTGGATGCAATCGACCTCTATAACTTAATCCAACAAGATCAGAGTACAAATACTGCTCAAGCTAACATAGAACATTGAGCAAAATAGGCCATATTCTGAGCCAAAAGCATGCATTAACAAATTTTTAAAAATAAAAACGATAAGTATTTGCTTTCAGACTAGAATGGATTCAAACCAGAAATCAATAACAAAGAGATTTGAAATTCCCCAAATACTTTTTTTTTTTTTTTTTTTTAGAACAGGAGATTGAACTCAGGAGCATTCAGCCACTAAGCCACATCCCCAGCCCTATTTTGTATTTTATTTTGAGACAGGGTCTCACTGAGTTGCTTAGCGCCTTGCCCTTGTTGAGACTGACTTTGAACTCTCCATCCTCCTGCCTCAGCCTCCCGAGCCACTGGGATTACAGGCATGCACCATCGAGCCCAGCTCCCACATACTTTTGAGATCAAACAACACACTTCAAAATAACACTAGATCAGAGTAGAAATTTCAAGAGAAATTTTAAAATCCTTTTCACTAAATGAAAATACAAGTTAATCAAAATTTATAAGATGCAGCAAAAGCAGGGCATAGAGGGAAATTTATAGCATTCAATGCATGTATTAGGGAAAAGACATCTAAAATTAATAAACTAAGCATCTTCATTAAGAAGCTAGAAAAGAATAGTAAATTCAAAGTAAGAAAAAGAAAAAAAATACCAGAAATTGGGCAGAAATCAATGAAATTAAAAATAAGGAATCACTATAAAAAAAATCAATGAAACCAAAAACTGGTTCTTTGAAGGTGTCAGTAAAATTTATAAGCTTCTAGCCAGGCTAAGACAAAATGGAGAAAACACAAATTATATCAGAAGTGAGAGTGGACATCACTACAGATCCCCTGGGCATTAAAAGATGATAAAGAAATACTGTGACCAACTTTATAACCACAAATTTCATTACCTAGCTGAAATGGACCAATTCCTTGAAAAGCACAATATTCTAAAACTTACACAAGAAGAAATAGGCAATCCTAATAGGCCTATATCAAAGAAATTGGGTCAACAATTAAGAACCTTCCAAAACAGAACGTTCTGGGCACAGATGGTTTCATTAGTGCATTCCACCAAACATGTAAAGATGCAATTATAACACATTTCTCTAATCTTTTATAGAAGATTGAAGCAATGACAATACTTCCCAATTCATTCTATAAGGTCAGAATTAATATCAAAACCTGAAAAAACATTACAGTACCAATACCTATAGACCAGTACCACTAATGAACATAGATGCAAAAATTCCCATCAAAATATTAGCAAATTGCATTTAAAAATGTATAGAAAGTATTATACATTATGGCCAAGTGGGATTTATTCCAGATGATCTGGATTGGTTCAACATTTGAAGATCAATCAACATTAATCCATTACATTAGTAGTCTAAAAAAGAAAATTCACATGATAATATCAGCATCAAGAACAAAATTAATAATATCTCATATTGCCATGATATTTCTTAAAATGCCAGATGTTATATGAAATGTTTAGCACTTTAAAGAATTCACATGGAATTTTTCCTTTTTTAATTTTCATTGCATTTATTTTAACTGATACATTAAATAATTTGTACATATTAATGGGATATCATATGATGTTTCAATACATAAATATATTGCATGATGTTTAATTAGGATAATCCTGATTTAAGACATTTATCATTTATCACTTAGAGATGTAAAAACGCATTTTTAAAGCTTGTTCCATAAATTAGCAGGGTCTTTGGACTGTATCTTAAGCAGATGTCTCTTCAATAATGCTAGTAAACAATATTATTTTACACTATGGATTATCATATAGAATTGGTTATTACTGAATTCATCTTTTTGTGTACAGCTATGTCTATAAAGATATGTAGATGTATTTTTTTATATATTTCAGGAGTTATACTCTTTATGCTGTGGTGTTTAACCTGGACATTCGCAAGCTCTGAAGCTCTCCCTGGTGGAAATTTATTTGGACTTGTAATTATTTTTTGTTGTGCCTTTCTTGGGGGAAAATTTTTGGAATACATTAGAATACCTTCAGTACCTCCACTTCCACCCCTTCTTGGTAAATATATAATTAGCTCTCTCTTTGTTGTTGACTGTGAATTTTGAACATTTTCTAGTTGGACTAGATATGATTCAGAGATATTTCAATTTAATATGATCTGTATAGCTTCTTTTTACTATATATTTTAGTTGTCAATGGACCTTTATTTTATTTATTTATATGTGGAGCTGAGAATTGAAGCCAGTGCCTCACACATGCTAAACAAGTGCTCTACCACTGAGCCACAACCCTGGCCCCTGTATAGCTTCTTTGTGTATGCATTTACTGTATATGTGTATGCATGTGTATATATGGCTTTTTATATGTGTATTTACTTTCTCTATATACACAATTTTTTCCAAGAAATATTTTTTTCCAAAAATAATTTTTTAAAATAAATTGAATATCCTCACTATATGATTCTTTTTTTTTCTGTTAGTACTGATTTTTATTCAAATTATTAGTTGTTTTCCATTGATTTTCTTTTTTTTTTTTTTTTATTTACTTATTGATTCATTGAACACAAATGGAGTACAGCTATTGTTTCACTGGTTGTACACAAAGTAGAGTCACACCATCTGTGCATTCATGCATGTACACAGGGCAATGGTATCTGTCACACATTTTGTTATTAATTTTACCCCCCACCCACCCCCCCCCCCTCCCTTCCCTCTATGCTAGCTATCTTTCCTCCATTCTTGCCATCTTTCCCCCCCACATTATGCATCATCATTCATTTATCAGAGAGACCATTCGGCTTTTGGATTTTTGGGATGCTAAGTGAGATCAGCCAATCCCAAAAATCCAAAAACTATATGATTCTTGTTGCTCTATCAATTCATAATTTTTTACTTAATTTTAAATATATTATAGAAAAAGAAAATTTTAGAAAAGACTGAGTTTTTGTGTAGATCATGTAACATGAATAGAAGGTTCAAATATTATAGTGACTAGGGCACCAAAAGTTCTATGATTTTTGAGTCAACTGTTTGGTCTTCTGCACTATGTATATTTATGGATTCATCATCTGCCTCACCTGCAGTATGCCCTGTATCTTCATCACCAATGTTCTGTAACTCTCCAGCTGAACAGAGTAAAATTAGTGGAAGAATTTTTATCAGAAATGTCATATCTTCTAAGTAATAAATACATCTAAATTATTCAGTATACTCTCAGCAGAGATTATCTCTACATCTTGTATCTAATGCCTTTTCTATGTTTGTAATACCCTTTGAGAACCTTCTGAGTATTCATCGAATCTTTTCTCTCCTTTGCAAAATTTGTTTTCTCATAGCTTAAGCTGTTTCTGTCTGTTGCATGGACTGTAGCAGAGTATTTTAACAGGTCTTTGTGTTCAGTGTTATCCCTGTCTAAATCATTAAAACCATAATGTATAAAACACAAGGTGTATTATACCACTTCCTGCCTAAAATCTTCCATGGTGCCTTACTCTGGCCAAAGAGAAACTTTCCATGATCTGTCCCCTCCAGCTCCTTCCTCCATTACCATCCTTGTCCTTTATGACCCAGCAACAATGAATTACTTATATCACATTTAGACATGTTGTTTCTTATGTTAATTACTTTATTCATGCTGTCTCCTCTTTTGTATATAACTTGCCTTTATCCAAATAAAGAGAGACATTGTGTTTAAAGAGGGGAGTATCTGTTTTTATCTCTTGAAAAACTGAACTAAACCAGACATGCTTTATGTTCTTCCTTTCTTCTTCCAGGGATGTTACTGGCTGGTTTTATGATCAGGAATGTTCCATTCATTGGCAAACATGTCCGTGTACATAACACATGGTCTTCAACTTTAAGAAACACTGCCCTTACTATTATCCTAGTACGAGCTGGGCTTGGACTTGATCCACAGGTAGATTTTCAAATGTATCTTGAATTATTTCAAATATTAGAGACTGATAGGAAAGAAAAAGAGGCAGAATTTTTGTAATATCTGTTCCAAATGGAACAAACTAAGATAAAGTAAATTAAGATAAAGAACAAAGAAGTACTGGCACCTTAATTTCTATTTCTAGTCATCATTATTGTATAAAGAGAAATCACTACAGTGTAAGGTCTCTATTGGGTAGCAGCGGTAATTATTTACACAGAGCATGTCCTTTATGCAGCACTTGTATGACTTGGGAGGCTCTTCTGTGGAGAACTGTTTACTTTTCAGTTAATATAGGAAAGGTCACCTTATAAAATGCTTTTCTTTTCTTTACGGAGATTAAGAATTTCAATAATATATTTGTTTCATGACTTTTTCTCCACAGAAGCATGTTCCTGTGTTATTGTAAAGCACATTTTAAAAAATTTCTTAAAATATTATAATATGGGGATCTTAAATCTTTTGAGATTTAAGAGGATGACTATACATGCATATAATAGCAACTCAGATAAATGTGGCAAATGTATATGTTTAGTGGAAATATTACCCCATGAGGATAAATAATTATAGCCAGTGATACTTTTATTCTCCAAAAGAAAATTTGAACCACTGAGATAATTGAAAAGTCCTCCCTTTTCAAATTAATTAAAATCTTTTAAAGTTTTTTTGGCATTTTGGTGTTTTCTATTTGTAACTATTAATTTAGTCAATAGTTCATTGCTAACTGGTGATTAACGGGAAAACACCCATAAGATATTATCGTTCTATCAAGTATTAGGAAAATTAAGGAAGTTAGAAATGTCTCTTAATCATAAAGTAAGTCCTTTAAAATAACTATAATAATACTTTATAAAGCATGAAATTATTTATTATCCAATATATGATGATATATAAAATGAGCTATATTAGTTTCAAACCCAATAGGATGATCTGGCCAAATAAGACTTAGTGTATAAAAATTTATTACTCAAAAGACTCTAATTCAGTGTTTGCTTAAGTACTTTTCTTTTTGACCTTTGTTAAGTTTACTTAAATATTACTCTAACTTTCAGGCTTTACATCATTTGAAAACAGTTTGTTTAAGATTGTCTACGGGTCCATGCATCGCAGAGGCATGTTCAGCTGCTGTTTTCTCCCACTTCCTTATGAAGTTTCCTTGGCCATGGGGATTTCTATTAGGGTAATTTTTTTTCTCTTTTTTTGCCTATGAAAATACACAATTAAGGATGCTTGGTTTAAAACTGTTAAATATTCAAAATATTGTATAGACAAGCTCTTCATTACAATTCATTCCACAGTAGTAGAAAACCTTGGAAATCAGTTCATCAGAAACAGAGCCATGTCCCAAATCTACCATGTCTTTGACAGACATTCATAGTTCCTAAATATGCAGTGCCATGATGATCCACTTCATCAATTTATTCCTTCTCTTTTGTATTGTATCTGTATATTTTATCTTGTCAAATGACCTCTTCCTCCTATTACTGTAAGTATGTATATATGAAAGGTATTTTATAGTTGTATATTTGAAAACACACAAATAAAAACTCCCAAAATTCAATGTTCCAACTGCTTTTCACCATTCATTTACCTAATGTCCAAATTCCTTAATATAAGTGTGCAAACACTTCCTTATTGCCAAATCCATTGGATTTTTAAAATTAACTTGTATTGTTAAATGCCCAAATACATTTATCTTTTTCTGTTTGTTTTTTGCAGTGCTGGGGATCAAACCCAGGGCCTCATGCATGTGAGGCAAGCACTCTACCACTGAGCTACACCCTTCAACACTGCATTTACTTTTTGAAAAATTAGAACTTTACAGATAAAAGTGAAGTACCCATTGACTATGCTGTCAGTGTATGAAATTGTAGTGCATCCATATCCTCTCCAATGGTAGTGTTTATTTAATTTTAGCATTTTTAACAGAATGTAGAGTGATATCCTTTTGCAGATTTATTTTATATTTCCCAGTTCAAATCTTTTGCCAGTTTTAAAAATCAAGTTCTTTATACTGAGTTTTAAATTACTTTTATATTGTCTTTTGTCTAATATATGTATTGTCTAATATAGATATATTTTTTCTTCAAATGTGTGATTTACCTTATTTATTTATTTATTTTAATTTATTGGATAAAATAACAGAAATTTACTTCTCACAGTTCTGGAAGTTAGAAGGCAAATTTTCTTCCTCTCTTACAGTTCTCCTTTTTCTTCTATCCATTAAATATTGAAATAACCTAAGGTCTAGTATCAGACCCTTTTTTTTTTTCATATCCTGACCCTGACTTTTCTCTTATATTGTAGTAATTTCAAATATATGTACAAGCCATTTATTTTCAAATCCGTAACTCAAGTCCCCTATATTCCTTTAACTATAGGAGAAACATACCGAGATCTCCAAGTGGGAACATCACATCAGAATAGAGGGTCATATATCATGAGGTAGATGTCTAATCTTCAAAAACAAAAACTGTTCATCTGAAATTTTGTTACTATTTCAAATTACGTCTTATTATGTGACAACAGTTGTCATCTTTGAGTCCTTACCATGTGCTAGGCACTCTTCTGGGAGCTTTATGCATATTCATTCATCTTTATAATGCTCATGATGCTTTTATTTCCACATTATTCCAGTTTTACAGACTCGAAAACTTAGAGAATGGTCAAATAAATCGCTTAACTTTGTAACTAAAATTGCCTTGTAGCATGACTCCAGGGCTCACATTCTCAGCCATATGCTAAGACTATGAATATCTAGGTAGCACTTATGATAAATGTGGCATTTCAAGTCAAGATAAGGAAGTTTTATTCAAAAAGTATGTTGAGATAATTAGAATATAATTTGAGAAAATTTGGCGTATTGTTAGTTTTTTGTTCATAGCACATGTCTAATGAACTAAAGACTCAAACATAAAATGCACAATTTTAAAAAGGATAAAACAAAAATTTCTTTTTTGGGGGGGAGGGGTGGGTACCAGGGATTGAACTCAGGGGCAACTCAACCACTGAGCCACATCCCCCAGCCCTATTTTGTATTTAGAGACAGTGTCTCACTGAGCTGCTTGGCACCTTACGTTTGTTGAGGCTGGCTTTGAATTCTCAATCCTCCTGCCTCAGCCTCCCAAGCAGCTGGGATTACAGGCATGTGCCACTGTGCCCGGCAAAAAAAAAAAAAAAAAAAATTCTCTTAAAAATACTTTTGATGATAGAGAGGCATTTTTCTTTTTCCCCCAAATGTGTTTATTTTAAATTGATAGATAAAAATGTATGTGTTTATCCTCTGTAAGATAATACTTTGAAGTATATATGCATGGTGGGATGATTAAATCTAATTAATGAAAATATTCATTACCTCACACAGTTATCATTTTTATGGGGAGATGTAATAGCCACTTTAGGATCACTCATAAGTATAATACATTATAACTATTGTCACTATGCTATATAGTAGATCTATTGAATTTATGCTTCTACCAAATTATAATTTTTTATTCCTTGACAAACATTTCCCTAATTTCCCTTCATTTTTTAGTAGTATTTCAAGAGAAGATTTAAATTTTGATTTATGTTTTATTAGTTTTTCTTTTAAGGTTTGTGCTATTATTGGAGATTTTTGCCACCCTCAACAAAAGTTATGTTAATTTTTTATACTGTCTTCTAAAAGTATCATAATACTAGCTTTTAAACTTAGGTGTATTACCCATTTCTAGTCAATGTTTATTGGATGCCATGAGGTAAGAGCCAACGTCCACTTTTTTTCCATAAGGCTGTAGAGTTGTCCTTGTGTCACTTATTGAGGAGACTTCCTCATTATATTATCTTAGCTCTTCTGGTGAAAAATAAATTTCTTGGTTACTATACCTTTACAGTAAATCTTGATATTAGGCAATTTAAGCCCTCTAAATCTGTTATTTTTCAAGATCGGATTGTTTATTTTCATTTCTTTGCTTTTTCATATATATTTTAGGTAAGTTGTTAAGTTTACAAATGAAAATAGCTTGGATTTTTACTTCTGGGTTAAATCTATAGATCAATTTTAAAATAGTTGATTTACACAACATTGGGTTTTATAGTATGAATGTGGTAAAATCTATCAAATTACTTGAACATTTAATTTATCTAACATGTTTTATAATTTTATGATTTCATCATACAAGTCTTTACATATTTTATTAAAGTTATTCCTAAATACTTTATGCTTTTTGATACTCTTGTGCAGTGTCTTGTTTCCTAGTTTAATTTTCAATTTTCCATTGATATTCCATGGATATGTAATTTATGTTTCTATATTAAAGTGGGATTATTATTACTACATATATTTGGGTTTCCTAATTAAATCTGGCAAGCTCTGTCTTTTAATTAGAGCATTTAGACTTTTTACATTTAATATAATTTTCAATTTTATTGGGTTTAGATCTGCCACCCATTTTCTGTTTTCCCCATCTCTTCTTTCATCTTTCTTATTCTTTTTCCACAATATTTCAGTGAACTGAAATCATTTTTCATGATTTCTCTGCTCCTGTTGGTAGGAACTCAAAAGCATTCCATCCCTTTCTAGTTCTGTAAATTTCTGGAATTTTCTTTTTGTAGCACACTCTCTCAAGTACTTTGCCTTATATTTTTTTAAATTTTAAATGTTTTGCTTCTCCAAACTGTTCTTTGTCTCCTCAACTCAGCAAGATAACTGGGCTCTGGTTTCCTTCTACCACAGCCTTAAAATTGCTAGGAAGGAGAAAGTCTGAGCAATAGTAAAGTTGACTTCATTTGTTTCTTGTTCACATTTGTAACAATCCTGTGCTATTGCCCAAAGTCTGAAAATAGTTGTTTTCTGTATCTTCTCTGCTTTTTTAGATGCTTTCAGCACTAGAGTGATTACAGAACTATGTTCCCTCATGGAAATAAGCAAATATCCTACCTCTGATTTTTAAAATTTGCTCTTTTATATGACTGTCTTGCTAAATACCCATGATAAAGTAGTCAGAATAGTTCTTATATGAACATCCCACCTTCAAAAATAATTAAACTTCTGTCTTTTTCTTTCCCAATATTTATATACTTTGTCTCTCTCTTATTATGTTGGCTGGAACTTCCAGTTCAATGTTTAATATTAGTGTTGGAGGAAAAAAGATCTCTATCTTTTTAAAGGATATTAATGACAATACTTCGAATAGTTTGTCATCTATATGTTTACTGTAGGATGGTGACAGATGCTGTTTATTAGGTTAATATTTCATGTGTTTGCTTGACAAGAGATTTTTTTAAAATTTTAGTTCAATTTCATCCTTTCAATTTAATAATGTAATAAATTACACTGGCAAATTTTCCTAGTGTAGAATTATCCATGCTTTCACTTGTATGGTCAGCTTTTTAAATTATTTTAATAAATTAATGGATTCAATTTGTTCATATTTATAATGTTACCTCTAAGATCATAAATGAGATTGAGTTGGTTTTTCCTCATGCCATCTGTTTATTCCATCTTTTAATATATTATTGTTATTCTATCACTGCTTCAAACTCCTTCATATTGATACCATCCAGCAATTTGATACAAAGAAAAAAATTTATTTTTGCTTTCTTTCTTTCTTTTTAAAATAAAGATTAACAGACATTACCAAGATACTTGAATACCCTTAATTTGTATCTCTCTTAAAGCAACTTCTGAATTTCTTTATCCTATTATTTACTTTCAACAAAATTGTTGTCAATGTAGATCCTTGTGTGATAATTTTTTGAAACCTTGGAGGCCTGCAAATAATTAAAATTTAATAATAAATTATAATTAACCATAACAAATAATTATTAATTATTTTCATAAAATAACTTAAACTTTCATATTTGAATAGTTGTTTGATTTAAAAATTATATGTTGCTGTGAATGGTGGCACATGCCTATAATCCTAGTGGCTCAGGAGTCTGAGGCAGGAGGATCACACATTCATATCTAGCCTTAGCAAGCTAGTGAGGCCCTAAGGAACTTAGCTAGACCCTGTCTTAAAATAAAACATAAAAAGGGATGGGGATGTGGCTCAGTGGTTAAGCAGCCAAAATAAAATTAAATTATACGTTCAATCTCTGGTGCCAAAATAAAATAAAATTGTATGTTCAAAGTCATTTTCCTTCAGTATTTAAAAATTATTCCTATTTTATGTCTTGTATCTAGCCTTTATGTTGAAAACTCTGATATCATTCTAGTTCATATTTTTGTAGATATTATTTATCTCTGAGAACTTTAATAATTGCCTCCATCTTTAATATTCTTAAACATTACAGTAAGTTATTTAGATATTGATTATTCCTTGCATCTCCTGTTTGATCCTGTCTAACATCTTTTCCTTTAAGGGAAAATTTACTTTCTATAATTTGCTCAAAAATGCCTTCTATAATTTCATATAGTTGTCATTCTGGGACTATCATCATATGTATTTTGGCACAGTGACTGCTCTTCTTGTATCCCTTATCTTTTACGTTTTAAAATTTTTATCCTTTCCTGCTTTTTTGCAGATGGGAAAGTTGCCTTTCCTCAATCTCATCTTCCAACCCACTTCTCCATCCCTCAGCTGTATTCAACTATTATGGTCTTTATTTCAATGACATTTCTACACCAAATATTTGACTTTTACTTTTTTCTATTTTCTTATTCCTTTTTTTAGACTTATCCTTACTTACATTGATATGTTTATTATGCTTATTTTAAATTCTTATTCCATCTCTTCTAATACTTTAACATGCTATAAAATCTGTCCAATTTGCTGTGTACATTTCAAAACTAAGTTATTATGTCACAAATATCCATGATTATTATATCTTCCTGGCGAATTTTTTAAAAATCAATATTAAGTATCCTCTTCTCTCATTTTAATGCTTATGCCCAAACAAAAACTAAACAGAGAAGCTATAGAACTCAATAACACAATGAATAACTTAGACTTAACAGACATATATAGAATACTCCATCCATCAATGAGTGAATACACTTTCTTCTCAGCAGCACATGGCTCCTTCTCTAAAATAGACCATATGTTATGCCACAAAGCAGCCCTTAGTAAATGCAAAAAAGTAGAGATATTACCTTGTATTCTATCGGATCATCATGGAATGAAATTAGAAATCAATGACAAAAGAAAAAACAGAAACTACTCCAACACCCGGAGACTAAATAATATGCTATTGAATGAAGCATGGATAACAGAAAACATCAGGGAGGAGATAAAAACATTCTTAGAGGTAAATGAGAATGACAATACAACATATCAAAATCTCTGGGACACTATGAAAGCAGTACTAAGGAAAATTCATTGCATTGAGTGCATTCAAGAAAAGAATAAAAAGTCAACAACTCAACGACCTAACCTTACATCTCAAAGCCCTAGAAAAAGAGAAACAGTTCATCACCAAAAGTAGTAGAAGACAGGAAATAATCAAAATCAGAGCTGAAATCAATGAAATTGAAACAAAAGAAACAATTCGAAAAATTGACAAAACCAAAAGTTGGTTCTTTGAAAAAGTAAACAAAATAGATAAGCCCTTAGCCACACTAACAAAAAGAAGGAGAGAGAAAACTCAAGTTACTAAAATTTGTGATGAAAAAGGAAATATCACAAGACACCACTGAAATTCAAAACATAATTAGAAGCTACTTTGAAAACCTATATCCAATAAAATAGAAAATCTTGAAGACATCGACAAATTCCTAGAGACATATGATCCTCCCAAACTGAACCAGGAGGACATACACAATTTAAACACATCAATTTCAAGCAATGAAATAGAAGAAGCCATCAAAAGCCTACCAACCAAGAAAAGCCCAGGACCAGATGGATTCTCAGCTGAGTTCTACAAGACCTTCAAAGAAGAACTTATACCAATACTCCTGAAAGTATTTAATGAAATAGAAAAAGAGGGAACCCTTCCAAAGTCATTCTATGAAGCTAGCATCACTCTGATACCAAAACCAGACAAAGACACATCTAGAAAAGAAAACTTTCAATATCTCTGATGAATATAGATGCTAAAATCCTGAACAAAATTCTGGCAAATCACTTACAAAAACATATTAAGAAGATAGTGCACCCCGATCAAGTGGGGTTTATCCCAGGGATGCAAGGTTGGTTCAACATCCGGAAATCAATAAATGTAATTCATCATATCAATAGACTTAAGGTTAAGAATCATATGATTTTTTCAATAGATGCTGAGAAAGCATTTGACAAAATACAACACCCCTTCATGCTCAAAACACTAGAAAAAATAGGGATGGTAGGAACATACCTGAACATTGTAAAGGCTATTTATGCTAAGCCCACTGCCAACATCATTCTCAACGGAGAAAAACTAAAAGCATTCCCTCTAAAAACTGGAACAAGACAGGGATGCCCACTGTCACCACTTCTATTCAACATTGTGCTGGAAATGCTAGCCAGAGCAAGTAGACAGACCATAGAAATTAAAGGTATACAAATAGGAAAAGAAGAACTCAAGCTGTCACTATTTGCTGATGACATGATCCTATATTTAGAGGATCCAAAAAACTCCACCAGGAAACTTTTAGACTTAATTAATGAATTTAACAAAATAGCAGGATATAAAATAAACACACATAAATCAAATGCATTTATCTACATAAGCGATGAATCATCTGAAAGTGAATTGAGGAAAACAACTCTGTTCAAAATAGCCTCAAATAAAATAAAGTATTTGGGAATCAATCTAACAAAAGAGGTGCAAAACCTCTACAATGAAAACTACAGAACATTAAAGAAAGAAATTGAGGAAGACCTTAGAAGATGGAAAGATCTTCCATGTTCTTGGATAGGAAGAATCAATATAATCAAAATGGCCATACTTCCAAAGATGCTGTACAAATTTAACGCAATTCCAATAAAAATTCTTATGACATTCCTCACAGAAATAGAAAAAGCAATCATGAAATTCATATGGAAGAACAAAAGACCCAGAATAGCCAAAACAATCCTGGGCAGGAAGAATGACGCAGGAGGTATCACAATACCAGACCTTAAACTCTACTATAGAGCAATAGTGATAAAAACAGCATGGTATTGGCACCAAGATAGACAGATAGACCAATGGTACAGAATAGAGGACCCAGAGACAAACCCACATAAGTACAGTTATCTCATACTAGACAAAGGTGCCAAAAACATATAGTGGAGAAAAGATAGCCTCTTCAACAGATGGTGCTGGGAAACTGGAAATCCATAGGCAATAAAATGAAATTAAACCCCTATCTCTCTCACCCTGTACAAAACTCAACTCAAAATGGATCAAGGATCTAGGAATTTGACCTGAGACTCTTCACCAAATAGAAGAAATAGTAGGCCCGAATCTTCTTCATATTGGCTTAGGACCAGACTTCCTCAACAAGACCACCAGAGCGCAAGAAGTAAGAGGAAGAATCAATAAATGGGATGGGTGCAAACTAAAAAGTTTTCTCTCAGCAAAAGAAACAATCAAGAATGTGAAAAGAGAGCCTACAGAGTGGGAAAAAATCTTTTCCACACACACTTCAGACAGAGCACTGATCTCCCAAAATTTATAAAGAACTTACAAAACTGTACACCAAAAATGCAAAGAGCCCAATCAATAAATGGGCTAAGGAACTGGACAGACACTTCACAGAAGAGGATATACAGGCTATTAACAAATATATGAAAAAGTGCTCATCATCTCTAGTAATTAGAGAAATGCAAATTAAAAATACCCTAAGATTTCATCTAACTCCAATTAAAATGACTATTATCAGGAATACAAGCAATAAGGAGTGTTGGCATAGATGTGGGGGAAAAGGCACACTTGTACATTGCTGGTGGAGTTGCAAATTGGTGCAGCCACTCTGGAAAGCAGCATGGAGATTCCTCAAAAAACTTGGAATGGATCCACCATTTGACCCAATTGTCCCACTCCTCAGTTTATACCCAAAGGTCTTAAAATCAGCAAAATATAGGGATGCAGCCACATCTATGTTCATAGCTGCTCAATTCACAATAGCTAGATTGTGGAACCAACCTAGATGCCCTTCAATTGAAGAATGGATAAAGAAACTGTGGTATATATACACAATGGAATATTACTCAGCCATAAAAAAGAATAAAATTATGACATTTGCTGGTAAATGGGTGGAGTTGGAGAATATCATGCTAAGTGAAATAAGCCAAGCCCAAAAAACCAAAGGCCAAATGTTTTCTCTGATCAGTGGATGGTGGATACCTAAGGAGGGAGACAGGGTGTTAGGGGGGGGTAGGAAAGAATGGAGGAAGTATGGATGGTGTGGAGGAAAATGGGACGGGAGGGGATGGGGCAGGAAAAATAGTAAGACTGAGACAGACAGTACTACCCTATGTAAATGTAAGATTATATGAACTGTGTGAATAAAAAATAAATTTAAAAAAATAAAATAAAATACCATATTACAAAACATCTAGGCAAAGACTAGAAAGTAACAAAAGAAAAACCTCTCTTCCCAGGTTGAACATCACTGAAATTAGTAGAAATATCCAAGGCAGGCAGACAAAAAGGCAGATGAGGCTGGGAAGCAAAGGAAGGCCCACCCAAGGACAAACTTCTATAGGAGGAGGAGGGATTCACACTTGTAAACAAGGCTTCTCATTCCTGAGTCAACAACCAAACTGTAGGTAGATATCTGGTGCTTCTAAGATGAAGTATTTGATTGTGATAGTGGCTAGAGAGTGTAAGGAACCTAATCCCGCAGAGATAAACTGGGCTTGAAAGGTGGTGGCAATACCTAGAAGCTGAAGGTATGGCTAGGTAACTGATATAAGACTTGGTAACAAGTACTATAATTAATAAAATCTGCCTTTGAGGAAAAAAAATGCTTATGCATTTTTAATTCTACTTTGCCAAATATTAACATTTCTCTGCCTATTTTGTTCTGGGAACTCTATTGGAATGAATTTCTCTGTTCTTAAATTGTTAAACATTTTTATTGAAGTCTAACTTAATGTTCAGACAAGTACAATGTACATAAATGTGTAGTACAGTTCATTGAATAATTAAAAGGTAAATATTTTCATAACCACCACCCAGATAAAAGCAATACACCATTGCTAGAACCCCAAGCCTGCCCTTATCACCTGCCTCACAAATCACCTCTCTCCTCCACACAGATAATCACTTCACTAACTTCTAATAGTACAGCTTAGTTTGCTTCTAATTTTGTTTTATATAAATGAAATCATGCAGTGTATATTCTTTGGGTCTGTTTTCTTTCATTCAACATTATGTTTGAGATTGCCCCATGTTATTGTGTATTAATGTAGTTCATTCATTTTCTTTGTGTATAATATATCATTTATGAATATACTAAAGTTTATTTACTTATTCTGTTATACACAGGAATTTGGGTTGTTACTATTTGGAACCTATTATTATTGATACATTATGAATATTCTAGTGTATAGATCTTGGTACACATGTACACAGTTTTCTATAGACATAGAAAGGGAATGTTGATTCATATGGAAAACATGTTTCAATATATAGCTTCTGCCATATAATTTTGTGATATTCCTAATTTATAGTCTCACTAGTAGTAGATGAGAATTTCTGTTATTCAACATTCCCACCAACTTTGGAATCATTAGTCTTTTTTAAAATTTTGAGCCATTCTAATGGGTGTGTTATCTCATTGGAATTTTTAATGAGGTTGCAAAATGTTGGTTCCAATTTCTTTCCTGTATTTGTAATGAAGTCTTGATTGTTTTTTCCATTGATTTGTAGAAGTAATTAACATATTTCTAGTATTGTTTTTTTGGTGAAAAATGGTACAAATATCTTCCATTCTGCAACTTCCCTTTCACTCTCATTTAATGATAGAAAGTTTTAATTTTAACATAGTATAATTTATCAGTTTTTCTCATTACAATTTTTGTGTCATAATTACAAAATCATTCCTTTTACCCAAACTCATAAAATATTCTTCTATACCATCTTTTAGAGCTGAGCATATTGGCACAAGTCTGTAATCCCGGTTACTTGGGAAGCTGAGGTAGGAAGATCACAAGTTTGAGGTCAGCTTCAGCAACTGAGCAAAACCCTGTCACAGAATAAATTTATAAAGGGTTGAGAATGTAGCTCACTGGTAGAGCATTTGTCTAGCATAAGTGAGGCCCTGGGTTCAACCCCCAGTACAGGGAGAAAAATGTTAGGGACATTTTACTGTTTTACCTTTCACATTTAAGTCTACAATCTATCTTAAATTGACTTCTGTGTTTGGTGTGAGGTAGGGCCAAATCCGACCCCCTGACCAACGAATATTCAGTTGATTAAAGAATTGTTCTTCCCACTCCCACTATTCTTAGTGTCATCTTTGTCATAAATCATCTTTCCACATATAAATGAGTCTGGTTTTAGATTTTTCTTACCCAATAGTCTATCTATCCTCTGCCTTAATTATGGTAACTTTATAATAAGTCTTACACAACAAACTATCACTTTTATGATCTTCAAAAGTGCCTTCACAGCTAGGCATGGTGGTACATGCCTGTAATCCCAGTAGCTTGGAGGGCTGAGGCAGGAGGATCACATGTTCAAAGCCAGCCTCAACAACTTAGTGAGGCCCTAGGCAACTTAGTCAGACTCTGTCTGAAAGTAAAAAAAGTAAAAATGACTGGAAATGTGACTCCATTGAACCCTGGGTTCAGTCCATTGTCAAAAAAAAAAAAAAAAGCTATCTTTGCTATTTATAGTCCTTTATATTTCCATGTAAGTTAGAATTGATTTGTCTATTTCCACAAAAAAATTAGTATTTTGATTGAAATTATGTTGAGTCTCCAGGTCATTTGGGGGATGATTGGGGGATTGACATTTATAATACTGAGTTATTCAATCTGTGGTCTACCTATCTTTCTATTTCTTAAACTCTTCTCTAATTTTTCTTAAGGATTTTTTTCCTATGTGTCTTGCAAATACTACACTTTTTCCTAAGTATTTGATAGTTGTGGTTGCTATAATAAATAGTAATTTATTTTTTGTTATCTAATTTGTTGCTGGTATTAGAAATATGATTTATTTCTTTTTTATGTTGTTTTTGTTTCCAAAAGCCTTGCTATACTTATTAATTCAAAAAAATATAAATTCCCCTTTATTCTTACATTTTCCTTCTATAAGATGATACAAATTTTGTTTGTTTCATTATAGCGAATTACATTAATTGATTTTCTAAAGTCAAACATCCATTTATGAAATAAACCAAATTTAGTAATCATCATACTTTTCAACTTTCCTGTACCATTTTGTTTTATGTGTATGGGTATATTTGTGTGTGTGTGTATAATTTTAGATCCATGTATATAGGTAGTGCCTATAGATTTAGCAGTAAGTTTTGATGCTCATATTTGTTTTACATAATCATCACCATCATCATGGTGAGCTGGGAATTTGTCTCACTGGTAGAGCACTTGCCTAGCATGTGTAAGGGTCCTGGGTTCAATTCCCAGAACCCCAAAAATAGTAACAATAATAATTATGATAATCATCATCATTGCAAATGTTTATGTAATGCTAGCCATCTGTCAGACATTTGAAATACTTGATCATCATTAATTTACTTAATCCTCACAAAAAAGTAGATACTATTGTTATTCTTATTTGGCACGTAAATAGAGCCAAAGAAATATAATATGATTCTCCTATGGTCAGATAACTAATAAGGTAGAAATGAGATTTGATTAGTGCTCTATCTGAAGTGTGTGTGGAAAAGATTTTCTCCCACTCTGTAGGCATTCTTTTCACATGATTCATTTTTTCCTTTGCTGAGAAAAGCTTTTTAGTTTGAATCCTTCTTTTTGTTGATTCTTGCTTTAATTTCTTGTGCCCTGGAAGTCTTGTTAAGGAAGTCTAGTCCTAAGCCACCATGATGAAGACTTGGGCCTACTTTTTCTTTTATTTGGTGCAGGGTCTCTGGTCTAATTCCTAGGTCTTTGATCCATTTTGAGTTGAGTTTTGTGCAAGGTGAGAGATAGGGGTTTAATTTCATTTTACTGCATCTGGATTTCCAGTTTTCCCAGCACCATTTGTTGAGGAGGCTGTCTTTTGTCCATTGTATGTTTTTGGCACCTTTGTCTAGTATGAGGTAACTGTATTTATGTGGGGTTGTTTCTGTGTCTTCTGTTCTGTACCATTGATCTACCTGTAAATTTTGGTGCCAGTACCATGCTGTTTTTGCTGAATTCACAATAGCTAGATTGTGGAACCAACCTAGATGCCCTTGAATAGATGAATGAATAAGGAAACTGTGGTATATATGCACAGTGGAATATTATTCAGCTATAAAGAAGAATAATATTATGGCATTTTCAGGTAAATGGATGGAGTTGGAGAATATCATGTTAAGTGAAATAAGCCAGTCTCAAAAAATCAAAGGCCAAATAGTTTCTCTGATAAGTGGATGATGACACATAATGGGGCGGGGCCGGGGGCAGCAGAGGGGTAAAGGAAGGTGGAGGAACTTTGGATTGTATAGAGGGAAATGAGCAGGAAAAGGGGCAGGGGAAGGAAAGATAGTGGAATGAAACAGACATCATTACCCTATGTACCTGTATAGATTTCACAAATTATGTGAATCTACATCATGTACAACCATAGAAACGAAAACTTGTACCCCATTTGTATACAGTGAATCACAATGCAGTCTGTAAAAATAAAAATTAATTTAATTTAAAAAAAAAGAAATGAGATTTGAAGCCACAACTATGACTCAGCTTAAAGCCTCCTAGCTTAAACTATATCCTTTTCTTTCAGATCTTTTTTTTTTTTTTTTTTTTTACACTAAACTTTCTTCCCAATGTGTTGATCTTCTAGTTGTTTTAAAAATGATCAGTAGCTGGTAAAATTTGTCTTTTGAATGTCCAAAAATTGTTTTTATGTTGCTAAGTATTGTTTGTAGTTCAAAATTATTTTCCCTTGATACTTTTAAGATGTAATGGTTATCTCTTTGCCCTAATTTTTCCCATGAGAAATTTATTATCAAGCTAATTTTTAATTCCTTTTTTAAGTAATCTTTCTTTCCCTTTGGAAGTTTGGTTTCCTGAATTTTTCTAACGATTTGTTTCTGGCTATCCTTTATATGGTTCTTGGACAGTAAAACACTAGTTATCACCTAAAAGCTTGTAGGGAATACAGAACGTTGGATGCCACCCCAGATCTTTTGAATCAGAATCTTCATTTTAACCAGATTCGTATATAATTTATTTGCACTCTAAAATTTCAAAAGATTATTGGCACATTAAAGTTTGAAAGTAGTAATCTCAGACAGGTTTTTCTTAGTGAGACATTTCAACCATGTAGAAGAACAGAAAGAATAAATATATGAACATCCAAATACCATTAACTTAGGCTTAACAACTCATGAAGAAAGTAAATTACAAACATGATATTTCACCCCTGTGTTCTTTAGTACCCACCTCTAAAAAGTAAGGGCATTTTTCTAACTAAATTAATAATAATTCCTTAACATCCTTAGATAGGTCTTTGTACAATTTGTTCAACATAATATTTGGAAGGATCTTTTAATCAGAGAATTGTTATAGGTTTTTTTCTAGCTCTTGGTAATATCTTTTAACTCATTATATTTTATCTCTCCAGCCCTCTCTTATTATGTCCCTTTTAACTTTCTCCTCTATACCTATGAAGATATATTTTTTTCATTTGTTTATTGTTTTGTAGTCCTTACTAGAAAATTCTCTGCTTCGTCCTCCAGCTTCTTAACTCACTCTTCAGTTATGCCCATATCACTTATTTTTTAAATTTTGACAATTAATTGTTTATTTCCAAGGATTATGATTAAAATTTTATGAAAAAGCATAATCTACAATAGCTAAGCTATAGAAACAACCTAGATGCCCATCAACAGATGAATGGTTAAAAAAAATCATGGTATATATACACAATGGAGTATCACTCAGCCATAAAGAAGAATGACTTTATGATATTCTCAGTAAATGGGTGGATCTGGAGACTCTCACACTAAGTGAAATAAGCCAATCCCCCCAAAAACCTAAAGATTGAATGTTCTCTCATATGTGGATGCTAACCCACAACAAGGCAGGAAGTTCAGTGGATTACAAAGGGGCTCGAAGGGAAGGGAGTGGGGATAGGAATAGGAAAGACAGTGGAATGAATCTGACATAACTTTCCTATGTTCATATATGAATACAATACGTGAATCCCAACACTGTGTACATCCACAAGACTTGGATGCTAATTAGAATATAATATATTTCATGCTTATATGACTACATCAAAATATATTCTACTATCATGTATAACTAAAAAGAATAAACTTTTTTAATGTAAAAAAATTTATGAATATATTCAGTATATTTTCCTTATTCTGAGGATATTTACATTTATTCTTAAGTCTTATTCTGGTTTCTCTTTAAAGTATGTCTCTTAAATAAGATATAAATTTTTCTGTTTATTAAAAATAATACCTCGAGAGTGTTGGCTTTCCTCTTAATATCTGGTGATATTTAAATGGGTGCTTAAATGTGTGTTTGAGACTTTCTATTAACTTGTGATTACTTGTGCTATCACCATCTTGTAGAGAATATGCCAAGAAAAGATACCAAGAAAGATACCTGAAAGATACCTGCTACCAAGAAAGATAACTGAAGTTCCTAGAACCAAAGGCTGAGATTAGGATTCTTATACAAGTTATTTGTTGAGGAAACCAGTGAAGGAAATGAAGGAAGCCAGATAGGACTGGGGAAAATCGAATGGTCCCAAACTATGCTACACATTAATATCACCTGGGGAGCTTTTAAAGGTTCCAGCACTCAGAGGAGTGATGTCAGCAGAATAGGAGCCCCAGGCTCTCCTTCACCCAGAGACACCAACTTCACAACAATATATGGACCACATTGCTCTTGTGAGAACTCCAGAAGCCATTTGAGGGTTACAGTGTCCCAAATGGAAAACTAAGAAGAATTGGAGAGTTTAGGAAATTCTGATGCGATTAACTACCATAACCCATTCGCCACCCTGCACAGCTTGGAACAATTGGGAGAAAACTAAGGTGGAACATGCGACCTGTGTTTTGACTTTTCAGGGGATGTTTGAGAGTTTGATTTCTATTTCATTGACTGGGAGCACTGATGGAAAAGGAAGTGAAACATTTTGGACACCTAGGTCCACTGTAAACAAAGGTAAGTCCCACAGTCCAGGTTACTAGAGCACCAGGGAGACTGCAGGTCCACCAAGACACTTGAGGGGAAGCTCCAGAGTAGAAAAAGGTGACTTCTTTAGCTGGGAGACAAAACATGCAAGACCAGAGAACATGCTTCCCCAGATAGACCTGTGAGGCCCCCAGAAGTTCTAGATGGACCGACTGGTCAAGTTCTTTATCTCCAAAAAGACTGTCCATCAAGACTGGGGGAGGTAGATTTTGTTTTCCAAAATGCCCAAATTTCAAAAGAGAGAACAAGGCATACTAAGAAAAAGGGATTCACAGCTCAATCAAAGCAACGAATTTCCAGAAACCAACTAATCAAAATAATGATCATAAAGGTCCTTGATGAACTATAAAAAAGAATACACACTGACAACTAAATGAAATTAGAAAAGGGTCCATGAACAAAATTAGAATATCAACAAAGAGATAGAAACCATTAAAAAAAAAAAAAAAAAAACTTGAGGTGGAAAAAAAAAAGAAACTGAATTTAAAAATATGCTAAATGGGTACCCACAACCTACTGAATCAAGCAGAAGAATTGATGAACTTGAAGACACATTACTTGAAATTAATAAGTTTGAGGAGCAAAAAGAAAAATGAAAAAGAAGAAGAAAAATAGAAGCTAAGGGGCTTAAGGAATGCCACTTTAGAAACCTTCAATAATAAAACAAAAAAGCAGTGTGGTACTGGCATAAAGACAGACATACAGATCAGTGGAACAGAGTAGAGAACCCAGAAACAAGCCCTCATAAATAGGAAAATGTGATCTTCGACAGGAGTGGTAGGAATGTGCGGAAGGCAGATTCGTTTGTCACTCTTACCGTGGTGCTTCAAATAATCGTTTGGTCATCTCATAGATCTTCCTGCTTCCAGCATCTACCTATTCTAGGCTTGGAACACCTTTAAAAGTATGCCATATCTTTGGTAGCAGTCTTTGTTTATATACATTCTGGTTTATGGTTTCCTTTTTAAATCCTAAAATGTCTCTTACCTTGCTGGAATATGCATGGTTTCATGTCTGAGAGTCACCTTTTGTTTTCTAGTTAGGTTATGGATTTTCATATTATTTTTATATTTTCATATGAAAGAATTTAGGGACAGAACGAGAGGCTGCAATTTGTGCTCAATCCAACATCTTGAACTGCATCTTATAAAATTTTAACCAGCACTAAACTCATGGAAAGCTTTATCACCATTCGGTGATTTTCATTCAAAAGCAGAAATTTTTATTGCATATGAAATTGTTAATATGTTTCTTGTAAAGTTTACAATAAAATGCTTGTTAAAAGCACGTTTTTAAATTTTGATTCACTGTACACAAATGGGGTACAACTGTCATTTCTCTGGTTGTACACAAAGTAGAGTCACACCATTTACACAATCGTACATAGGGTAATAATGTTTGTCTCATTCTATTTTCTTTCCTTCCCCCTTCCCCCTCCTCACCCCCCCTTTCCCTCTACACAATCCATCCTTCCTCCATTTTTCCCTTACTTTCTCCCCCCCCCCCCCCATTATATATCATCCACTTATCAGAGGAATCATTCGGCCTCTGGTTTTTGGGGATTGGCTTATTTCACTTAGCATGATATTCTCCAACTCCATCCATTTACCTGCAAATGCCATAATTTTATTCTTCTTAATGGCTGAATAATATTCCATTGAGTATATATACCACAGTTTCTTTATCCATTCGTCTATTGAAGGGCATCTAGGTTGGTTCATTTAGCTATTGTGAACTGAACTGCTATAAACATTGGTGTGACTGCATCACTGTAATATGCTGATTTTAAGTGTTTTGTGTATAGGCCAAGGAGTGGGATAGCTGGGTCAAATGGTGATTCCATTCCAAGTGTTCTAAGAAATCTCCATACTGCTAAAAAGCACATTTTAAAAACTGGTTTTCAAAGTCTTTCTTTCAGTTTTGTACTAGGTGCTGTCTCTCCTGCTGTCGTTGTTCCTTCCATGCTGCTTTTGCAAGAAAAAGGATTTGGCGTTGAGAAAGGCATCCCAACCTTATTAGTAGCTGCTAGCAGTTTGGATGACATTTTGGCTATCACTGGTTTCAACACGTTCTTGAGCATAGTCTTCTCTTCAGGTAAACAACATAGCAACTGCCTTGGTACTCCTGAGCTTTTTCTGTAGTCCGTTAAGCAGACTTTCTGGCTTTACATCTTCTTTTATTAACCAAGACTTTTCAATCTCACATCTTTTTTATTCTTTGTAGAAAGTTCATTCTAAACCAGTGATGAAATTTCAGTGGTTTGAAAAACTACAACTTAATGAAGATTTCATTTTAATAAATATTTCAATTAATTAGAGAATCCATATCATTATTGTTTATCTGCTTGTGATGCTTTGGAATTTCATGATAGTTTTCATTAAGAAAAAGTTAATCAGCAATATTATTAGTACTACTAATATCTTAATAGGTATTTTTTAAATGTACCTTTTTGATCATTCTAATAAATCATTGATTCTACTATTAAGACAATTTAAACATAAAAATCCAGAACAACCATGTGCCTTGTTTGGTAATGATGGGACAAGATCCTACTACACATTTCTAATTCCCAGAGTGGTATCAGCTCTTGGAAGTTACTGCAGAAGTGTTAAAGTAAGCATTTGCACATTTAGTAGAAGTGTTAAAGTAAGCATTTGCACATTTAGTATGCTTTAATTATCTCTAGTGTTAAAATTCAGTCTTCTGTATTACTGAAGCATTAAAATATGTTTTATGTTGAAAAGTAATAAACAGCTGAGGGTACAGTGCTGTGTGCCTATAATCTCAGCTATTTGGGAAGCTAGAGCAGGAGGGCCATTTGAGCTCAGGAGTTCAAGGCCAGCCTAGACAACATAGTGAGATGCTGTCTCTTAAAGAAAAATAAATCAACTGTATGTACATGTATGATTACATGAATGGTGTACACATTAGAAATGAAAAGTTGTACCCCATTTGTGTTCAATGAATCAAAATGAAGTCTGCAAAAATTTTTAAAAAATTAAAAAAATTAAAATAAAAATAAGTAATCAAACAATATAAATGGGGAGAAAAAAAGTTAGATTAAAAAAATTCCTTCTGAACCTTTTGATGTAAAACTACCCAGACTTCTCCCTTCTCTTCTCTTCTATTCTCTTCTTTCCCTTTTTCTGCTCTCCAGTATTTTCATAAAAATTATTAACCATTGTTCATACATTCTTGTAAACTGAGTTGTTTTGCATTTAACTATATTATTACAAGCAAGTTTCTTTTCATACAGCATAGATAATATATATACTTCCATGTCATTTTAATGGTTGTATAATATTCAATAGCTTGCATCTAAATTACTTAACCTATTCAAAATTGATGTTGATTCCAATGTTTACCATTAAAATAATGCTTGGTTAAACATTTTATAGAGAAACATTTGCACTTAATCTTAAAATTTTATTAATCTTCAAAGTGCAATTGTTGATATAAAAATATATACAGTTATAACCTTTTTGAAACAAATTGCCAATATGTCTTACTAGGGCACATAAGCTTGCCATTTTCTCCCCACCTCTTCAAAACTAAGTATTAGAGCCAGGCATCGTGGCATTCACCTGTACAGTCAGCTACTTGGGAGGCTGAGGCAGGAGAATTACTCAAACCCAGGAGTTTGTGGATAACCTGGATGCAATAAGGAGATACTGTCTTTTAAAAAGTAATATAAAATGTTAGTCTTTTCCATTTTTGTTAATTTGACAGGTGATAGGTGAAAGTAGGATCTCTTTATGTACTTTATGTACTGGTGGTGTTAGACAAATGTTCACGTTTATTGGTCATTGGCATTTTGGAATGTTTTCTAAATTTCTTCTTGAAAATCTTTTGCATATTCCTTATAGATGTACTCGTATTTTGTTCTTATTAACATATCAAGATTCAGCATAAGTAGAGCACTCTGGTACAAGCCTGTAATCCCAGCTACTTGGAAGACTGAGGCAGAAAGATTCAAGGCCACCCTCAGAAATTTAACAAGACTCTGTCTCAAAATTTTTAAAAAAATTTTTTTAAAGTTTGGAGATGTGGCTCAATAGTAGAGGGCCCCTGTGTTCAAACCCCAGTACCCGCCCCCCGCACACACACAAAGATTCTGTATAAAATTAAGAACAATAACCCTTTGTTTTATATGCTACAGTTTTCTCTACTTATAACATGCCATTCAGACATTATAAAATTTTAATTGTGAATTTGGGCAATATTTTTTCATGATTTACATCAGCCATTTCTTCAAAAAAGATTTTTATGTTCTGTTTCCATTATGTAAACTACTGTGCCAAACACTGAGGATAAACAGTGAACAACAATATTAGTTTCTATTGAGAACTTTCTTAGTACTTGCAGTAAGTTCCATATATATTTCCACTCATTTACAGGTAAGGAAATGAAAGAACAGAGGTTAAGCAACTTACTTGAGGTCACAGATCCAATCGGTAAGGGAGCCAAGATATAAATCTAGTGGTCTGACCCCAGAGCAACACTTTTAATTACTATTCTGTGCTATACTATATTACTTCCTGACAGCAGATAGACATGCCCATGTTCTCAATAAAGGTTACATTAAATAGATTATTGTAAATATGATGAATAGGGACTGAGGTTGTAGGTTCAGTGGTAGAACACTTGCCTTGCACTTGTGAGGCACTGGGTTCGATCCTCAGCACCACATAAAAATAAATAAAAAAATAAAATAAAGTTATTGTGTCCATCTACAACCAAAAAAAAATTTAAACATAATATGATGAATAGTACCTAGTGCTGGGTGCCAGAGGAACATATCACAGGAGAACAAGCCTAATTTGTAGAGAACTAAAGACAATGAAAAACCAAGCATGTGTGTGTTTAGACAATCCTTTTCAACTTCATGATTCTGTAAATTGCCACTTAAATTTTTAAGAACTTTTAAGGTTTTATTTTTTGAATTAGATCTTCAGTACAACAATATTTTGAAACATGGCAGATACTGAGATATAACCTTGTTATTAGCCAATATTAGGCAGTAGTTTCAACTTGTTGAATATTATCTCTCTCAACTTAGGCAAATGTCACCTTTATCATACTGAACTTCCCAAACAAAAATACCAAGCTGGTTTGTTTCCATTTTTCACAATTCTATTTTTTATTGTGGTAAAAACACGTATTTATCCTTTTTTAAGTGCAGTGTTAATTCTATTCACATTGTTGGGTAATGGATCTCTAAAACATTTTCATCTTGCAAAAGTAAAACTCTGTATCCATCAAACAACTCCATTTTTCCTTCCCCTCAGGCCCTAGAAATCACCATTCTGCTGTTACCATGATTCTAACTACTCTAGACAGATCACATAAGTGGAATCATCCAGTATTTGACCTTTTATGACAGACTTATTTCAGTTAGTCTAATGTCCTAAGGTTCCTCAGTGTTGTAGTATGTGATTTCTTCTTTCTCATAACTGACCAATATTTCATAGTATGTCTATACCATAATTTCTTAACCCATTCATCTGTCAATGGACATTAGGGCTGTTTCCACCCCTTTGCAATTGTGAATAATGCCACAGTAAACACAAGTTCACAAATATTTTCTCAAAATCCTGCTTTTTGTTGTTTTGGTTGTGTACCCAGAAATGGAACCTCCAAACCGTTTTTTGTAGTAGTTGCTGCACCATTACATTGCCACCTGCAAAGCTCAAGGGCTCTAATCTCTTTATGTCTTTGCTAACACTTGTTATTTTGTATATATTGGCTATCCTAATGTATGTGTGGTGACATCTTATTTTGGTTTTGATTTTTGTGTTTCTAATAATTACAGATGTTGAACGTATTTTTATTTTTATTGTATATTTGTGTATCTTATTTCAAGTCCATTACTGCTGCTATAACCAAATACCTAACTCTAGGAAATTTATAAACAACAGAAACTTACTTCTCATGATCTTGAGACTAGGAAGTCCAAGATCAAGGCACCAACACTTTGGCCTGGGGAGGATCTTTTCCTCATAGATGGTAACTTCTCTGGGTCCTCATATGGTGAAAAGCAGAAAACAGCTTCTTTTAAGTTCCTTTTATAAAAGGCCTATTCCCACTCATGATTATCTGCTAGAAGTCCCACTTCATAATACTATCACATTGAGTATAAGGTTCTAGTATATAAATTTTGAGAGAACATAAACTTTCAGAGCATAGCAAAGGCTTTTGCCATATTTTAGTTGGAGTGTTTATATTTTTTTGTTATTGTGTTATAGGAGTTCTTCATATTAGCCTCATATGAAATAACATTTGCAATTATCTCTTCCCATTCCAAGGACTACCATTTCACTCTGTTGTTTGTTTCACAACAGTTTTTTAAGTTTGATGTACTTCTTTTTGTCTATATTTGCTTTTGTTGCCTGTGATTTTGATGTAATATTCAAGAAATCATTGCCAGATTCAATGTCATGAACCTTTCCCTGACTTAATTTTTGTGCATGTGAATATTCAGTTTCCCACTATTTGCAGAAGAAACTGCCCATTCTCCATTGTCTAGGCCTTGGTACATTTATGTTTTAGACAGCTTTTTCACTACTGTTATCAAAAGACCTGACAAGAATAATTTTAGAGGGAGAAAGTTTATTTGGGGGCTCTTGGTTTTAGAGGTCTTAGTCCATAGTTGGCTAACTCCTTTGCTCTGGGCTGGAGGGGAGGCAAAACATCACAGTAGAAGGGTGTGGCAGAGGAAAGTAGCTAGAAGCATGGCACCAGGAAGCAAAGAGTCTCCACTCACCATGTATAAAATGTATACCCCAAAGGCACGTACTTAGTGACCCACCTCCTCCAGCCACACCCTACCTGAGTACAGTTACCAACCAGTCAATCCCTATCAGGGGATTGATGCACTGATTAGGTTAACACCCCCATAACCCAATCCTTTCACATACAAGCTTTCTTACATTGTCTCATACATGAGCTTTTAGGGGACACCTAATATCCAAACCATAACACCTTGTCAAAGATAATTAGACCATATATGTGAAGGCTTATTTCTGGAATTTCCATTTGTTCCTTTGGTATGTTTGTCATTTTCCCAGTACCACAATGTTTTGGTTACTGCAGCTTTCTAATGTTTTAAAGTCAGGAGGTGTGAAGCCTGAAGCTTTGTTTTCTCTTTCTCAACATTGTTTTGTCTATTTGGGGTTCTCCAGTATTCCATTTGAATTTTAGTGGTTTTTTTCTATTTCTACAAAACATCCTACTAGGATTTTAGTAGGGATTGCATTGAATCTATGAAT
Source organism: Glaucomys volans (assembly GCA_020662805.1). Lineage (NCBI taxonomy): Eukaryota > Metazoa > Chordata > Mammalia > Rodentia > Sciuridae > Glaucomys > Glaucomys volans. The sequence goes on along the minus strand of JAJEJO010000453.1, from coordinate 594,700 downwards.
CAGTTTGCATAGTATGGACATACTAATAATGTTAAGAATTCCAATCATGCACATGGATGTTTTTCCAATATTTAATTTCTTTCAACAATATTTTGTACAAGACTTTTACCTTCTTGGTTGCATTAATTTCTACTTTATTCTTTTTATGCTACTGAATAAATGAGATTGTTTTCTAAATTTTCATTTCCGATTTTTCATAGTATATGAAACACAACTGAATTTTTAGTTTTGATATTCTGCAACTTTGGTGAAATTATTAGTTCTCACAGTTCTTATGAAAATGTTAATTTTCTGCATATATGATCATGTCATCTGTGAAAAAGAATAATTTTATTTTTTCTTTTCTAATATGTGTGCCTTTTGTTTCTTTTTCTTACCTAATTTCTCTGGTTAGCACTTCTAGTACCATGAAAATAGAAATGGAGAGAATGGACAGCCTTACCTTGTTCTTGATCTTAATGAGAAAGTTTTCAGTTTTGTACCATTCAGTAGTTGGCTGTGGGCTTTTCATATAAAACTATTATCATGTTGAGGTAATTTGCTTCTATTCCTAGTTAGAGTTGAGTGTTTTTTATCATGAAAGAGTGTAGGCTCTGTTGAATGCTTTTTCTGCACCAAATAAGAGATTATGTGATTTCTGTCCTTCATTCTGTTAATATGCTACATTACAATGAAAGATTTTTGAACACAAATGAAAATCATTTTGCATCCCTTTGCATTCCAGGGATAAATCCAACTTGGACATGATATGTAATCCTTTTGATGTGCTATTGAATTCAGTTTGCTAGTATTGTGTTGTAGATTTTTGCATCTTCATCAGGGAAATTGCTGTATGTCCTTTTATAGTATCCTTTACTCTGGTATGAGGGTAATGCTAACCTCATAAAAATTAGTTTAGAAACATTCCCTCCTCTTCAGTTTTTTTAAAGAATTTGAAAAGGATTAGTGTTAATTCTTCTTTTCGTATTTAGTACAATTCTGAAGTGAAGACATCTTGTCCTGAGATTTTCTTTGTTGGGAGATTTTTTTTTGTTCCTGATTCAATTATTACTTATAGATCCATTCTGGTATTTAATTTCATGTTTTAGTCTTGGAAGGTTATAGAAATTTGTTCACTTCTCCTAGGTTATTCAATATGTTGGTGCATAATTGTTCATAGCAGACTTATAATTCTTTTTATTTCTGTGGCATCCATTGTCTTCTCTTTCATTTCTGATTTTTTTATTGGCATCTTCCTTTTAGGCAGTCAAATGGTTTGTTAATTTTGTAGAATTTTCAAAGAACTCTTAGTTCTATTGGTTTTTTCTTCTTTTTTCTGGATTCCATGTTTGTTTCTGCTCTGATATTTTTTTTTTTATTTCTCTCCTTCTGCTAACAGTGGTTTGAATTTGCTCTTCTTTTTCTAGTTCCTTGAGGTATAAAGTTAGGTTGTTGATTTGACATCTTTTTTTTATGTAATGTAGGTGATTACCTCTATGTAAGTCCTTCTTAGTGTTGCTTTCACTGTATCCTATAAGTAGTTTGGGTATGTTGTGTTTGTTGTTGTTTCCTTTTTGTTTTCTGTTTTCTATACTGGGGATTCTACCCAGGGTCTTGTACATGCTAGGCAAGCACTTTGCCACTGAGCTATACTCCCATCCTTTTTATAAATTTTTGTTTTGAGACACTGAATTGTCCAGGCTGGCCTTGAATTTGTGATACTCCTAAGTAACTGGGATTACATTCTTATTTTCTGAAGAAATTTTCTGATTTTTCTGTGATTTCTTCTTTGACCCATTGGTTGAGGGTATTGTTTAATTTCCACATGTTTATTAGGTTTCCTACTTTCCTTCTACTATGACTTTCTAGTTTCATTCTACTGTAATATGATTTCAAGCTTCTTAAATGTATCAAGTCTTGTTTTGTGACCTAACCTGTCATCTATCCTGGAGATAGTATTGTGTATACTTGAGAAGAATGTATTTTTTGTTGTTGTTGGATGAAGTATACTGTACATGTCAGTTGAGTCCAATTAATCTATAATGTTTTAAAGTCATCTACCAAGTGTGGTGGAACATCCCTGTAATCCCAGCAACTTGGGAGCATCTGTTTTCTAATTGATCCTCCACGAGTGTTTTAGTCAACTTTTGTGTCACTGTGACCAAATACCTGACAAGAAGAACCTAGAGGAGGAAAAATTTATTTGGGGCCCTTGGTTTCAGAAATCTCAGCCCATAAATTGGGACTCCCATGATTCTGGGTCCAAGGTGAGGCAGCTTATCACTGGGCAAAGGCCCATTGGAGGAAAGCTTCTCAGCTCATGATGGGATCAGGAAACAAAGAGGGGGGTGCAGAGGGAAGAAGGGGCCCCAGGGAAGACATGTGCTTCCAGGGCACACCCTCAGTGACCCACTTCCTCTAGGCATACCCCACCTGCCTAGAGTTTCACCTTGTTCATTCAAATTGGAATAAACTGATTAGATTCCAGCTCTTAACAGTGCAATTGTTTTATCTCTGAATATTCCTGCAGAAACAGGAGCTTTGGAGGGACACCTTAAATCCAAATCATAACACTGTAGTTGTTCTAGTATTGAAAGTGAACTATTAAAGTTTCCTACTATTCTGGTATGGCTAGTTCTTTCTTCAATTCTGACAAAGTTAGCTTCATATATTTGGATGCTCTGCTTGTAGGTGCATATATATTTATAATTGTTATATTCTCCATGAATTGGCCCTTTTATCATTTATATAAAGTCCTCATCTCTTGTGATAGCATTTGACTAAAAGTTTATCTTCTTTATTATAAGTATGGATACTCCTGTCCTTTTTGGTTACCATTTGGAATATCTTTTCCATCCTTTTACTTTCACCTTACGTATTTCCTTAGATCTAAAGTGAGTTTGTTGCAGAAAACTTGTATTCTAATCTTGATTTTTTTAATCTATTCAATCAATTTCATTGAATTTGATCAATTTGAATTGATTTTTTGATTGTGGAATTCATTAGCATCCAAAGTAATTAATAGTGAGAAGGACTTACCTTTGCCAATTTATTGTTTTCTCTCTTGTACCTGTTTCATTCCTCTTCTCTCTTGCTTCTTTCCTTTGTGTTTCACTGTTTTGCTGTTTTGTTTTGTTTTTTGTTTTTGTAATAACATGTTCTAATTTTTTCTTTCATTTGTATATAATACATAGGTCTTTTATTTGTGGTTATTATAGAATTACATAAAACATCTTATAGTTATAACAATCTATTGTATACTAATATTGAAGTGTAACTTCAATAATATGCAAAAAGTCTATATTTCTTTCTCTTCATTTTATGTTTTTGATTAACCTATTATATCTTTTTAAAATATATGGTCATTCACATAGTTTATTTTTCATTTTATCTTCTAAATTCCATAACTGAATTAAAAGTTCTTTACTTGCCATCATGACAGTATTACAGGATTCTATATTTATCTACATATTTACCTTTAATATAAAAGTTTATATTTTGTATGCTTGGGTACTGTCATCTAATGGTCTTTCATTTCTACTAGAAGAGCTCTCTTTACATTTCCTGTAAGGCAGCCCTAGTAGTGATGAACTTTCTGTTTTTATTTATCTGGGGAATTTTTTTGTTTCTCCTCCTCCTTCTCCTCCTCATCCTCCTTTTTTGGCTTTGATGATATATGACAGTAGGGCTCCCTAAGCCCCTCCTCCTCTCTAGGGAGTCTGAGACAGAAATTGGGAGGAGGGGAGATTTTCAGTGTGCTAAGGGACTGAGTTAGGGGCAGGGACTCCCCAGCAGCTGAGGGCCTCTCTCTTCCTCTGTGTTCTTGCTAGGGCAGGTGGTCCAGGGGCTCTTACTGCTTGGAGGCCATGTGGACCCTAACATCCAACATCCTGTTGCTATAGCCAAATTCATTGTCATACAAGGAAATGAGCTTGACAAAGTAGTCATTGAGGGCAATATTGGCCCCAACATCGAAGGTAGAAGAGGGGGTATAGTCTCAGGAGACGATTCCCTGGGTAACCAAGGATGCCCTTGAGGGGGCCCTCTGATGCCTGCTTCACCACCTTATTGATGTCATTGTATTTGGCAGCTCTTTCCAGGTAACAGGTCAGATCCACAACTGACATGTTAGGTGGGCACATGGAAAGCCATGCCAGTGAGCTTCCCGTTTACTTCAGGGCCACAGCCTTGGCAGCACCTGTGGATGCAAGGATGATATTCTGGGCAGCCCCACAGCCATCACACCACAGTTCCCTAGAGGGGCCATCCACCGTCTTCTGAGTAGCAGTGATAGCGTGGACTGTGGCCATGAGTCCTTCCACAATGCCAGGGGTTCAATTATCATGGATGACCTTGACCAGGGGAACTAAGCAGTTGGTGGTACAGGAGGCATTGCTGATGATCTTGAGGGAGTTGTCATACTTCTCATGGTTTACACCCATCACAAATATGGAGGCATCAGAGAAGGGGCAAAGATGAAGCCCTTCAAATGAGCCCCAGCTTTCTCCATGGTAGTGAAGATACCAGTGGACTCCACAACATATTCAGCACCAGCACCACCCCATTAGAAGTTGACAGGATCTCGCTTCTGGAAGATGGAGATGGACTTTCCATAGATGACAAGCCTCCCATTCTCAGCGTTTATTGTGCCATTGAATTTATCATGGGTGAAATCATACTGGAACATGTAGACCATGTATTTGAGGCCAATGAAGAGGTCATTGATGGCAATGATATCCCCTATGCTAGAGCTGAAAGCAGCCCTAGTGACCAGGATCCCAATACAGCCAATCCATTCACTCCACCCATCACCATTGTATCTCAGGAACATAGCTGGCACTGCATGAGACTAGAAGATGTGGCTATCTGTAAAATGGGGAGAGCAGAGAGCCTTTTCTTTGTTTTTGAAAGATTTGCTGAATATACTATTCTTGGTTGGCAGATTTTTACTTTTGATGCTTTGAATATATTATCCCACCCCCTTCTGACTTGCAGGGCTTCTACAGAGAATTCTGCTAATATCCTATGGAACATTCCTTATATATGACAAGTTACTTTTTTTTTTTTTGCTGCTTTCAAATTTTCCTCTTTGTTTGACATTTTGACTACATTGCTTCATTTTAGGTCTCTTGAGTTTATCCCATTTGAAGTTCTTTGAGTTTCTTAAATTCATTTGACGATTTCCTCTCAAATTTGAAAAACTTAGGGCCATTATTCCTTTAACTGGCTCTCTGCCCCTTTCACACTCTCTACCCCTTCTGAAAACATCCACAGTTGTACTCAGATCTGTTTATTGACATTCTGTAAGTCCTTTATGCTCTCTTTGCTTTTCTTCATTCCTTTTCCTTTTTGTTCTTTTGACTCAATAATTCAAAGGAACTATCTTCCATTTCACTGAACCTTTCTTCTGCTTGATACAAGCTACTGTTGAATACCTCTAGTGAATTTTTCAATTTAGTTATTGTATTCGTTACCTTCAGAATTTTTCTATGGTTATTTTTCATAGTTTCTATCTCTTGGTTATTATTCTCATTTTTTTTCAAGCATCATTTCCTGATTTTATTTAGTTGGCTATTAATGTTCTCATAGAGTATCTTTAAGATAGTTATTTTGCATTTTTTGTCAAATAACTCACAGATCTCCATTTCTTTAAGATCTGGAAATTTAGTTTGCTCCTTTTATTTAGATAATGTTTCTTTGTATGCCTTGTTATTTTTTTGCAGGGATTTAGCATTTGAAAAGACTGCTCCCATTCCCAGTCTTTATACAAAAGACCTTCACTGATTAGCCTGGCTATCAATTCTGAGGACTTTTTCTGGGATGCATCCTCTCTTGGTTTATGCAAGTAATATTTCAATTAGGTTTTTTAGTTTCTTTTTCTGGAGCTTTTGCTCCCTTAGTTGTCTGTGGCTCTGACCTCACTTTTGTTATTATTAGCACTCAGGTATCTAAAATATGCAGGTTTGGAGCCACCTAAGATAGATATGTACCTCAGGCAACCTCCTAAAGTTCTATTCTTCTCTTTCCCTTTCAGTAGAAAAGTGGCAAGTTGGGTATTTTCTCCCAGTCTTGCCAACCTGTAGGTGTTTGTATGGACCATCATGGGTGTAATGCAGTAGCTGTTCTTACTTGTTTCCATGCCACTATTCTGGGCATTGTGCTTGCCTAAGTTACTACAACTTCTTAATTTTCTTATGGAGTTCTATAAAGGATTTTGGATTGTATATTGTTATCGAGTCAATTTCTTTGTGGGAGATCAGTGGTTGGGGCTTTCCCATCCACCCTCTTGCTGGCATTATTCTGCTTCTATTACTTTTAATGGAAAAAACATTTCTAAGATATATACTTACATACTTGAGCTAGTTCAATACCCAGAGAAGACATGAACTGTTTTTCTAAGGATCAGATGTTTTTATTATTTTTTACTTACTAAGAACTTACAAATATGGAAATATGATATCCATGGATATAAAATATGTAGAAAACTCAATCAACCCATGGCTATTTCTAGGATTGACCCTGGAATAAAATTATTTCACACTGTTGTTGTTGTTCTTTTTACATTTAAGTGATTTGTTTATTTTGCATAATAGCACATCACATCAGAAAAGAATGATTAATACAGCCCTTACCAGACATGTGCGAAGTGCTACAAGTGCTTCCTTTTTAGTCTCTTTCGGTTCTTTACCTCACCTGATCTTGTAGTTTGGGATGGGTGAAGGAAGCCCACTATTACTTATTACTGCTTTGTTTTCTGGCTCATTTATATGATGGAAATTTCTGAGAGGTGTGTATTTATTAAATTATTTGAAAGTACACATTTAATTTCAAGTAGATCTAAATAGGTTTTCACATGTCACTATTAAAGGTCCAATTTCGTATATTTGTTCTGTAAAATGTTGCCTTTCTTCATGAACCACCTAACTTTGATTTTCTGATGTGTAGTGTGTGTGAAAATAATTCTCTGTGAAAAGTTTCCCTTATTGTGTGCCCTTACAGGTAGTGTACTTGATAATGTTCTATCATCTTTGCGGGACGTACTTATTGGTGTGCTGGTAGGAGCTGTTTTGGGATGTTTTATTTGCTATTTTCCAAGTGATGATCAGGTAAATAAAAAAATTAATCTGTTGCATAGAATTGTAGTGTGTTAGTTAGCTTTCTATCACTATTATGAACCTGAGATCATTAAATTATAAAAGAAAAGATTTATTTTGGTTAACAGTTTTGGAGATTCTAGTCCACCATCAATTGGCCCCATGATTCTGGGTGTGTATATATATATTGCCTACCATATAGTAGAGCAAAACCATTTACATCATGATCCAGGGAACAAAAAATATAAGAGAATTGGGGTCCCACAGTCTCCTTTGTGAGCATACTCCCTAATGGTCTGAAGACTCCCACACGGCCCCCACCTCCCAAAGGTTCCACCATCTCACAGTAGCCCCATGCTGGTGAGCAAGCCTCTAACACATGGGCTTTTGGGAGACATTAAACATCCAAACTATATCATGTGGTATTAGACATTTATTTCCACAATTTGAACTTTGGGGAAAGCTTTGAAATATTAAATTTCATACTTAACTCTAATTCCCCAAAAGCAATCTTCATTGCCTCTATTCAGTTCTTAAAATTGAACACAGTAGTGATTGATACAGGTCAATGGCCTTGATTGATATCTCTGATGAATAAAGAATTGCAGAAAAGTGCACCTAACTGAGAGTATCCCTCCTCATTCTTTTTCACCCCTTTCTCTTACAAATTGCACATTAATATTTGTTAGTTTTCCTAATACTTTCCCCCAAAATTTCCTTTAAACATCTTGGGGGAAGATAGGTTCCTGCTTACCTCTGCTTTATTTTCTGACTTAAATTGCTCTTGCTGCCTTTGACAAAGGCAACACTGTTAAACATAACCCTTTCCTGCCCTAAAGGATATGCCATTACTCTTATTTCTCCAATTTCCGCCTTAGCCTACCTTTAGCTGTTACTTTGACTAAAGAGGTATTTTAAAAATTGTTTTTAAGAATTCATTGAATATGTGGAACTGAAGACTATATGGGTTTCTCCTTTCTTTGCTTTCAGTTGAAATATTATAACCATTTACTGATGTCACTCTCAGAGATGTATCAGAAGATGAAAGTTTAATGTTTGCAAATTTTGTTACTTGGTAACATGTGTGCTGAAATATTTGGTGAGGAAGAAAATCAACATTTTAGATACTAAATACAACATTTACAGACTTGATAGCAAACAGTCAAAAATAAATGATAGATAATGCCAAATCTTATATATTTAATGTAAACCAAATTTTAAATATCTATTTCTAGGAAAAAATTTCATTGAAGAGAGCATTCCTTATTTTGAGTATGTGTATTTCTGCTGTCTTAGGCAGCCAACGTATTGGTTTACATGCAGCTGGAGGATTATGCACACTAGTGTCATCTTTCATTGCAGGGACAAAATGGTCCAAAAACAAGGTGAATATTCTTAATACATCATTTTTTAAAGATAAAACAACTAATTTTTATATCTATAATGGACATTTAGAAAATCCCTTATTCTATTTGAAAGATGTTTCATTTCCTCAAGGAAGCGTATGAATCAATCAAGGAAATAAAATATTTAGAAAAAGTGCCTGAAAATATACTAAAAGTTGAGTTATAGTATCAGGCTTCACTTTTCCCAAAATATTATGTAATATAATTATATTATTTTTATTAACTTAATTATTTTCTTCATTAAAATTTTATTTGTACGATTAATCCATGAAAACATTCCTAAAAGATTAAAACATATAAAATAAAATGTAAAAGATCCCCTCATCCCCCACCAACTCCCTTCCCCAAATAAAGCATTTTTTCTGCCCAAACCTTTATTTGTAAACATGTAAATCTTTTCAGTTTTTCAGTACAGATGGTGCTGCTCTGAACAGTCTTGTTCATGTGTCTTATTGCATATATATAAATACTCTCCATGTGTACAAATACTTTTGTAGGATTAGGTTCCAGGAAATGGAGTGTCTATGTTAAGAAATATTCTCTTTTTATTTTTCTGTGTACTGCTAAATTATACTCCTGCCAACAGTATAGAGAGTATCTAATACCTCATTTAGTTCTATTTTTTAAGTCAGATGACTAAAAAATCTACATGTTGTTATCTTTATTTACATTTCTCTAATTAGTAGTGGATAAACTTTATGTATTCTTCATTAACTCCCTATTGAATTCTTGGCCTATTCCTATTGGATTATTTGCCTTTTGTTTCTAATTTATAGTTTCTGAATATGCTAGGACTACTGCTCCTTTGTTTTATATGTATATAATATCATATAATTTTTCTTATCTTCAGTTTTGTTTACATTGTGTTTTATGTGGAAGTAAAATTTTCTACAGCCACACCTATCCATTTTTCCTTTTTGGTTCTGGATTCTACATTTTGTTTAAGGACTATCCTCATCCAAGATTATAAGATTATAAACATCATAAAGATATACTATTTTCTGTATTATTATCTAATAATAACATTGGTGGTTATTGCTTATTTATTTTGTTTTAGCATTTAGTTTTTTAATCCATCTGGAATTTATCTTTGTGAATGCTGGGAAGTAAGGATATAGGAACACCTGTGTATGTCTATGACTTCATAGACACATATATATTTATATATAATAGATATGCATACACACAAAACCAGGTGTGTGTGTGTGTGTGTGTGTGTATGTATATATATATATATTTATATATATGCATACAGACATATTGGATAGTCAATTTTCACTGAATTACTTAACCCATTAATTAATTAATTAACCCATTAATTAATCAGTTTTTGTTTTGGGTATTGGGAATTGAACCCAGGTGTGTTTTACCACTGCTTCATCCCTAGTCCCTCTTATTGTTTGAGACAGGGTCTAAGTTGCTGAGGCTGGCCTCAAACTTGCAATCCTCCTGCCTCAGCCTCCTGAGTAACTGGGATTGCAGGCATGTGCCATTATGCCCAGTAATTATTCAGTTTTGTAAAATGCGTCTTTAAACATAAGTTAAATTCTGAACTCTCTATCATTCCTCTCTATTCCATCCTTATGTCAATACCACTCTAGTTTAAATGCAATTTTATGTCTCAAAATGTAATATAGAAGTTATCCCCATTAAACTGCTTCTTAATATATTTCTTAATACATGGCCATTAATACATGGGCTATTCCTGCCCATGATTCTTTTCTTAGATTCATTTTGGAATCAGCTTGAGAAGTTCCCTACCCAAAATGTAGTCCAATATAATCATGATTATAAAACTAATTAAGTGGTTAATAATGAATGAAATACAATTTAAAAGTAAAATGAAAAACTACAGAATTCCTTTGATAGAAGAAATAAAAATAGTTTTAAATATTAAAAGTAATATATAGGATAATATGCTATAAGGAATAATAATATTTTGTTTTTACTTTTTTAACTTTACTTTTACAAATGATAATCAGAAAGCACGATCTTAAAGGGAAATGTTATGAAGCTAGTTTATGTCCTAAGCAAGAGTCATCACAATTCTCATGTATCTTCTGTATTGAATGACAAGCCCAGATTGAGACTAAAATCTCTTCATCCAAAATCCTGGAGAAGAGCCAATATGCTGTTATGCCAACAGGGGCCTTTCCTGTAATCTTTTAATTGGGAAATGGCACTGGGAGGGAATCCTTCTCAGAAAGGGGAGACAGGCAACTAAAGAAGAATCTAATGTACATTTTGTTGGAGTTTTAAGGAAAACATAATTTTGAGGCAATAGCCATGAGTCCTTTGGAAATGGGTCTAACAGAATACCAGATTCTTTTTCTCCTAGTAGCCTATATCATCTCAGGGCATTGGATTTCCTTTTCATTGTGAGTAGAGGTCTTCTCAACTTCCTTCTAAGAGCTCAAATGTTTGCAAAAGCTGGGTATGTTCTCATCAGGCATAATATGATTCTCTCAATTCAGTTACCTTACAAAGAAAAGCTGGAACTCTGACTGAATATTTCTGAAACTCCAAGATCTCACTTTTTGTGTGACCTAACGACCAAATAATACTGTTTATTTTATATTTTGTAGGTTTCTTTTAATTTTTACTTAAATAATTACAAAAATTAGCCTACTCAATTTTTATTAATTAGGTCTTAACATTTCTCCTAAAAATAAAATATCTTAAATTTATTAAATGTTAAGAGTAACTTTAATGGAACTGGAGAATATTATGCTACATGAAATAAGCCAATCCCAAAGAACCAAAGGCTGAATGTTTTCTCCGATATGGAGATGCTAATTCACTATAGCAGTTGGGGGGGGGGGGGGGTTTGACAAGAGAAGAATAGAGGTACTTTGGATTAGACAGAGGGGAGTGAAGGGAGTGGAGGAGGGATGGGGGTAGGAATGATAGTAGAATAAATCATACACTGTTACCCTATGTGCATATATGATTACACAACCAGTGTAACTCTACACCATGTACAACCAGAAGAATGAGAACTTACACTCCATTCATGTATGATGTGTCAAAATGCATGCTACTCTCATGCATAACTAATTAGAACAAATTTTAAAAATAATTTTAAAAAGTACATTTCTCAAATGCAACTATCTTTACATATAAAAACTATAAATTTATTTCTCTTTTACACAGATTGGAGTCCAAAATATTATTGCAAATACCTGGGATATTTTTCAACCTCTTCTTTTTGGTTTAGTTGGATCAGAAGTAACTGTTTCAGCTCTTCAATCAAATACTGTTGGTAAGAATAATTAAAGCACAAAAGATGTAAGATTCAAAAATATTTAAGAAAGCCATAAATACTTTTTATTTTTTCTAATACTGTATCTTTGGCTATAAGGACCTTCTTCAGAAACTCATGTATTTGCTCTTCCTTGACCCTGTTTGTTTTTGGTTTAGCTTTTGCTTTTTGTTTGTCTGGTTTTTGTTTTTTTAACCATAGACAGTATTTAATATCTTCCCTGAGTGATCTGATGAAATAGAGATTAAGATTTCTTGTCTTAGGTAAATATAGATACCACCAGATATTTTCATTTAAAAGCATTCCAAAAAATGTCTATTAGTTCAGAATTGCAGAAGTTCAATACAAAATCTATTGGTTCAGAATAGAGTAAATGTCATGTCTCATTTCTCATGGAATTCCCACCATCGGATAATCTCCAGCACTTTATGTCAAAGCCTAAATGATATTTGCATTCTTTATAGTTATTATTTTACAGAAAAGTAGACATAAAGTAGCAACAGTTTTAAAACACTTTTAAAATTTTTAGAAATGATATCTCTAGGCATAAAGAACCACTTCTTCCCAATTACTTTGTTATTTATATCTGTTTCAGGCATTTGTGTTCTTACCTTGATTTTGGCAGTATGTGTTCGAATTTCAGTCACATTTTTATTGATGTGTTTTGCTGGTTTTACTTTTAAGGAGAAAATATTTATTGCTTTAGCATGGATGCCTAAAGCCACAGTCCAGGTAAGAAATGCTAAGTCAATGTAATAATTTTAATTTTCATAATTTTTAAATAATTTTTAATGAAAAATATTTCTCGAATCACAAAATGCACAAAATGTATGTTATTTAACCTTACTTTTAAAATGTTTGAGTGATAACTGTTAAAATTAATTTAACTTTTTAAAAATGTTTCAGAAGCATTTATTCTGAAATTTAAAAATTATTCTTCATGACAAATACTTCCTAAGTTTTATGCAAATATTTTTTCTACTTTCTTAAAATATAAAATAAGAATACATTTTATATTCTGCTGAATATTATAGAGTTAAATGTTATGATTTTAAAGTGGAAACACATTGTTTTTTTATCTTTCTAACCCTGCCACTCACTCCACCACATGAATGCCTATATATTGGTTTTAATTATACATTTATCTTTATGATTATTTGATTAATAATCAAATTCCCTCAATATACTATATAGGAAGGACAGGGACAGTGTCTAGTTTTTAGTGTTTTGTTTTTGTTTTTTTTTATTATTTTTCTCTGGCATGTAATACAGTGTTTGACAGGCAGGAGGAATGTGGAATGCTTACAAAAATGAATGGATAAATGAATGAATGAAAAGAGAGACATGATAGTTTTGTTCTCTTATCCAGTGATATTCTCCTCCTACTAAAAGGTATTGGTACTTGTTGTTAGACTGCTTAACCTGGCAACAAAATACCTTAATTCCCTGGAAATTTTTTTCTCCATTGTCATTTCAAAACATAAAGTTATACATTTCCATGCAACAAATTCTCTGATATCATGGTTAGAAAGACAGGCCCTTTAAGGCTAGAGTGTCTCTTTTAAATATCACGTTGCTTAACTTTAACCTCAGCTAAGTTACTTCTTAATTTCTTAGTACCTCAGTCTGCTCATTTTACAGCATCTACTGCAGAATGGTGTTGTGAGGCTTAATTAAATAATCCATGTAAAATGCTTAGCATAATCTCTGGCACATGGGTAGTGCTCATGTTATTGTTTATTTTATCTTACCTTCAAGTAATGTAAATAATGATAACTTTTGTTTTTAACTTCTGCCATGGGAGGTTAAAATAATAATAAATTTACAAAAGAAATATCTATTCCTCTATTCTCCCTCCTTCTAGTGATACACTTGCAATTATATTAGTCATAATTTTAAAGCAGGTATGAGAAGAAACCACCCACTCAAGTTTACTGCATTTTATTCTTTTCTTTCTTTTTTTCCCCCTCCATTCTCTGCTGTTGAAATAGAACTGACAAAGCTTCAGTCTTTCTCTTATTTCTCTATTTAGAGATACTGATGGAAATTAGAGTGGGAAAATAGAAGATATCAAGAGGGTACATAAAGATTTTAGTTCACAAATATAAGATCAGTTTACTAATTGGATTCTTCTAAAGAAATAATACTAAATCTCAGTCATTAAGTGGGAATCATTTATCACCTAATGGTAGTTCCTATAGATTTGTCAAGAGGATTAAATAAGTTAATAAATGTACAGCTTTACGAATAATACTTGAGGGCTGGGGTTGTAGCTCAGTGGTGGAGTGCTTGCCTCTCACATGAGGCACTGGATTCAATCCTCAGCACCACATAAATAAATAAAATAAAGGTATTGTGTCCATCTACAACTGACTATTTAAAAATAATAATGATACTTGATATAATTCCAGAAGCTCATGAGGCTGAAACAGGAGGATCACAAGTTCAAAGTTAGCCTCAACGACTTAGCAAGGCCCTAAGCAATTTAGCAAGACCCTGTCTCAAAATTAAAAGAATAAAAGGGGCTGGGAATGTGGCTTAGTGGCTAAATGCCCCTGGGTTCAACCCCCAATACCAGAAAAGAAGAGTATTTAACATATGACAAATTCTACATAACTGTGTAAAAATTATTAGTGTCACAATTATCATCATCATCTCTTAATAGTAATGGTTTCTTGACTGTTCTTTCATATTCAAAATGTTCCATATTCTTTTCTAAACTTAAGATTCTTTAGAGCTGATTTTCTGTCAAATTTATCTTTTTCTTCCTGACATCTAGCACAATGACTTTTGTTCAGTAAACAGAAAGTTATCATGTAAAAACAATATCAACATTGATCACTGATTTGGGATATGGAAACTTACCTTAAATTGAGGGCTTCTTTTGCCATAATGTCCCATCTCAAATGAAATGTTTCTATCATTATGCCATTACTTTGCATCTCCATAGAAGATATATTTATATTTAATTCCTAAAAATGCCAAGGCAATTTCTTGCCTAGATAAGTAAATATAAAGAAAGAGGGTTATGCCTCCAAGGTGAGGAACACCTGTAATTCTAGCAATTGGTAGGTTGATCAGGAGAATCACAAGTTTCAAAGCCAATCAGGGTAATTTATGGAAACCCTGTCTCTAAATAAAAATAAAAATTTATAAAGCTCAATGGAACACAGCCCCTGGGTTCAATCCTTAGTATCACAAAAAAGAAAGAAATTTGTTTTATGTTACTAAAAACAACTATAATAGAATACCTAGGGGGAGAAAGATAGGACTCAGTAAGGTCATTCTGCAACAGAATTAAAAGAAATCCATCCCCTGGAGGGAATGAGGAACAAGTGGAAAGAGTAAAATTCAAAATTATCTGAATACCTACTATGTGCCAGATGTTCTTTGCATTTTCATATTTAATTCCCACAACCATCCAGTGAAGTAAACATTATGTTATTGTTTTTACAATTAATTTGGTCAAGGAACTTGAGTCACTTTTAAAAGATCACTCATCTGGTTGGTGCAAAAACAGAAATCAAACTCAGTTTGCCAGATTCTAAACCTCTTGTCAGTTCTGTGTCACATTACCTCCCAGGAAGGAAGAACAGTAAAAGCAGCAAGTCCTAGAGAATGCTGAGAAATATCAATATTTTCATTCTCTTGTTGCAGCCAAGAACCTACAGATGGTAGTAAAGGCAATTAAAGCAAAACTTTGGTTCACTTAGAACTTGTGAACTTCTGAAGGCAATTTGAGCACACAAAAGAGAGATTTAAACGTGGGGAACCTGAAGGGACAGAAGTACAAAATCAGTCCCAAAATATCTGCTTGCTGATTTGTCACTGGTACTCTCTTCCTCCACATATATTTGCTAGAAAGAACATAGAATGAATAATACATGAAAATAATACATAAAAAGATTTTTAGTCTTCTCTTTTTTCCTAACAGTCTAGTGTTAAATTTTATTTATTTTAGCAATGCCATCTACTGTTATGATATATTAAGTTTGATTAACATTTTTCTTTATGTCCCATTTCACCCCTACATGCAGGCTGTATTAGGTCCTCTGGCTCTAGAAAGAGCAAGGCTGTCTGCACCTAACTTGGAATCGTATTCGAAGGATGTGATGACAGTAGCATTTTTAGCCATCTTGATCACAGCTCCAAATGGTGCTCTTCTTATTGGCATACTGGGGCCCAAAATACTTACCCGCCATAATGAGCCAGACAAAATAAAACTGCATTCGCCAAATATAGGCCATCATTAAAAAGCTTATTTGCTATTGCCCACCCGCTTGTTTTAATGAATTATCTCACATGAAAGAAAAATATTGAAGTACAAATATGTGGAGACTGTACATAGAACCCAGGATTTAGAAAATATGTGATTTCTTTAGAGGGCTGTTCTCTGATTTTTGTTTCTAAAGTAAATTCAATAAAAACAGTATTAAATGGAAAGTTCTCAGTATTTATGTATTTCAAGAACAAAGTTAATCTGTAAACACCCAAGGAAGATTTAAGTAATTCATAAGGCTGAATTTGATGTCATAATACAAACTAATTATTAAAAGATTAACTTAGTGACAGAAAGAAAAAACTTGGAACATTGAAAGTGGTAAAATTACCTGTTTCCCAATGGGAGAAGTAGGACTACTCATCAGTATTTCAGTTAAAAAGATGATCAGGAAAAGGAAAAAATGGGTCAACTTTAAATGGGTCAACTAAATAGATTTTTTTCTGGTTTTAGTGACTCCCTGAATAAATAAGTTAAGTAAAAGAATGAAAGTTAGCCTTTCATTCTTCCTGTAATGCCCTTAAAATGAAAGTCTGGTTTTGCAATTTTTAAATGAAACACTAGTGGTAGTTTTTATTTACAGAAATACTATTAAATCACAAATAGAAAAAACTGTACATTTTCAATTACTATTTTAAAATCTAGGCATTAAAAGCAGTCTGCAGAAACAAAAGATTAACAGATTACTCTCTATATGAGTTTCTTTTCCTTTGTAATATAAAATTACTTTTCAATTCTGGCTGATTAAATCTGCAGTACTAATGTACTTTGTGTTATCACAAAGTGTAGTTTCAGTTCATTTCAAAACTATTTACAAGTTTAGAGGAGTTGTGGGAAAACTTCACAAATGGCCTCATTGAATACCCTCTTAAAAATTGTTCAGGTTTGGCCGGGCGCGGTGGCACATGCCTGTAATCCAAGCAACTTGGGAGGCCAAGTCAGGAGGATCGTGAGTTCAAAGCCAGCCTCAGCAACTTAGCGAGGCCATAAGCAACTCAGTGAGACCCTGTCTCTAAATAAAATACAAAATAGGACTGGGGATGTGGCTCAGTGGCTGAGTGTCCCTGAGTTCAATCCCTGGTTCCAAAAAAAAAAAAAACATTGTTCAGGTTTCTTTGGCAAGGCCTGATGGAAGGAATGAAGATGAGGTTGGTTCCTCTTTTCCTCTTATATACAAGCAAGCTATCAAAATTGCACAAAAAAATCAAAACCACCTCAAGATTTCATCTTACACCATTTAGAATGTCTTTCATTAAGAACACAGGCAACAACAGGTGTTGGCGAGGATGTGGGGAAAAGGGTACACTCATACATTGCTGGTGGGAGTGCAAGTTGGTGCAGCCATTCTGGAAAGCAGTGTGGAGATTCCTTAGAAAACTTGGAATGGATCCACCATTTGACCCAGCTATCCCACTCCTTGGCCTATACCCAAAGGACTTAAAATCAGATTACTACAGTGATGCAGCCACATCAATGTTCATAGCTGCTCAATTCACAATAGCTAGATATGGAATCAACCTAGATGCCCTTCAGTAGATGAATGGATAAAGAAACTGTGATATATATACACAATGGAATATTACTTAGCCAAAAAGAAGAATAAAATTATGGCATTTGTAGGTAAATGGATGATGTTGGAGACTGTTATGCTAAGTGAGATCAGCCAATCCCAAAAATCCAAAGGCCGAATGGTCTCTCTGATAAATGAATGATGATGCATAATGCGGGGGGGGAAGGGTGGCAAGATAGCATAGAGGGAAGGGAGGGGTGGGGGCGGGGTGGGGGGTAAAAATAATAACAATGTGTGACAGATACCATTGCCCTGTGTACATGTATGAACGCACAGATGGTGTGACTCTACTTTGTGTTCAATCAGTGAAACAATAGCTGTACTCCATTTGTGTTCAATGAATCAATAAGTAAATAAAAAATAAAAAAATAAAATAAAATAAAATTGCACAAAATATGTAATTTCCACATAAATTTGTCAAATGAATCAACTAAGATTTAAGGCCATCAAAACTGGGTCATTTCTATTGAAACTAAGACCTTGAGTATAATATATTACCAAAACTGGCAAAAGTACAAACATTCCTAGGTAACTCTGGGGAAAGGTAAAATAGCTACTGTTTTAGTAGCATTTTCTTATATACTTCCACATCAGCACAGACTCCATGCCTCATTTTCAACTATTTTAATTCTAGTATAGTATTCCAATTTAAAATTTTATACTGCACAAGTTTTTTAACTAATATTTAAATCATGAGGCCATATCATTGTCACTAATAAGAAACCAGGTGTGGTGGCACATGCCTATAATCCTAGTACCTCAGGAGGCTGAGGCAGGAAGACAGAAAGTTCAGAACCAGCCTCAGCAAAAGCAAGGCACTAAGCGACTCAATGAAACCCTGTCTCTAAATAAAATACAAAATAGGGCTGGGGATGTGGCTCAGTGATCAAGTTCCCCTGAGCTCAATCCTCAGTCCACCACTGCAAAAAGAAAAGAAAAGAAAGAAAAGAAAAGAAAAACATTTATCTTCACAAGAAAATTTTTTAACTCATAATAATTACATTTTAAAATAGAAAGTTGATCTTATTAGAACATAGAGACACAATAAATCGTTTTTAAATAAGAAACTATGTTTTCAATTAAGAGAATATTTGTCATACCTACTCTTTTTATGCTTTATTTATAGACTTTTCTCTAAGTGTTGAATTTAATGTTTGATCTGTCCATTATACTGAAATATTCTCCTTTTAAAGGTAGTGTTGCAAGTATTGGATCTTGACTTAAATTTTATGTTTTCTATTTAAAAATTTTTACAAAAGTTAATTATATTAATGTCATTTAAAATTCAAAACCAATTACCCACATGTACAATATTCAAGTGTGCATAGTTTAGACAAATATAACTATTGTTTCTAAGTTTAAAGTGTGACTTTTTATGCATTTTACTATTTAAGCAAAAATTTTTGCTCAATTATTGTGTTATTTAAAACAGAAGTAATATTCTGAGCTATTTCACAGTAAAGAATTACAAAATCAAAGAAAAGAATGCTTTGCTGAAAATTCTTTTTCTGAGTCTTTAAAGCATTAATATGTTTTTATATTTTATTATTTTCAAGGGTTTTAGTTTTGTTTTTGTTTTAAAAGCAGTAAGTAATCTGTAAAGCATTGTTTGTTAGACTTGATATTTGCTTTGAATATAAGGTTCAGAATTTCCTTTCATTTATGTTTATATTTTATAAAAATTTATGTTTTGTAAGGTTTTCTATAATACCTAAATTTTGGATGTTTAGATATTTTTCTTCAGTAAAGTAAAGGTTTTTCTTATGGTTCCGATCCATTTTAAACAGCTGGACACCAGTGGCATGATAACTGATTTCTGAATAGTTTTTGTAGCTTAGGGGGCTTGCAATATAGCTACAGCTTCCTCAACTTTAACATAGAGAGACTCTGGAGACTCAAGCATATTGAAGAACGTGTGAATTATTAATCTGCAACAACATGCTGGGGAATTTAACAGCTACAACAAGGTTCATGGCTTGAATAAGAGGAAACAGCCATTCATCCAACATTTGTTTCTTTACTCTTCAAGAGAGGCAGTTGCCAACATGAAAGTATGTTGTACATGGACTGCAGATGGTTGCATGGTAATCTGTGACTGTGCATTAAGATTTTAAGCACTGTAATGATGCAAGCAGTAGTAACTGCCGCAGCAGCAACTGCAGGATGAGAACCCATTGTCTGTGTCAAAGATACAGAACAGAACAAGCTGCGTTGACGTGGTTTGTGGAGCCTGTGAAGAAGTCGGCCTCACAGAATTAACCCATATTGTCCCATCATCCTATAAGAAATTAAATTGAGCAACAAATATACCACATGTGGTAAATTTGAAATAATTATTTTGTGGTTATTCTTTTGAGAAAATAGGTGAATTATTAGAGCATTTTAAAATATTTTTAAATTCATTGTTAAAATGGCATAAACTTTGTTGCAAAATTTACTTCTACTAAATGCTTGAGTGAACAAAATATTACACCCATAACTGATACGTAATGTAAGAACTGCATACAGAAAAATTGTTTTCTAGAATTAGATTGTCTTTTATTTTAAGGAATGCACTGTATTTCAAATCATCAATGGTGGAAAATAGCTGTCGTACAGAAAGGACACAGGAACAATGTGTATTGCATAGTAATGTTCAAAGCCTGGATATTCCATGCTGCAGAAATAATGCTCCCTTCCCTCATTCTCTGTACACTGAACTTCATCTGTGCCCCTCTCTACCCTGCCTTGAGTTGAAAGACACCTCTAAGGACCATGTCAACAGGTCTGTTTCCCTCTGGATTCCTGTTGAACTTGCCCAAGGGAAGGCACTGACAGAAATGAGAGGAGAAGTCAGGCTATTTATTCTCCATGATCCTTATGTCACCAGCTGCAAACTGGCTGAGATGGAACACCTACCCAGAGCCACACCTTCTGCTGCTTCAGCACTGTTTTTGCTAAGAGCTGATAAGATGGGTAATAATTGCCACCATCTGTTGGTAATTCTTGGGTGTTTCACCATATGTGGTTAGTTCCCTTAATCCTTTCATACTTTTGTAAATAGTTCCTTCTTTACATTCCCTTCAAATATTCTTTTTGTATGCCATTCTTTTTCTGCTGGCTAGAATATTGCCCTTGACAAATACTGTCATAATAGGTCAAATATATAAGAAAACAATATGCCTAATGCTATAATAAAGATAAAAGTGCAATGATGCAAAAAAGGATCTTTCTAGTTGTCTACTCAAAATCCAGTTTCCTTTTCTTCTTTGGAAGTGAGGTAATTCCACAAATGCTTGAAATGGTAGAGAACCCACAATTACACTGGTTTTCTTTTTCTAATAGTAGTCATGACTTCTTGGTACACCTTCAAAAAATTGAATTATAGGCTGCAGACACAGTGGGGGAAACAGACTAAACAAGTGTTCTCTTTTTTTTAAAGTTTTTTTAAAATATTTTTTTTAGCTGTCGATGGACCTTTATTTATTTTTATGTGGTGCTGAGGGTCGAACCCAGTGCCTCACATGTGCTATGCAAGCGTTCCAGCACAGAACCACAACCCCAGCCCAACAAATGTCCTCTAAAACAAACAACATTGATGAAAAAACAAGCAAGAGAGTTGTGTGATTACAGATTCTATACAAATAATGAAATTCTGCTTGAAAAATGGGTAGATAATAAATGTGTCATTGTTGAAACATACTGTGATACAGTGGAACCCACTTAGCAAGGTTCAGTGATGGAAAAAGAAATAATAGAACCAATGTGCCTCAACCAAAGTAGTGGGTACCTATAGCAACTTCAGTGGTGGTGGGATTAAAATGATTGGTTGGTTTGTGAATATTTCATTTCTAGTAGAGGTTAAACAATGAAATGGGCTTTGTTCACTTAAATAGCATGTATTATAAATGTATTCACAAATTTATGAACAAAGATAAAGAATTCATAAATGGACATTTAAAAAGATATCTGCTAAGCATACTTAAAAATGATGCAATGAGAAACTCTCAGGAGAAAGAAAGCATAATATTCCCTGGATATACTACCATCAAAGATGATATTAGATTTGACATGAGAAGACTTGTTATTCTCAAATTGGAAGAACAACAATGATGTCAAAACAAGCCATGTGGTGGGAAATCGGCATGATGCCAAAAATGTAATGCAACCCATTTTAAATTTTTTATTTTTACAGACTGCATTTTGATTCACTGTACACAAATGGAGTAAAATTTTTGTTTCGATGGTTGTGCACAGTGTAGATTCACATCATTCATGTAATCATACCTATACATAGGGTAATGATGTCTGTCTCATTCCAACATCTTTCATATTCCCGGCCCCTCCCCTGTCTCATTTTCCTCTATGTAATCTAAAGTTCCTCCATTCTTCTCTTACCCCCCATCCCCATTATGTATCATCATTCACTTAACAGAGAAAACATTCAACCTTTGGTTTCTTGGGCATGGCTTATTTCACTTAGCATGATATTCTCCAACTCCATACATTTACCTGCAAATGCCATAATTTTATTATTCTTTATGGCTGAATAACATTCCATTGTGTATATATACCACAGTTTCTTTATCCATTCATCTATTGAAGGGCATCTAGGTTGGTTCCACAATCTAGCTATTGTGATTTGAGCTGCTGTAAACATTGAGGTGACTGCATTACTGTAGTATGCTAATTTTAAGCCCTTTGGGTATAAACCGAGGAGTGGGTATAACCGAGGAGTGTCAAAAGATGGGGTCATTCCAAGTTTTCTGAGGAATCTCCATACTGCTTTACAGAGTGGCTGCACCAATTTGCAACTCCACCAGCAATATACAAGTGTGCCTTTTTCCCCACATCCACGCCAACATCTATTATTGCTTGTGTTCTTGATAATAGCCATTCTAATTGGAGTAAGATGAAATTGTTTTAATTTGCATTTCTCTAATTACTAGAGGTGTTGAACACTTTTTCATGTATTTGTTAATTGCCTGTATGTCGTCTTCTGTAAAGTGTCTGTCCAATTCCTTGGCCCATTTATTGATTAGGTTCTTTGTGTTTGGGGTGTAAAGTTTTCTAAATTCTTTATAAATTTTGGAGGCTAGTGCTCTGTCTGAAGTGTGTATGGAAAAGATTTTCTCCCATTCTGTAGGCTCTCCTTTCAAATTATTAATATATCCTTTGCTGAGAAAAAGCTTTTTAGTTTGAATCCATCCCATATGTTGATTCTTACTTTGATTTCTTGCACTTTGGAAGTCTTGTTAAGGAAGTGTGGTCCTAAGCCTAAATGATGAAGATTCAGGCCTACTTTTTCTTCTATTTTGTGTAGGGTCTCTGGTCTAATTCCTAAGTCCTTGATCCATTTTGAGTTGAGTTTTGTGCAGGGTGAGAGAGAGGGATTTAATTTCATTTTACTACATATGGATTTCCAGTTTTCCCAGCACCATTTGTTGAAGAGGCTATCTTTTCTCCATTGTTTGTTTTTGGCACCTTTGTCTAGTATGAGATAACTATATTTATGTGGGTTTGTCTCTGTGTCCTCTATTCTGTACCATTGATCTACCTGTCTGTTTTGGTGCCAATACCATGCCGTTTTTGTTACTATTGCTCTAATAGTATAGTTTAAGGTCTGGTATTGTGATACCTCCTGCTTCACTCTTCCTGCTCAGAATTGCTTTGGCTATTTGAGGTCTCTTATTCTTCCAGATGAAGTTCATGAATGCTTTCTGTATCTCTATGAGAAATGTCATTGGGATTTCAATTGTAATTACATTGAATCTCTATGGCACCTTTGGTAGTATGGCCATTTTGACAATATTAATTCTGCCTATCCAAGAACATGGGAGATCTATACATCTTCTATGGTTTTCATTGATTTCTTTCTTTAGAGTTCTGTAGTTTTCATTGTAGAGGTATTTCACCTCTTTACTTAGATTAATTCCCAAGTATTTCATTTTTTTTTTTTGAGGCTACTATAAATGGATTGGTTTTCCTAATTTCTCTTTCAGAGGATTCATCACTTATGAATAGAAATGCATTAGATTTGTAAGTGTTGATTTTATATCCTGCTACTTTGCTGAATTCATTTATTAGAAGTTCTAGAAGTTTTCTGGTGGAGTTCTTTGGATCCTTTAAATATAGAATCATGTCATTGGCAAATAGTGATAGCTTGAGTTCTTCTTTTCCTATTCTTATTCCTTTAATTTCTTTGGTCTGTCTGATTGCTCTGGCTAGTGTTTCAAGGACGATGTTGAATAGAAGTGGTGAAAGAGGGCATCCCTTCCTTGTTCCAGTTTTTAAAGGGAATGCTTTCAGTTTTTCTCCATTTAGAATGATGTTGGCTTTGTGCTTAGCATAGATAGTCTTTACAATGTTGAGGTATGTTCCTACTATCGCTATTTTTTCTAGTGTTTTGAGCAGAAGGGGTGCTGTCTTTTATCAAATGCTTTCTCAGCATCTATTGAAATAATCATATGATTCTTAACTTTAAGTCTATTGATGTGATGAATTATGTTTATTGATTTCCAGATGTTGAACCAGCCTTGAATCCCTGGGATAAACCCCAATTGATCATGGTACGCTATCTTTTTAATATGTTTTTGTAAGCATTTTGCCAGGATTTTGGTAAGGATTTTTACATCTATGTTCATCAGGGATATTAGTCTAAAGTTTTCTTTCCTTGTTGTATCTTTTTCTGGTTTTGTTATCAGGGTGATACTAGCTTCATAGAATGAGTTTGGAGGACTCCCTCCTTTTCTATTTCCTGGAATACTTTGAGGAGTATTGGTATTAGTTCTTCTTTAAAGGTCTGTAGAACTCGGCTGAGAATCCATCTGGTCCCGGTCTTTTCTTGGCTGGTAGGCTTTTGATGGCTTCTTCTATTTTGGTGCTTGAAATTGATCTGTTTAAATTGTGTATGTCTTCCTGATTCAGTTTAGGAGGATCATATGTCTCTAGAAACCTGTCAATATTTTCGGTATTTTCTATTTTGTTGGAGTATAGATTTTCAAAGTAGCTTCTAAATATGTTTGTATTTCAGTAGTGTCTGTTGTGATATTTTCTTTTTCATCACAAATTTTAATAATTTGACTTTCTCTCTCCTTCTCTTCGTTAATGTGGCTAAGGGTTTACCAATTTCATTTATTTTTTCAAAGAACCACATTTTTGTTTTGTCGATCTTTTTGCAATGTTGAGGTATGTTCCTACTATTCCTTGTATAGTGTTTTGAACATGAAGGGGAGCTGTATTTTGTCAAATGCTTTTCTGCATCTATTGAGATAATCTTGTGATTTTGTCTTTAAGTCTATTTGTGTGATGAATTATGTTTATTGACTTCTGTATGTTGAACCAAACTTGCATCTTTGGGATGAACTCCACTTGATCATGGAGTACTCTGTTTGTAATATGTTATTATATGCCATTTGCCAAAATTTTGTTAAGAATTTTTGCATCTATGGTCTGAATTTTCTTTCCTTGATGTGTCTTTGGTTTTGGTATTGGCATGATTCTAGCTTATAGAATGAATTTAAAAGGGTTCCCTCATTTTCTATTTTATGGAATAATTTGAGGAGGATTGGTGTTAGTTCTTCTTTGAAAATCTGGTAGAACTCAGCTGAGAATCCATCTGGTCCTGGGCTTTTCTTTGTTAGTAATCTTTTTTTATTATTATTTTTTAGATGTTGATAGACCTTTATTTATATGTGGTGCTGAGAATTGAACCCAGTGCCTCACACAAGTTAGGCAAGCACTCTACCACTGAGCCACAACGCCATACCTATTGGTAGACTTTTGATGGCATCTTTAATTTCATTGCTTGAAATTGATCTGCTTAAATTTTCTATGTCCTCCTGATTCATTTTGGGTAGGTCATGTGTCTCTAGAAATTTGTCAGTGTCCTCAGAGTATAAATTTCAAAATAGTTCCTAAATATTGTATTTCAGAGTGTCCCTGGTGATATTTCCTTTTCATCACAAATTTTAGTATTTTGATCTTTTCCATCTTTTTCTTGGTTAAATTGGCTGTTTATCAATTTTATTTATTTATTCAAATAACCAATTTTTCATTTCATTGATTTTTTGAATTGTTTTTGTTTCAGTTTTATTGATTTCAGCTCTGATTTTAATTGCTTCCTGTCTTCTACTGCTTTCAGTGTTGATTTGGTCTTTTTCTAGGGCTTTGAGATGTAATTTTAGTGTTATGGTTTGAATGTGAGGTATCCCCCAAAAACTCATGTGTGAGGCAGTGCAAGAAGGTTCAAAGGAGAAATGATTGGGTTGTAAGAATCTTAACCCAATCAGTGATTTAATCCCCCTGATAGGGATCAACTGAGTAGTAACTGAAATGGTAGGGTGTGGCTGGAGGAGATGGAAATTGTGGTGTGGCGTAGGGCATATATATTTGTATCTGGTGAGTGTACTCTCTCTCTGATTTCTGATCATGATGTGAGATGTTTCCACAACACTCCTCTGCCATGATGTTCAGCCTCACCTCAAGCCCTAATGAATGGAACTGACCTTCTATGAACTAAGATCTCTGAAACCATGAGCTCTCAAATAAACTTTTCTTCCTCTGCAATTGTTCCAGTTGGATCCTTTTTGTCACAGCAGTGAAAAAGCTGACTAAAAGAATTAGGTTATATATTTGGTGACTTTCTATTCTTTGAATGAATAAGCTCAATGCAATGAACTTTCCTCTTAGAACTGCCTTCAAAGTGTCCCAGAGATTTTGATATATTGTGTTGCTATTCTCATTTACTTCTAAGTATTTTTTATTTCTTCCCTGATTTCTTCTGCTATCCACTGATCATCCAATGATGTATGATTTAGTCTCCAAGTATTAGAATAGCTTCTATATTTTATGATTTTCAATTTCATTCTATTTCATTTCATTGTGATCTGGTAGAATGCAAGGTATTATCTCTACTTTTTTGTATTTGCTAGGAGTTGCTTTGTGGCCTAACATGATCTGTTGTAGAGAAGGATCCATGTACTGTTGAGAAGAAAGTGTATTCAGTCATTTATGGATGAAATATTCTACATATGTCTGTTAAGTCTCAATTATTAATTGTAATTTTTAGTACCAAACTTTATTTAGTTTTTCTTTGAAGGATCTATCCAGTAATGAAAGAAGTGTTTTAAAGTCACCCAGTGTTATTCAGTTGTGATCTATTTGGTTCTTGAAATTGAGAAGCTTTGTTTGATATATGTAGGTTCTCCATTGTTTGGGGCATAAATATTTTGATTGTTATGTCTAGTTGATGTATAATTCCCTTAAGCAATATGAAACATCCTTCTTTATCCCTTCTTTGGGGCTTGAAGTCCACTTTATCTGATTTGAGCATAGAAACTCCTGCCTGTTTATGAGATCCATGTGAATGATATGATTTTTCCCCATACTTTCACATTCAGTCTGTGGATGTCTTCGACTATGAGGTGAGTCTCTTGGAGACAGCACATTGTTGGGTCTTTTTTTTAATCCAATTTGCTAGTCTTTATCTTTTGATTGATGAGTTTAGGCCATTTATATTCAATGTAATTATTAAGAAATATTTTTTTTCTTCATTCAAAGTTGTAATGCTTCTTGGGTTCCAGCCGCAATGCTGGGCAGGTGGATCCAGGCTGCACCAGATCATATCAGTTATGTACATTCATCAGAAGAGGGGTGAAATGATGAAGATAAAATACTTGAATTCCAAATGACTGATGCAGAAATGAAAAGAGACTATTGAATATATTTAATCTGGGAGGCAAAATTGGAGGGTCCCTGGGTTTACCATGCCATTGGCTACCTCTTTGTCTTGATATCAACTCTACTCCTGGTCAAAATTCTTGGGTAAGGGAAAAATCTGTGGGAAATTTATCAAATTATATGATTCAAGGCCATGTGCATGTGTTCTGACTCAACTTTCCTCAAGAGACAAAATGCTGTTCTGTAAGAGCAGAACTCTTTTAAATCTGGTTAAAATGATCAGAAGCACAAATCTGAGCTCACAGTCTGAGATGGCTGAATTGTTAATGAAGTTCATAATCTGTTTTAATCCAAGTCAAAAAATGGAAGTAGTACCGTCTAAATATATTATTTTTAGGAGGGCTAAAAAGGTATGTATGAAAATGCTGAATAGGTAGAACATGCTGCCTAAAAGCTGCTATTAATAATATTATTATACACATTTGCTTGACTGGGATTAGCTGATTCACACAAAGGAATTTAAAGATATTCCTTTAAAAAATATTTCTTTGCCCAGACAAGCAAAGCAGATTTCCATTTTTTTTTAACAATTCACCTTCTTCACTAATTCCTTAAGTAAGCATTTCCTGTACAACATTTCCTGAAAACAGTAGAGATGTGCCTTCATGTTCCTGGTCCTCTCTGACCACATTAAACCTTATAATTTACTTAACAGGGAAGCATAAGCCACCAGTACTTGGGAGGTTGGTGTAATAGGGTCAGGCCAAGTGCCTAAACACAAAAATCTACTCAGAGGAAGACTATGGTTGTTCTGAGATTACAGGTGTAGCCATAGGAACATCCAGTAATGGAGCTAGAAAACAATTCTGTGAAGTGAACATAGATTACACATCTCTGAGACTGGACGTTCTCTCAGAGTAAAAGTAAACTAAACATTTAAAAGAAGACTTAATGGGAAAGGAAGGTAGAGAAATGATTTTTATTCCCTGTCATTTTGATTTATTTCTGATTTGTAATTTGAATTAGTTTCTCCTTTGATTGACTTGTTCTAGTATAGTTCCTCCCTTTGCTGATTTTCACTTTTACTTTTCATTTCTTCTTCAGGAAATATTTGAATAAGTTTTGTAGTACAGGCTTTCTAACTGTGAATTCTTTTAATTTTTGTTTATCATGGAAGGTTTCTATTTCCTCATCAGTTGTGAAGCTTAATTTTGCTGGGTATAATATTCTTGGCTGGCATCCATTTTCTTTCAGTGCTTGGTATATGTTATTCCAAGAGCTTCAAGCTTTGAGGGTCCGGGTTGAGAAACCAGCTGAGATCCAGATTGATTTGGCTCTAAGTGTGAGCTTTTGTTTCTTTCTCACAGACTTTAAGATTCTATTCTTATTCTGTATGCTAGTCATTTTCATAATAATGTGCCTTCATATTGTTCTCTAGTAATTTTGTATATAAGGGGACTCATAAACCTCCTGTATTTGGTTTTCCACTTCAATCTTAAGGTTTGGGAAGTTTTCTGATATTATTTCATTGAAAAGATTGTGTATTCCTTTGATTTGTATCTCTGACCTTTCATCTATCCTGATAAATCTTAAATTTGGTCTTTTCACATTATCCCATTTTTTGGAAGCTCTGTTCATGGACTCTTAACATCTTTTCTCCATGATCAACTTTATTTTCAAGATTATATATTTTGTCTTCATTGCCTGAAACACTGTCTTCCAAGTGGTCTAGTCTGCTGGTGATGCTTTCCAATGAATTTTTAATCTTTTTCATTGTACCTTCATTTCACAGATTTCTGATGGATTTTTTTCAGAATCTCTCTTTATTGAAGTGATCTTTCACTTCCTGTATTTTCTCTCTGATTTCACTCCTTACATCATCCTTTACCCTCACGGATCAGTTTAACTATGAACATTCTAACTCCTCTGACATTTCTTCCACTGTGGTGGTGTTGGATTCTGTTACTGAAGTATTTGGCTTGTTTGGGCTATTTGTTCCCTTGCTTTTTCATGTTGTTTTTGTATCTACCCATCTAACAGTAGGGATCTGAGGCATAAAGTTTCTACCCTGTGGACTTACAGTGTCCCTGAAGGTTTACAGTAACTCACCATTTAGGGGGTAACAACCAATGCAAACAATAGATAGCATTAAACCAAATGGTTCCTGCTATGACATCGACAATGTAAATTGTGACAATAAACAGAAATGATGTGATCAGTTATTACCCACAGTAAAAACAGTAAGTTTGTAAAAGGGTTTACAATTTCAAATGATGAACAGGGAGAGAACAGAAGTGATGCAGAATATAATGATTATAAGGGAGGAAGAGAGAAAATATAAGTAAACATTAAAATGAGAGTGAGAGAAAGAACAATAGAGATTGGCTATTAGAAGAAAAGAACAAAAGAGAATCAAGGGAAAAGATAAGCGAGAGAAAAATGTATAAAATAAAAATTTTAAAAATACAAATAAAATACAAAACAAAACAAAAATATACTAATCCTAGTCCTCAAAATACTGATACATGAAAATTAACTGCCTTCAAAAAAATGCTAAAAATGAGGCCACTGCCACTGCCATTGACCCCCACCTGCTGCCTGTGCCACTGACCCACTGCCTGCTGCCACCACCCACCACTACTTCTTCCACCACCACCCAGAGGTCTGCTGCCAGGGAGAATCCAGGTTTGGTTCCATGTGGCCACAACCATCTTGAGACGCCAGCCAGGGCCTGGGGAATTGGGGTGCCAGCAGGTTTGCTGCCACCGATATCTTGGGGAACAGCCACCCCTCTCTGGGGACACAGGCCAGGACCTGATGATCCAGTGTCAGGATGCCTACAGATGTGACTGTGCCTAGGGTCTTACTCCTAATAGTGTGGCTACCATGTAGTTGCCGTTTTTCAGGATTGCTCATCCCTGGTGATCTCTCTCCAATTCCAGCAGCATTGAGATCTTGGGACTGCAACATGGCCAAACTCAGGAAATCTGAAGCCCAGATCTGTGGAATAGTGATTGGGTCTATGAGGGCCAGTCTGAGCCAGGCAATTCCATGAGAAGTCAGAGATAGAGCTGAGAAACTTTCAATAGTTGACAAAGACAGTTGTCAATTTTCCACTGAGATTTTATTTTTATTTTTTTCTTCTCTAACATCTCTCTCCACCATATTTTGAGCAAGGTATTTTCTTGCATCAGTTTGTGGAGGATAGTGATATATGCATAGTGTTTTTCAGTTCTGTTGTATAGTCTTACTTTTTTCTCTCTTTATATGTATTCTTCCTTTCACTTGTCTGTATTCTCTTTCTACCTTTTCTCCACCTAACAGCCAATCTATGTTGGTTCCTCTTCCATTCTTCCTGTGGATTTTTACTTCTAGCTTCTCTCTTCCTCCCTCATGAACATCATGTCCTACACTCTTACTGTTAGGGCAGTACAAGGCGTCTGAATGGGGGGCAGGGCATCAGACAGCCCGCGCATGCTCAAAGGAACAATGCATCAGGCACCAACTGATAAACCCTAATGGCACCTCACAATCACCTGTTGGTAAGTGGGGTCCCCAGCCAATCCCAAAAGGACACACAGCCCTTGGGCTTCCCCTGCCTACCCCAGACTATAAAGGTGCTGCCCAGCCAGGGCCACATGTGACTTCCCTGGTCCTCCATTCCAGCCCTCACCCTGAAGGACCAGTGAACCTCAGCCGAGAGTCAGTCCAATAAAGTTCTTTTGTTAATTACATCTGGCCTATCTATCCTTCAGTTACCTCCATCTGATCTTATACTTTCTGTTCTCTCTTTGTCTACCATTTGAAATTGTAAACTCTTTTAGCAAATTTTCTGTTTATATTGTAGACAGTGATTGAACTCCTCATTTCTGTTTATAGTGAGAAAACAGTATATGCCTTAGGGAGAAGAGATATTACATTTAAGGCTATATATTGTTTACAGTGGGTGCTGTTGATATTGGTTTTCCTCTTAAAGGTGAGGTACTGGAAACCTTCAGGGACAGGGTAGAATCTGTACTGCCTCAGATCCATGCAACTAGATAAGAAAACACACAAGTAACATGAAACAACAAGGGAACAAAGTGTCTCAAACAAACCAAGATGCCCGAATAAAAGAATCCACTGGCAACAGAAGAAAAGAAATGTCCAAGAAGGAGTTTAGAATGTACATAGTTAAACTGATCTGTGAAGTAAAGAATGGTATAAAGAGTGAAATCGAAGAGAAATACAGGAAGTGACAGATCACTTCAATAGAGACTCTGAAAAAAAAAAAAAAACACAAATCCTCAAAATGAAGGAATTAGTAACCCAAATTATAAATTCAATGGAAACCATCACCAACGGACTAGACCATTTGGAAGAAAGAACCTCAGGCAACGAGGACAAATATCTAATATTGAAAGTAAAGTTGACCATGCAGAGAAGATGGCAAGAAAATGAACAGAACTTCCAAAAATTATGGGATAGCATGAAAAGATCAAATATACAAGATTTCAGGACAGATGAGGGAGCAAAGATGCAGACCAAGGGAATGCACAGTCTTTTCAATGACATAATATCAGAAAATTTCCCAAACCTAAGGAATAAAATGGAAAATCGAATATAAGAGGCTTGCAGGACCCCAAATATACAAAATTACAGCAGACTCACACCAAGACACATTACAATGAGAATGACTAAATTACATAAAATCTTAAAGGCTGTGAGAGAAAAAAAGCAAATTATGTATAGGGGAAACCAATTCAGATCTCAACTAATTTCTCAATTAAGACTCTCAAAGCTGAAAGGTCATGGAACAACATTTCAAGCTCTGAAAGAAAAAGGATGCCAACCAGGAATTTTATATCCAGCAAAATTAAGTTTCAGATCTGAAGATGAAATAAAAACCTTCCATGATAAACAAAAGTTAAAAGAATTCACAATTGGAAAGCCTGCACCACAGAACATTCTCAACAAAATGTTCCATGAGGATGCAGTGAAAACCAGCAAAGGTAGAAACTACACTGAAGGAATAGTCAATCAAAGAAGAAACTAAATCAAATTAAAAACCTCAAATAAACCAAAATAACAGGGAATAAAAATCGTATCTCAATAAATAAAAACCTTGAGTTATTAAATGTTAACAGCCTAAACTCATCAATGAAAAGGCATAGACTGGCAGATTGGACTATAAAACAAGACTCAACAATAAGCTGTCTCCAAGAAACTCAACTCATAGGCAAAGACATCAACAGACTAAAGGTGAAAGGATGGGAAAAAATATATCACTCATATGGATTGTATAAACAAGCAGGGGTTTCCATCCTCATATCAGATGAAGTAGATTTCAAGCCAAAGTTAATCATAAGGGACAAAGAAGGACATTTCATTCTACTGAAGGGAATTGTACATCAGCAAGACATAATGATTGTAAATATCTATGCCGCAAACAATGGAGCATATATGTACATCAAACAAACCCTTCTCAATTTCAAGAACCAAATAGACCACAACACAAGAATACTGGGTGACTTTAATACATCTCTCTCACTACTGGACAGATCTTCCAAACAAAACCTAAATAAAGAAGCTATAGAACTAAACAATGCAATCAATAATTGAGACTCAACAGACATATATAGACTATTTCATCCATCAATGAGAGAATATACATTTTCTTGGCAGCACATGGATCCTTCTCTAAAATAGACTATATCTTATGCCACAAAGCAACTCTTAGTAAAAAAAAAAAAAAAAAATGGAGATAATACCCTACAGTGTATAGGATCATAATGGACTGAAATTAGAAATCAACAAAAACAAACTAGAAGCTACTCTAATATATGAAGACTAAATAATACACTATTAAATGACAAATGGATAGAAGAAGAAATAAAGAATAAAATAAAAAATACTTAGAGGTAAATAAGAATAATGATACAAAATACCAAAATCTCTGGGACATTATGAAGGCAGTACTAAGAGGAAAGTTTATTTCATTGAGCTCATTTATTACAAGAATAAAAAGTCAACAAATAAATGACCTAACATTACATCTCAAAGCCCTAGAAAAAGAAATAAATCAACACCAAAACAGTAGAAGTCAAAAATAATTAAAATCAGAGCTAAAATCAATGAAATTGAAGTAAAACAACAGAAATAATTGACAAAACAAAAAGTTAGTTCTTTGAAAAATTCAATAAATTTGATAAACCCCTAGCCATGCTACCAAAGAAAAAGAGAGAACCCAAATTACTAAAATACGTGATGAAAAAGGACATATCACAATGAACACAACCGAAATACAGAAGATAATTAGAAACTATTTTGAAAATTTATACTCCAATAAAATAGAAAGTATTGAAGATATCGACAAATTTCTAGAGACATATGGCCAACTTAAACTGAATTAGGCAGACATACATGATTTAAACAGAACAATTTCATGTAATGAAATAGAAAATGCCATCAAAAGCCTACCAATTAAGAAAAGCCCAGGACTAGACAGTTTCTCAGCCAAGTTCTAAAAACCTTCAAAGAAGAATTAGCACCAATACTCCTCAAATTATTCCATGAAATAGAAAAGGAGGGAACTCTTTCAAACTCATTCTATGAGGTTAATATCACCCTGATACCAAAATGAGACAAAGACCCTCAAGGGAAAAAAACCTGAGACCAATATCCCTGATGAACATAGATGTAACAATTCTCAATAAAATTCTTTCAAATCACACACAAAAACACATTAAAAAGATAGTGTACTATGATCAAGTGAGATTCATCCCAGGGATGCAGGGTTGGTTCAACATACAGAAATCAATGAACATAATTCATCTTATCAATAGACTTAAAAATAAGAATAATATGATCAAGTCAATAGATGCAGAAAAAGCATTTGACAAAATACAGCTCCTCTTCATGTTCAAAACACAAGAAAAACTAGGGATAGTAGGAACATAACTCAACATCATAAAACCCATATATGCTAAACCCAAGGCCAACATAATTCTAAATGGAGAAAAATTGAAAGCATTCCCTCTAAAAACTGAACAAGACAAGGATGCCCTCTTTCACCACTTTTATTCAACATTGTCCTTGAAACTCTAACCAGAGCAATTAGACAGACCAAAGAAATTAAAGGTATACAAATAGGTAAAGAAGAACTCCAACTATCACTATTTGCCAATGACATGATTCTACATTTAGAAGATCCAAAAATTCCACCAAAAACTTGTAGACCTAATAAGTGAATTCAGCAAAGTAGTAGGATATAAAATCAATACCCATAAATCAAAAGCATTCCTATATATCAGTAATGAATCCACTGAAAGAGAAATTAAGAAAACTATCCCATTCACAGTAGCCTCAAAAAAGAAATGAAATAATTGGGAATCAAGTAACAACAGAGGTGAAAGACCTCTACAATGAAAACTACAGAACACTAAAGAAAAAAATTGAAGAAGACCTTAGAAGATGGAAAGATCTCCCACATTCTTGGATAGCAGATTTAATAGTGTCAAAATGACCATACTATCAAAAGCTTTTTACAAATTTAATGCAATTCCTATTAAAATCCCAATGACATTCTTCATAGAACTAGAAAATAAAATCATGAAATTCATTTGGAAAACTAAGAGACCCAGAATAGTCAAAGCAATCCTTAGCAAGAAAAGTGAAACAGGAGGCATCACAATACCAGATCTCAAACTATACTACAGAGCTATAGTAATAAAAACAGAATGGGAAGCTGGAGTTGTATCTCAGAAGTACAGCACTAGCCTAGCATGTGTGAGGCACCGGGGTTCAATCCCCAGCACCATGTAAAAATACAGTTACTGTGTCCATATATAACTTAAAAAAAAAACTTTTTTAGGAGCTCCAGTCTTCCGCGCCATCCGCGCCACTGCTGGGGAGGTCTGGCCTGGAGCAGCTGGAGTTGCTGGCTCCGGCAGGGAGTTTGGACCCTTCAGCGCCATTTTGCACCGTCCCTGGCAGAGAGCGACCATCTGCAGCTTCCTGAGTCCTCAGAGCTGAGCTCCAGTCTTCCAGTCTTCCCCGCCATTGCCAGGCATCTCCTGGGGAGGTCTGGTCTGGAGTAGAGGGAGTCGACGGCTCCAGCAGGGAGGCCCTTCGGCACTATTTTACAGCTTCCCTGGCAAAGAGTGACCACCTGCCACCGACTGAGCCCCCAGCGAGGAGCGCAGGCCTGCCTGGGCTCTCAAGCCCAGTGTCTCCATCACTGAGCACAGTTTTGTGCCCCCACCCCAACTTGGTCTAGTGCCCAGGTCCACACCTTGGCCCAGGGTCTAGCACCTTACTGTATCTGATTGTCTATCAACACCAGGCTGCCTCTGCCCAGAAGATCATTCCCAACCTGGAGGTTGTGGCACAGCAGCTTTCTTGGGTCACTGCTTGATCAAGAACCTCTCAAACATCAGGTGAGTTACTGGAAATATGCAGGGGCACTTCAAGTCTTTACAGGGAAATCGCAATCCCTCTGGTTTGCGCTACTAGAGGGGAAGATACACAAGCAACAGGAGAAAACACAGGAAGAAAGTGTCCCAAACAAACCTAGATGATATATCAAGAGGACCCAAAGACAGCATGATAGAAGGAATGACAGAAAGGGAGTTCAGAATGTTCATAATTAAAACGATCCGAGAAGAGAATGATGTGATGAGAGAGCAGATTCAGGCTATGAATAACCAACTAATAGAGCAATTGCAGGAAGCAAAAAATCATTTCAATAAAGAGATAAAAGTTCTGAGGAAAAAACAAACAGAAATCCTTGAAGGAAACAATAAACCAAGTTAAAAACTCAATAGAAAGTATAATTAACAGAATAGATCACTTGGAAGACAGAACCTCAGACAATGAAGACAAAATATTTAATCTTGAAAACAAAGTT
Source organism: Glaucomys volans (assembly GCA_020662805.1). Classification (NCBI taxonomy): domain Eukaryota; kingdom Metazoa; phylum Chordata; class Mammalia; order Rodentia; family Sciuridae; genus Glaucomys; species Glaucomys volans. Next base: position 558,563 of record JAJEJO010000453.1, on the reverse strand, counting down.
GAACAAACAGAGAAAATGGTTAGGAATCATGAACGAAAACTCCAAGAAATATGGGACATCATGAAAAGACCAAATTTAAGAGTTATTGGGATTAAGGAAGGCACAGAGATACAAACCAAGGGTATGAATAATCTGTTCAATGAAATAATATCAGAAAATTTCCCAAATATGATGAATGAGATGGAAAATCAATTACAAGAGGCTTACAGGACACCAAACACACAGAATTACAACAGATCCACACCAAGGCACATTATAATGAAAATACCTAACATACAAAACAAAGATAGAATTTTAAAGGCTGCAAGAGAAAAGCATCAGATTACCTACAGGGGGAAACCAATATGGATATAAGCAGATTTCTCAGCCCAGACCCTAAAAGCAAGAAGGGCCTGGAACAACATATTTCAAGCTCTGAAAGAAAACAGATGCCAACCAAGAATCTTATACCCAGCAAAACTTACCTTCAGATTTGATGACGAAATAAAACCCTTCCATGATAAACAAAAGCTTAAAGAATTCACAAAGAGAAAGCCTGCCCTACAGAACATTCTCAACAAAATATTCAAAGAGGAAGAAATGAAAAATAACAATCTCGGTCACCATGGGGAGGAACTACCCTAAAGAAAGAGTCAATCAAAGGAGAAACAAAGTTAAGCTAAAAACCCCCAAAAAGCTAAAATGGCAGGAAATACAAGTCATATCTCAATAATAACCCTGAATGTAAATGGTCTAAACTATTCACTCAAAAGACATAGACTGGCAGATTGGTCTTAAAAAGAAAGACCCAACAATATGCTGCCTTCAAGAGACTCATCTCATAGAAAAACATGCCCACAGACTAGAGGTGAAAGGTTGGGAAAAAACATACCATGCACATGGACTGAGTAAAAAAGCAGGAGTTTCCATCCTCATTTCAGATAAAGCAGACTTCAAGCCAAAGTTAGTCAGAAGGGATAAAGAGGGACATTTCATACTGCTTAAAGGAAGCATAAATCAGCAAGACATAACAATCATAAATATTTATGCACCAAACAATGGTGCATCCATGTATGTCAATCAGATCTTTCTCAATTTTAGGAATCAAATAGACCAAAATACAATAATACTGGGGGACTTTAACACTCCTCTCTCATCGTTGGACAGATCTTCCAAGCAAAAATTGAACAAAGAAACCATAGAACTCAATGACACAATTGCTAATTTGGACTTAACAGATATATATAGAATATTCCATCCATCAAAAAGCAAATACACTTTCTTCTCAGCAGCTCATGGTTCCTTCTCTAAAAAAGACCATATGTTATGCCACAAAGCTACTCTTAACAAATACAAAAACATAGAGATACTACCTTGTATACTATCAGATCATAATGGAATGAAATTAGATATCAACAATAAAGACAGAAACTACTCCAAGACCTGGAGATTAAATAATATGCTATTGAATGATGCATGGATAACAGAAGACATTAGGGGGGAAATTAAAAGATTCTTAGAAGTCAACGAGAACAAAGATACAACATATCAAAATCTCTGGGAACTATGAAAGCAGTGCTAAGAGGAAAATTCATTGCATGGAGTGCATTCAATAAAAGAATGAAAAGTCAACAAATCAATGATCTCACATTACAGCTCAAAGCCCTAGAAAAAGAGGAACAGATCATCACCAAAAGTAGCAGAAGACAGGAAATAATCAAAATCAGAGCTGAAATCAATTTAATTGAAACAAAAGAAACAATTCAAAAAATTGACAAAACAAAAAGTTGGTTCTTTGAAAAAATAAACAAAATTGATAAACCCTTAGCCACGTTAACAAAGAGAAGGAGAGAGAAACTCCAAATTACTAAAATTCGTGATGGAAATGGAAATATTACAACAGACACAATTGAAATACAAAACATAACAAGAAGCTACTTTGAAAATTTATACTCCAACAAAATAGAAAACCTGGAAGACATCAACAGGTTCCTAGAGGCATATGATCCACCCAAACTGAATCTGGAGGACATACACAACTTAAATAGATCAATTTCAAGCAATGAAATAGAAGAAGTCATCAAAAGCCTACCAACAAAGAAAAGTCCAGGACCAGATGGATTCACAGCCGAGTTCTACAAGACCTTCAAAGAAGAGCTCATTCCAATACTCCTCAAAGTATTTCATGAAATAGAGGAGGAGGGAACCCTTCCAAACTCATTCTATGAAGCTAATATCACCCTGATACCCAAACCAGAGAAGGACACATCGAGGAAAGAAAATTTCAGACCCATATCTCTAATGAACATAGATGCAAAAATTCTTCACAAAATTTTAGCGAATCTCATACAAAAGCATATTAAAAAGATAATGCGCCATGATCAAGTGGGTTTCATCCCAGGGATGCAAGGTTGGTTCAAGATCCGGAAATCAATAAATGTAATTCACCACATCAACAGACTTAAAGTCAAGAACCACATGATGATTTCAATAGATGCAGAGAAAGCATTTGATAAAATACAGTACCCATTCATGCTCAAAACACTAGAAAAAATAGGGATAGTGGGGACATTCCTTAACATTGTAAAGGCTATCTATGCTAAGCCCACAGCTAACATCATTCTAAATGGAGAAAAATTGAAAGCATTCCCACTGAGAACTGGAACAAGGCAGGGATGCCCTCTTTTGCCACTGCTATTCAACATTTTTCTTGAAACTCTAGCCAGAGCAATTAGACAGACCAAAGAAATTAAAGGAATACAAGTAGGAAAAGAAGAGCTCAAACTAACCCTATTTGCAGATGACATGATTTTCTATTTAGAAGACCCTAAGAATTCCACCAGAAAAATTCTGGAACTTATAAATGAATTCAGTAAAGTAGCAGGATATAAAATTAATGCTCATAAATCTAATGCATTTTTATTCATAAGTGATGCATCCTCTGAGAGAGAAATTAGGAAAACTACCACATTCACAATAACCTCAAATAAAATAAAATACTTGGGAATCAATCTAACAAAAGAAGTGAAAGACCTCTACAATGAGAACACTACAGAACACTAACGAAAGAATCTGAGAAGATGGAAAGGTCTCCCATGTTCTTGGATAGGCAGAATTAATATTGTCAAAATGGCCATACTTCCAAACTGCTATACAAATTCAATGCAATTCCAATTAAAATCCCAATGATGGACCTCAGAGAAATAGAGCAAGCAATCATGAAATTCATTTGGAGGCATAAGAGACCCAGAATAGCTAAAGCAATCCTTAGCAAGAGGAGCAAAGCAGGGGGTATCACAATACCAGATCTTCAACTATACTACAGAGCAATAGTAACAAAAACAGCATGTTATTGGCACCAAAATAGACAGGTAGATCAATGGCACAGAATAGAGGACACCGAGACAAACCCACATAAATACAGGTATCTCATACTTGACAAAGGAGCCAAAAACATACAATAGAGAAAAGACAGTCTCTTCAACAAATGGTGCTAGGAAAATTAGAAATCCATATGCAGCAAAATGAAACTAAACCCATATTTCTCACCCTGTACAAAACTCAACTCAAAGTAGATCAAGAACCTAGAAATTAGACCAGAGACTCTGCACCTAATAGAAGAGAAAATAGGTCCAAATCTTCATCACATTGGCCTAGGACCAGATTTCCTTAACATGACTCCCAAAGCACAAGAAATAAAAGCAGGAATCAATGATTGGGATAGAGTCAAACTAAAAAGCTTTTTCTCAGCAAAGGAAACAATCAGCAATGTGAGGAGAGAGCCTTCAGAGTGGGAGAAAAATCTTTGCTACACACACTTCAGATAGAGCACTAATCTCCAGAATCTACAAAGTACTCAAAAATCTTTACACCAAGAACACTAATAACCCAATCAATAAATGGGCCAAGGAAATGAACAGACTCTTTACAGAGGAAAATCTACAAGCAATCAACAGATTTATGAAAAAATGTTCAACATCCCTTGTTATAAGAGAAATGCAAATTGAAACCACCGTAAGATTTCATCTTACCCCAATTAGAATGTCTTTTATTAAGAATATAGGCAATAACAGGTGTTGGCGAGGATGTGGGGAAAAGGGTACACTCATGCATTGCTGGTGGGAGTGCAAGTTGGTGCAGCCACTCTGGAAAGCAGTGTGGAGATTCCTTAGAAAACTTGGAATGGATCCACCATTTGACCCAGCTATCCCACTCCTTGGCCAATACCCAAAGGACTTAAAATCAGATTACTACAGTGATGCAGCCACATCAATGTTCATAGCTGCTCAATTCACAATAGCTAGATTGTGGAACCAACCTAGATGCCCTTCAATAGATGAATAGATAAAGAAACTGTGGTATATATACACAATGGAGTATTATTCAGCCATAAAGAAGAATAAAATTATGGCATTTGTAGGTAAATGGATGATGTTGGAGACTGTTATGCTAAGTGAGATCAGCCAATCCCCAAAATCCAAAGGCCGAATGGTCTCTCTGATAAATTAATGATGATGCATAATGCGGGGGGAAGGGTGGCAAGAATGGAGGAAGAATAGATAGCATAGAGGGAAGGGAGGGGTGGGGTCGGGTGAGGGGCTAAGAATAATAACAGAATGTGTGACAGACACCATTGCCCTGTGTACATGTATGAATGCACAGATGGTGTGACTCTACTTTGTGTTCAACCAGAGAAACAATAGCTGTACTCCATTTGTGTTCAGTGGATCAATAAGCAAATGAAAAAATAAAAAATAAATAAATAAACTCTTTTAAGTAAAAAAAAAGAAACAAAAACAAAATAGCATGGTATTGGCACCAAAACAGACAGGTAGACCAATGGTACAAAATAGAGAAAACCCCACATAAATAGAGTTATCTCATAGTAGATAAAGGTGCCAAAAATGTTCACTGGAAAAAAGATAGCCTATTCAATAAACGGTGCTGGGAAGAATGGAAAGCCACATGTAACAAAATGAAATTAAACCTTTATCTCTCACCCTGCTTGAAACTCGAGTCACAGTAGATGAAAGACTTAGGCACTAGAACAAAGACCCTGCACCTAATAGAAGAAAAAGTAAGCCCAAATCTTCACTATGTCAGCCTAGGATCTGACTTCCTTAAGAAGACCCCTAGGCTGGGGATATAGCTTAGTTGGTAGAGTGCTTGCCTTGCAAGCACAAGACCCTGGGTTCAAACCCCGGCACCGCAAAAAAAAAAAAAAAAGAAGAAGACCCCTAACACACAGGAAATAAAATCAAGAATCAATAAATGGGATGGATTCAAACTAAAAAGTTTCTTCTCAGCAAAGGAAACAATCAAGAATGTGAAGACAGAGCCTACAGATTGGGAGAAAATCTTTACCACATGCACCTCAGATAAAGCATTAATCTCTAGGATATATAAAGAACTCAAAAAACTTAACACCAAAAAAAAACACAAATAACCTAATCAATAAATGGGTTAAGATACTGAACAGACACTTCACAGAAGAAATACAGTTGATCGGCAAATATATGAAAAAACGTTCAACACCTCTAGCAATTAGAGAAATATAAATCAAAACTAAGAGTTCATCTTACTCCAATCAGAATGGCATTTATTAAGAATACAAGCAACAATAAATGCTGGCGAGAATGTGGGGAAAAATGTACACTCATGCATTGCTGATGGGAATGCGAATTGGTGCAACTGCTCTGGAAAACAATATGGAGATTCCTCAGAAAACTTGAAATGGAACCACCATTTGACCCAGCTATCCCACTTCTTGTTTTATACCCAAAGGACTTAAAATAAGCATACTATAGTGATGCAGCCACATCAATCTTTATAGCAGCTCAGCTCACAATTAGCTAAACTATGGAACCAACCTAGGTGCACTCCAACAGATGAATGGATATATATATGATGGAATATTAGCTTTAAAGAAGGATGAAATTATGACATTTGCTGGTAAATGGATGGAGTTGAAGAATACCATGTTAAGCAAACTAAGCCAAACCCAAAAACCAAAGGCCAAATGTTTTCTCTGATATGTGGAGGCTAATTCACAATGGGGGTGGGCGGTACCAAAGGAAGAATAGAGTTACTTTAGATAGAGGGGAGTGAAGGGAGGGAAAGGAGTATGGGGGTAGGAAGGATAGTAGAGTGAAATGGACATTATTACCTCATGTGCATATATGACTGCATTACTGATGTGATCCTACAACATGTACAATGAGAAAAATGAGAAATCATACTCCATTTATGTATGACTTATCAAAATGTATAATGCATTCCACTGTCATATATAACTAATTAGAACAAATAAACAATTTTAAATGCTAGAAATGAGAAAAAAGAAACAAATATGAATATGTATAAGTGTTTGTGAACCACTCAGGTCACAATTACACAGAAAAAAGAAAAATTAAAAGAAAAATATCTCAATGAAATGTTAAAGAATTATTTCTATATGAGTTCAAATGAGTCTCGTCTTCCCTTCTCAACAGTGTTAGGCAGGGTGGACTGCCTGCTTCGCTTGTCCTCCTCTCTCCCTCCTCCCTTTGGTGAACTGTGTGACTCCTAATTGGACCATCCTTACAGACAATCATGTTACACTACCTGTTCTTTGTTCTCGGACTCCCCTCATCTATAAAAGTGCTGTGATTCTTTAATAAATTTGAGACTGGTCTGGAACTTGCTCTCCCGAGGGCGTTGGGTTACCTCGTCAGCTCGCCCCCTCTAAGGGAGACCCACTCATGTTGCCCCAGTTGCAACAGATATAGTTGCGACAAAAAATTATAGTATGTATAGTTTAATTGTAAGATGCATGGTTCATATGATGAATGCTTACTTCTAAACACATTTTCCTAACTTATCATATACTTCCAAAAATTATTTTGAAAACAAGGCCATAGTAAGAACCAAAAGTTGCTGTTGATATTTCTTATTCAATTTAACATTACAGAATTTTAGTTTTTATTAAAACCTTTCTTTTTTTCCATTACACTCATTTTTGTTTCTTATAATATTGACATAATAATATAGCTTTATTGCATAAAAAGTTTCAAGACAATAATACCAATATTATTACTATTTAAAAATTGCCAAATTAGGTTTAAGATCTTTTCTAGTCTTTTTTGTCCTTAGAATATTTCTCACCAATTGTGTTTAGTAATAGTGCTATATCCTAGAGGCACTTGAATTAGTATGGTTATTGTGTGGTTACTGTGTATATAGTTTTGTGTATAATTAGTTCTTGGTTTTCATTTGGTTCAGTCCCAAAGTTCGCTTTTTCATAATGTTTCATGATGTTTTCATAACTTATGAAAAAGTATATTTAAAGAAGAAATCTCACTTCTTTCCCTCTTGACCCAACTCTGCCCTTTCCTCTCAAGAAACCATATTCCTCTCAAGAAACCATATAAACCAATTTCTGGTTTATCCTCACATTTTTCATTTTTCATTTTTGCAAATATAAACAAAGAGACATATATCATTAAATTCTATCCTCCCTCATTATACAAAAAAATGCCATGCTACTTAATTGTTCTACCCACTACCAGCATATAGAGCCTATCTCAATCATTTTCATAGCTATTTTATGTCATAGCTGCACCAGTTTATTCAATCCATTCCAAACTGTGGAAGTGTCATTTCTAGCTTTTTGTAATATGAACACTGGCCCAGTGAACAGTGTTGTGCACATGCTTTTCTTTTTAAAAAAAAAATATTTTTAGCTGTAGATGGATATAATACCTTTAATTTATTTATCTATTTTTATCTGGTGCTGAGGATCGAACCCAGTGCCTCACACATGTGAGGCAAGTGCTCCACCACTGAGCCACAGCCCCACGCCTGAACATGTTTTTCTTGTGCTAGCATAGGTTTATCTACTAGGTTCACCAAGAAGGGCATTGGGGAATTTAGTTGTCCTAAGTATTACATCATTATTCACCAAAAACTTTACCTGACAATGTTTTTGTTCATGCTTCCAACATTCATACATATTTTTTCAACTTAAAGGGAAAAGAGCCAATTATGCTTACTGAGAAATCTAAAATTTCTGTTACTTTCCCTAAATTTATGAATTTCTAAGTTTCCCACCTGTCTCACTTTCCTTTGAAGAATATTCTTTCACATTTCTTCATAGAGTAGGCCTTTGGAAACAAATTCGTAGTTTTTCTTTTTCTTCCTTTCTTTTCTTTCCCTTTTTTTTTTTTTTTTTGTTGTTTTTGTTTTTTTTTTCTTTTTTTTCTTTTTTTTTCTTTCCTTTTTTTTTTTTTTTTGTTGTTGTTGTTATATGTTTGTTTAGTTGGTTGGTTTGGGTTTTGATTTTGTTTGTTTGTTTGTTTGTTTGTTTGAAATAGGGTCTCACTATGTTGCCCAGGCTGACCTAAATTTGTGATCCTTCTGCCTCAGCTTCCCTTGAAGCTGGTATTACATAGCAGGCAGGTGCCACCACGCCTGGCTTAGTTTTTCTTCATCTAAGAAATGTGTTTATTTTTTTAGACCATTATACGAAATTCATGTGTGTGTGTGTGTGTGTGTGTGTGTGAGAGAGAGAGAGAGAGAGAGAGAGAGAGAGACAATGGTTGGTGCTGGGAATTAAGCCCAGAGCCTCACATATGCTAGACAAACTCTCTACCACTGAAGTACACCCCACTCTAGAACATTATTTTGCAGGATATTTTTGCTAGATATCAAATTCTGGGTGACAGTTCTTTTAACAATTTACATATCATAATGAAGTATCTAATATTAGGTACTAAATATAATGCTTCAGTAAAAGATACTATTAGCTATTATATTTCTAAATAGGAGAGTATCTGAAAAAGTAGTGATTTTAGAAAGTATGTACTAACATTATACAATATGCATACTGAAGGGGAGATAAAGGAACTATTCCAAAGTTTCTCTAGTTAGGTAGAAGGAAAGTGAGAAATAGGGCATTTATATAAGACAGAAGGGGCAGGAATGACTCTGATAGAATTTAAAGAAATCATTGCCAAGACTCAGTGATAAGTACAACATAGAAAATAGAAAAAAAGAAAATTAAAAATATAAAGGAGTGGCAAATTTGGAGCCTATGGAGAGTGATATTGTTCTTTTGGTAGACTCTCATAAAGTGTTTGGATCAGATAGATGAATGCATATAAATTACCTGGCACATGGTAAGTAATTATCAAAGTTTGACTCATCATTCTAACAAACTATTTTTAATAATGACCAGCCTAAGAAAAAAATTTTAAGTGCCCAATTTTTAAAAAATTTTATTGGTGCATTATAATTATACATATTAGTGGTTTTCATTGTTACAGATTCATACATGCACACAACATAATTTGATCAATTTCATTTCCCAATAACTTCTTTTCCTCACCCCTTCTCCCTCCCCCTGGTCTCTTTCTCCTATGGTCTTCTATTTTCCCTTCCCTTCTTTATTCCTTTTTTCTCTCTAGTGTCCACATTTGAGAAAAAACACATTGTTCTTACAGACAATTAACATTTGGAATATATAAAGAACTAAAGAAAAAAAAAACTAACACCAAAAACCAAATAACCCAATCAATAAAAGGGCAAATGTACAAAACAGACACTTCTCAAAAGATGAAATACAAATGGTCAACAAATACAGAAAAAAATGTTCAACATCTTTAGCAATTTGGGAAATGCAAATTAAAACTACACTGAGACTTCATCTCACTCCAGTCAAAATGGCAATTGTCAAGAATTACAAACAACCACAAATGCTGAACAGAATATGGAGAAAATGGAACACTTTTACACTGTTGGTGGGATTGTAAATTAGTACAACCACTATGGAAATCTGTGTGGAGTTTCCTTAAAAGACTAGAAGTGGAACCACCATATGACCCAGCTATACCACTTTATATGATGACTGTAATTCTTTAGGCATTTATCCTAAAGAATTAAAAAGTCATCATACTATAGTGATACATGCATACCCATGTTTATAGCAGCACAGTTCACAATAGCCAAACTATGAAACCAATGTGATATAAATACACAAGAGTTGTTTTATTCAGCCATAAGGAAGAATGAAATTATATCATTTGCAAGAAAATGAATGGAACTTGAGAGCATTATGTTAAGTGAAATAAGCCAAACTCAGAAGACCAAGGGTCATATGTTTTTTCTAATATGTGGACACTAGAGAGAACAAAAGGAAAAGAAGGGTGGGTGGGGGGAATCTCATGAAAATAAGAGGGAGATCAACAGTGTAGAGAAACAGGATCAGGGAGGAAGAGCGGGAGAAAAGGGAAGATATTGGGGACTGATACATTGTCATATTGTGTGCATGTATGAATATATAACACTAATCTCACTATTGTGTATTATTATAATGCACCAATAGGAATAAAGAAAAAGAATATTGTGTCTACCTAAATTCTATAAAAGAAAAAATATTTAAGAGTGTTCTAACAAGCTCTAAAAAACTTCAGTATGAGTAATTCACAAGATTAGACTATCTTGAATAAAATAGAGATCACATACTTGGAGAGGTGATAATTAAATATTGAAATTAATATATTAAGAAAAAACTCGTCCGATGACTGGGTAAATTGTTTCATTTGGTTCAAAATGAGACTCTTAGGATTTTTCTAAACTATTTCTGAAGAGGAACTTCAAGAATGTTTTTGTTGTGGGGACTTTTGTTTGTTTTGGGGTTTTGGTTGGTGTTTTTGTTTGGGAGGCTTGTTTTTGGTTTTTTTGTTTGTTTTGTTTTGGTTTGGTTTCATCTGGTTTTGATTTATCTTAGTGATGCTATGACTTGCATATGAATCAAGATTGCTGCAGCCAAATTGCAGAGTACTGACCTTGAGCATGCTTTAAATAGAGATGAGTCATTGGAATCTAATTTCTTAAATTTGTTTCTGAACTTTATGTAACCTATATCTGCCTACACTAGTTACTGGAAAGAAGAGAAATTTGTTGTTCTTTATGGATTTCTACAAATGACCAGGCACTATGGAAGTTTGTAAAAAAAAAAATATTGCAGTTGGTAAGTTAGAAAACTATATAGATAAATTCATATCCATGTTTATAGTGGCCCAATTACCAATAGCCAAGTCATAGAATCAACCTACGTGCCCATTAACAGAGGAATAGATAAAGAAATGTGGTATATGTACACAAGGAAGTTCTATACAGTCATGAAGAAGAATAAAATTATGCCATTTGCAGGAAAATGAATGAAACTAGAGAGTATCAAGTAGAGCAAAATAAGCCAGCCTCAGAAAGTCAAAGATTATCTTTTCTTGCCAGGCGCGGTGGCGCACGCCTGTAATCCCAGCACTTGGGAGGCTGAGGCAGGAGGATCGCGAGTTCAAAGCCAGCCTCAGCAACTTAGCAAGGCCCTAAGCAACTCAGTGAGACCCTGTCTCTAAATAAAATACAAAATAGGGCTGGGGATGTGGCTCAGTGGTTGAGTGCCCCTGGGTTCAATCCCCCATAACAACAAAAAAAAAAAAAAAAAAAAATCATCTTTTCTTTCATATGTGGAAGCTAGACAGAAATAAAAGAAAAACAAGGGATCTTCTGTAAATAAAGGGAGACAAGTAAGGCAGAAAAGGAATCAGGAGGAGGGGAAAAAGGAAGAAAAGGAAAGCTTCTGGGGATTGAAATTGATCAAATTTTGTTTTGTGTGTGTGTATGAAAATGCCACAATGAAACCCAAAATTCTGTATAATTATGCACCAATAAAAAAAAACTTCACATTTTTCCCAGTTGATGCTTGACTTGCAGGGGATAGCCATGTTTGGATGGATGACACCTCATATCACCTGTTACTACTATTCTTTGCTTCTCTGACTAGAGAGGGGAGAATGAATGTATTGTTCTCTGGATTTCTACTCTTTGGCAAGTGTTCTCTCTCACTGTCACTTAATCTTCACAGTTATGAGATAAACATTCTGTTGCTCATTTTACAGATAAGCAATTGGAGGCTCAAAAAACTGAGTCACTCATATAGTCACATGCCAGCTGATGGCTGAAGCAGAACTCAAACGCTCTTCTGTTGGATTTCAAATCTCTTCAGCCTTCTACTTATATCACATCGCCTCCCAAGCAGTAGGAAAGATGACACAAGCAACAAATCCTAAAGATTCTTAATATTTGCATTGTCCCACTGTTGCTGAAAATAGAGTACCAGGTGGTGGAGACTACTAAGCCAACCTCTGAGTCAGAATTCCCAAGATCCCCAGGGTAACATGGACACCCAAACAAAGATATTCAAATGGGAAAATCTGAGAGGACGTGGCACAAAATCAGCCCCCAAATGTCTGCACATTGGTTGGTCACTCTCTCATGCTGCCTTCAAATTTATTTGCTAAGAAAAACTGTTCATGACTAGGTCATGAAAATTGCTCTGCACTTTCAGTCTTATCTTGTTTCTAAAAGTGCAATTAGGATTTATATTTGTTTTAGCAGAGTCATTCATTTTTCCCACACTAACATTTTCTCCCTGAATTCAGTGCAGGATCCTTTGGCTCTATTAACAATACAAATCAAACACTCTGACTCAGATTTTTTAAAAAATTCAATTGACTTAAGATTGACTTCAAAAAACGTTTTTATTTACCACCACTACTTCTCTTACTAAAATTTCTCAGATAAAAGTTTGAAATGTGCTAGTTGTAGACACTGAGCAGAGTTCTCAAGATTTAGTTCAGACATGGTCTTATCAGTCAGTTTTCCTATGACATTCCTTCACATAGTCTGATAAAAACTGTATAAACTGGAATGCCATTTTAGTGTGGGTATTTTCCTTGAAAGAAGTAAAGCATTCCATAACCTAAGGACAGTAGGAAGTGGCCCATCTGGCTGAGACTTGAAGGCATACTACAAACTGAACATAATTGAAACTAAAACCATTCTAAATACCAGAATTAGTTTTTTCAGTGCTGGGGACTGAACCCAGGAGTGCTTTACCACTGAGCTATATCCCCAACCTTTTTGACAGGGTCTCACAAAGTTGCTGAGGTTGACCTGGAACTTGGGAATCCTCTCTGGTTTCTCTCTTCACTCTGTGCAAACAGGGTATTGAAATAGTAGAATGGAATATGAAACTTGCACTTAACTTTCAAAATGAGGCAGTCAAAACTGTGCACCTTTTCCTCTTTGGATTCAGGCTGATCACAAATATTTTACCAGGAGAGCCCAAGAGTTCATACACACCCAAATAACTCTGGGGAAAGATTAAGTAGCTATTGTTTTATTAGCATTTTGCTTCTCAATGGTTAAAGGTGGTTATGGGAAAAATCCCTATTTATAAAAGTTCTAATTCTACTCTTCAGACTCTAAATATAAAATAAAAATGTACTAAAACCATAACATTGCTGGTGCTTTAATTGAGTCTGAAAGAATCTTTAACATCTTCCTTAATGAATAAAAATGTGTGTGCATGTACACACACACACACACACACACAGACACACAGTCCCTATTCTAGGTGAATTATTTTGTAAACTAAAGCAGATTTGAATTTTTTGAAAAAGCTTCAACATGGCATTTTCAGAATGAGGAATTGTGGCTTTAGCAGCTGTATTGAGTTCAAATGATAAATACATACTAACTATATTTCTTTAACATGTACAATTTGATCATTTGAGTATGTAAACGCCCATTAAATCACTACCACTACCAAGATAATAAACATATCCATGATTCTTGAAGTTTCTCCTCATACCACTTTGTAATTCTTCTCTTCCACTCTATTCCTGTTGCTTTCCCCAAGACCATCCCAAAATCTTTCACCACTCTCAACCAAAAGGCAACCATGGATCTATCAGCATAGATCAGTTTATATTTCCTTGAATTTTATATGTGTGTACTCTTTTTCTGTCTGTCTTCTTTCACTCAGCATGATTATTTTAATAATTCATCCATGTTGTCACATGCATCAATTGTTCATTTCTTTTTATTGCTGAGTAGTATTCCATTGTTAGAATAAGAAAGTTTTGTCCATTATAATTCACGGTTTTTTGTCACAATTAAGAAATCTTTGCCAAACCAATGGTAACAATGTTTTCTTCTAAAAGTTTTGCGATTTTATCTCTACTTTTACTTCTGTGATCATTTCACGTAAAATTTTATATATTTATATAGATGGTGTGAGATAAGAGTTGGATTGAAGATTTTTTTAAATTAATCCAGTTTTTTCACAACCATTTATTTAAACAATTATTCTTTCTCCATTTAACTGCCTTGTCACATAGGTCAAAATCAACTGACCACATGAAGGGTCAATTGTGGCAGCTGGAAAACTAAAATGAAAAGAAGTTGGGGAGATCTCACAAAAATTGAATAGAAGCCAGGTGCATTAGCATATAGCTGTAATCCTAGCAGCTCGGGAGGCTGATGCAGGAAGATCTAGAGTTCAAAGCCAGCCTCAGCAAATTTGCAAGATCCCAAGCAACTTTGCAAGACCCTCTCACTAATAAAATATATATTTTAAAAAAGGGGTTGGGAATGTGGCTCAATGGTTGAGTGCCTCTGGGTTCAATCCCTGGTACCTCAAAAAAAAACAACGACAACAACAACAACAAAAAACATGAAACAAGATCCATAAAAGAGAGGAAAGGGATCTTGGAGGAGGGAAGAGAGAAGGGAAAGGAGTATACTGGGGAATTTCGTTGGCCAAATTATATTGTTATATCATGTCCATGTACAAATATGTAACAACAAAGGCCACCATTATGTACAACTATAATGCCCTGATAAAAAATGTAGAAAAAAATTGACCATTTATGCATAGATTTATTTCTATACCATTCCATTAATTTGTCTGTCCTTATGCCAAAATCACTTGATTGATGTAAACTTTTAAAGTCATGAAACCAAGGAGTGAAATTCTTCCAATTTAGTTATTTTTTTCAAAGTTGCTTTTTCTTTTTTGGGAGAGTCATTATTATGGGTCATTTGCATTTTAATGTAAATTTTTGAGTCAGTTTATCATTTTCTACCAATGTCTGTGGAGATTTTACTGGGATTACATTGAATCTACAGATTAATTTAGGAGGTATTGACATTTTAACTATACTGAGCCATCCAACCTATCAGCTCTATCTACTTATTTTGCCTTGAAGTCTGTTTTGTCTGGTATCAGATTTATAACTCCTACTTTCTTCTTATTTCCATTTCCTGATAAATCGTTGTCCTTTATTTTTAGCCTTTTTGAATCACTGCATTTTAAATGTAGTTCTTGCTTATAGTAAGGAAGTGGAGTTTGCTTTGTGATTAAGAATTACAAGAATTGGTGAATAAAAATAAAGGATATCCAGATGAATTGAAATTATTTCTAATTGTTTATGCATGTGTACTTTGGGATAAAATAAATAAATATTTCATGGAATACAATAATAATAAAAATTATTCATTGTTTATCTGAAATAAACTATCAGTATCTAAACTACATATTAAACATAAGTGTAATTTAAATTGTATTACTTATTCTTTTTTTTTTTTTTTTAGGACTGGGAATTGAACTCAAGGGCTCTCAACCACTATTTTGTATTTTATTTAGAGACAGGGTCTCACTGAGTTGCTTAGCACCTGGCTTTTGCTGAAACTGGCTTTGAACTTGTGATCCTCCTGCCTCAACCCTGAGCCACTGGGATTACAGGCATGTGCTTACGCACCCAGCAGTATTAGTTCTTCTTTAATGTATATCCCTAATGACTTGGGTTCTTTGTTTTGAAAAATTTGGTTATGAATTCCTTATAGGTATTGTTCATTTTCTATTTATGTTGTAATATATCTTCTACAGTGATTGCAAAATTTATTATTATTTTGTCCATTGAACATTCATTAATAAAAGTGTACCCAGTATTAGCATTATTCGCAAGTACACTGAATTGATCTTCAGTTTTTATTTGCTGTACATAATACCAGTATGCATGGCATAACTTGTCTTTCCATTCTTTGCAATTGCATTGCATCTCTTGATCAACAGTTTTCTCAAGATTTTCCACTGACCAAAAAGCATTGTCATAAATTTTTATTCCCCTCTTCCACACTACACATGATGATTTCTACTGTTGAACATCGAAAAATCTAGCCGGGGAAATTGGAGAAGAAAAAAAATAAGTCCATCCAAAATGTAAAAGAAGAAGGAAAATTATCTCTATTTACATAGTTAATATGTGCAAAACCTAAAGGTCCCACCCAAACATCCTGATAACCCTAATAAGTTCATTCAGAGAAATTGCAGGATAAAAAATTAATACTCAAGGGGCTGGGGTTGTAGCTCAGTGGTGGAGCACTTGCCTAGCATGTGTGAGGCACTGGGTTCAATTCTCAGCATCACAAATAAATAAAAGAATTTAAAAAAAGGTCTATCAACATCTAAAAAATCATTTTTTAAAAATCAACACTTAAAATCAGTTGTTTTATATATATTAATAATGAAGAATGCGAAAAGGAAATTTTTTAAATCCCATTAAATAAATAGCATTGAAAAGCACATAGTTCTTATGAATAAGTAAAACCAGGGATGTAAAAGACTCGTACACTAAAACTACAAAACATTATTGAATTAAAGAAAACAAATACATGGAAAGACATCCTGAGTCTAGAAGACTTTCTGTTGTTAAAATGATCCAAAGCAATCTGCAAATTCAATGAAATTCCTAATAAAATCTTGATGGTTTTTGATAAATAGAAAAATCTATCCTAAAATTGATATGGAATCTCAAGGCACTCCAATTAGCCAATACAATTTTAAAAAAGAACAGGTAGAGAACTCACATTTCCTGATCTTCAACTTGACTATAAATCTACAGAACAACAACAACAAAAAAACCAGTATGATATTGACATAAAGATAAATAGGCCAGGGCTGGAGTTGTGGCTCAGTGGTAGAGTACTTGCCCAGCATGTGTGAGGCACTGGGTTTGATTCTCAGAACCACATATAAATAAATAAAATAAAGGTGCATTGACAATGAAAAAAATATTTTAAAAAAGATAAATAGGCCAATGGAATAGAATAGAGAGCTCAGAAATAATCCTTTGTGTAATATGGTCAATTGACTTTCCACAAGGGTGTTATTAAAAGCTTGATTACCAGCCTGTAGCACCATTGGGAGGTGAGGGAACCTTCAGGAGGTGGGGCCCAGTAGAAGAGAGTTAGTCACAGAGGGTGTGTCCTTGAAGGTGATATTGGGACCCCAGCCCTTCCCTCCACTCCCCACTTCCTAACCACCAGGAGTTGAGCAGAGTTGAGCAGGAGTTGACCACGTGCTCCCTGCCATGACAGTTCTGCCTCACCACAGACCCAAAGACAATAGAGCCAAGTGACTGTGGACTGAACCTTCTGAAACTGTGAGTCAAAATAAATCTTTCTTCCTTTTGATTATCTGGGTATTTTGTCCCTGAAAAAGAAAGCTGACTAATAATGGTATCAATACCATTCAAGAAGGGAATAGTCTTTTAAAGAAATTATATTGAGAAAACTGGATATCTGCATGCAAAAGAATGAAGTTGAACCCTCAACTTATATCATATATAAACATTAACTCAGAGCTGGGCATAGTAACACACCATGCCTACAATTCTAGTTATTTGTCAGGCTGATGCAAGAGGGTCACAACTCAGCAAGATCCTGTCTCGAAATAAGAGACAAAAGGGGCTGGGGATTTGCTCTGTGGTAAAGTACATCCAGGTTCAATTCCCAGTAACACACGCACACACACACACACACACACAGAGTGAACTCAAAATTGATTAAAGACTTAAATAGAAGCACTAAAACTATGAAAATCTCAGGAGAAAATATAGAGGAAACTTCCTAACATTGGATTTGGCAATGATTTTTTTTTTGGACAACACCAAGGCACAGACAACAAAAGAAAAAATAGATAAAATGGATTACATCAAAATTAGAATCTTCTGTACATCAAAGGACACCATCAACAGAGTGAAAAAGCAACCCAATAAATGGAAAGAAATATTTGTAAATCATCAGATAGGGAGTTAACATTCAGAATACAAAAAGAATACTTATAACTCAACAACAACAAAAATCCAATTCACAAATGGGCAGCTGGATACAGTGGCATGTGTCTATAGTGGCTACTAAGAAAGCTGAGACCAGGACTTCAAGGCCAGCCTGAGCAACATAGCAAGACCTTGGCTCAATTTAAAAAAAGTCAACCAGGCACAATGGCACACACCTGTCATCCCAGAGGCTTGGGAGATTGAGGCAGGAGGATAGCAAGTTTGAGGCCAGCCTTAGAAAATTAGTGAGGCCCTAAACAACTTAGCAAGACCATGTCTCAAAATAAAAAATAAAAAGAGCCAGGGATGTGGCTCAGTGGAAGGACACCCCTGGGCTCATTCTCCAGTACCAATAATAAATAAATAAATTTTTTTAAAACAAAACACGCTTAACACTAAAAGAACTCATTTTTGTCAATTATTTCTTTAACATGTCCAACAAGTTCTTTTAAACAATGTTTTCCCTTAAATTTGCATAATCCTATTACTAAAGAGAAATTCAGAGTTATGAACAAGAAAGTGGGTTTTATTCAATGGTTTATTTAGAAGTCAACGAGTTAATGGAGCCTTTTTGAGAATTACTATACAACTTCAGCGTTCAAACTGACAGTTCCTTCGACTGCTATTGTTGAAGTGTTGATAGGTTTCCGAATGTGAAACACTGAACAATACAGAAAGTCAAGAAACACAAAATCTTTTAATGGCTCAATCAGGATAAATGGGGAGGTAAGAGACAATTCGATGGCAATTACTTCAATGTCAATAGAAGGAACATCAACTGCTGTTTAAGCAGCAATATGCAGAATATGGCGGGACAGCCAACAACTTCCAACAGAATCATTCATGCTTTGCTTCAACTTTGAATAAGCATAGCCTGCACTGTATGCACTCATCAAAACTTTTATTTGGATTTTATCCACCAAAAGCAGTACCTTTTTTTCTCATTAACTCCTTATTTATCTTCTACTGCTATATAACAAATTACCATGAATTTAGCAGCTTAAACAAACACCTATTCATTAGCTCATGCTTCTTTATGACTTACCAGTTCTCTGCTAAGGGTTTCAAATTCTAAAAGCAAGGTCTCAGCCATGCCAGGAGTCCTCTTGGTCAGCTCTAGGGAGAAATCCACTTCGAGGCTCTCGCAGGTTGTTTGCAGAGCTCAGTGCCTTGCACCTGTGGACTCAGGTTCCTGTTTCCCTACTGGCTATCAGCTGGAGACCTTCCTGAGCTCCTTCTCATGGTTTCTCCCCATCTCCCAGTCAACAGTGGCACATCAACTCCCCCTTTATTTCAAAATTTTCTGACTTCCTCTGCTGCCAGAGAACATTTTTGTTTTAAAAGGGCTCATGTTGAATGTTATTTAGTTTTTTGAAAGGAAGGAAATCCTGGGGCTGGGGTTGTAGCTCTGATAGAGCACATGCATACCACGTGTGAGACACTGGGCTCCATCCTCAGCACCACATAAAAATAAACAAAACACAGATATTGTGCCCATCTACAACTAAAAGTATTTTTAAAATAAAAAGAGGAACATGCTACAACATGGATGAAACTTGACATAACACTATGTGAAATAAACCACTCCAAAAAGGACAAATATTGTATTACCTCATTTCTACAAGGTACCTAGGGTAGTCAAATCCATAGAAACAGAAAATAGAAGAGTAGTTGCCAGGGACAGGGGAGGGGGAAATAGGGAGTTGTTGCTTAAGGATATAGACTTTCAGTTTTGCAAAATTTAGAGAGTTCTAGAGACTGATTGCACAACGATGTGAGTGTAGTTAATCCTGCTGAAACGCACACTTAGAAATAGTAACAATGGTAAATTTTATGTTACATGTATTTTACCACCATTTTTTAAAGTAAATTTTTTAATGGGCTCGTGATTAGATCAAGCCCACTTGGGTAATATCCTCTCTTAAATTCCGCTGCACCACATAATATACTCTCGGGAGTGATGTATCCAGGTTCTGGGGATTAAGGCAGGATATCTTGGGCAGGCGTGGCATTTTAGAAATATGCCTACCATTCTCAAATTAAGAATCTACCAAATTTTGCCATTGTTTCTGATATCCTTATAAGCAATCCTTTTTCACAAGGAAATGCTGCACAAAGAGAAAAAAAAAAAAGTTCCTGCTTAATGATTATTTGCATCTATGACCATCTCTTAGAAAGTGAGCCATTGAAGTCATGGATATGCCAGGCATGGCAGTACATACCTGTAATCCCAACAACTCAGGAGGCTGAGTTCAAGGCCAGCTTCAGCAACTTGATTAGGCCCTGAACAATTCAGCAAGACCGTGTCTCAAGATAAAAAATAAAAAAGACTGGATATGTCGCTTAGTGATAAAGCACCCTGGGTCCAATCCCCACTATCAAAGAAAAAATAATAAGTAAATCATTAATAATCTCTGTAATAGTAAATGGAGCTGTTACATTTTTTATTATTGCAGATTTCATCCTAGCATTCCAAAATATGCTTGGAGCATTGGAATCAGAAGTACTTCTGGTAGCAATATGTTCAAACAGTTATATGACACTGATGATGGATGACACAAAATGTGGGGAGGCTCTTACAACCTAGGTTGTAATCAGTTTTTTTCTTCATCTGAATTGAGTTTTGCTATATTATCATTTTCATTGGTACTGAGGAAAGTATACATCTCTTATTAGCTGTTAACATATGCTAACTCCACTATTTTCAGTACTGCATATCCTTCAGTGAGTTTCAAAAGAGCCTTTTCCTCTATTAACAAATGTCGACTGTTCAGAAAATTCATCACAAAATTTACACTTGCATTTTGGTATTTTGGACTTCAAACATACAAACAAAAAATTAGATCTTAGCAACCATAATTCTTTTCATAAGAATTGAAAAGATCGAATTGATAACCTCACACAGCCTCAGAATGTCTATCTCTACATTGGACAACTCATGACTAATGGTAAAATGGGGTTGAACCATTGAAACTGCAAACTTGCAAACTAAGAACTGGACTCAGTATCTGATGGAGGTGGCAGGAATAACTACTCAAAGAAAGGATAAACTGTTCTTATATAAGCTTTTGGAAAGCCTGACATTCAGGAATCAGTGGACTTTCACATGTGGGAATATTTAGGGATTGGCAGAGGACTTGCAGCGGCGCTAGCGTGGCGTGAGGTCCAGATGAAATGGGTTAACCCATTGCTTTCAAAGTAACCTTGCCAGAGCAAGGCACTGATTGGCTGTCACAGAGAATCACACCACTGATTGGTTGACCTTCAAGACGGGGTTATCATTAATTGGCTGGCTTTCAGAAAATTGGGTTATGGTTATTTGCTAATATTCAGAAGTAGTTACAGGGGTGATTCTCAGTCACCCTTTTGATCTTTCTTCAGCCAAACCTACAGACCACCAAGTATGGGTATCTGTGGAGGCATGCTTTTCAGCTTAAGTTGCCATTTAAGTGATTTGTGTCACTAGCAGTGACGAGAAAAATAGCTCTACAGGAAGATGATTTATTAAATAAAGGTGAATACAGGACTTAGATCTGAAAAAGTCAATAAAGAATTCAGGGCAAATTAAATATAGAATATGTCTTGAATATGCAGGATGGCTCCCAACCTGATTTAGGAGATCACTGAAAATTATTTTCCTTTAAAAGGCCAGCTAAACCAAAAAATACAAAGAAAGATAAAAATTATCTTTGTTCTCAATTTTTTCATGGTATTTGATGTAAATGATGCTGTACAATGTCTGCTTTTCTGTTTTGGTTTGTTTTTTTTTTTTTTTTCATTATTCAGTGTCTTCACTTTTAAAATTTTCTTTTGGTATTTAGGAAAGTTTGTTATTGTTCTGGTGGTTACTTTTGTATTACCACTTTTATAGTATCTTTAATCCTTTCTTATTTATCCTTTTACTAAGTTTTCACTCACTTCCCACATGGGGGAGGGAAAGGGTTCCCAGCAGAGGGATGGACTGGCTGAGAAATAAAAGTTAAGAAATTTATGTATCAGAAATAAAGACAAAAAGGCAAGAATATTTTTAAAGCAGGGCATGACTTGATTGAGGCATCCAGAAGCCTCTGGCTCTAAGAAAGGAAGGAGCCCTGGTTGCTTTATTTATAGCAGTACAGATCAAAGGGTACCCATAGGAGCTTCTTCGTGGAGGAAAACAGAATGGGGGTGGAGGTAAGCAGGCCATTTGGCTCTAGCAGGTCACTCCCATCTATGGATGCCAGTACTTGAACCCTAGTGGGGAGTTAACCCAGGAAACTACATGACTCAGGCATTCTGGAACAGTCAATATCCAACTGAGAGTTCCTAAGGCCAGATATTCCTGGTTAATGGAACAAACTTTGCCTGGTTCTCATAAGGAGTCATGGATGGCTCCCTGCATTAAGTGTCAGTTTTAAATTGTATTTTTTTTTTTTTTTTTTTTTGGTACTGGGGATTGAACTTGGGGGCACTTGACCACTGAGCCACATCCTCAGTCCTATTTTATATTTTATTTAGAGACAGGGTCTCACTGAGTTGCTTAGTGCCTCACCATTGGCTGAGGCTGGCTTTGAACTGGCAATCCTCCTGTCTCAGCCTCCCCAGCCACTGGGATTAAAATTGTATCTTTTTTGTTGATGCATTATTAGTTATAGAGAATGGAAAGTTTCATTTTGGCATATTGGTGCATGTATATAACAAGGAATTCACTCATATTTTCTCTAGCCCTTGTATAGTTTTATTTATTATTTTTAATATATTTTTAGATGTTGATAGACATTTATTTATTTATTTATTTATTTATTTATTTATTTATGGTGCTGAGAATCAAACCCAGGGCCTCACACATGCTAGGCCAGCTCTCTACCACTGAGCCATGACTCCAGTCACTTTTCTTTTTACATTTATTTCTGTTAACATTTTGATTTTTATCCTGATATATGATGTGAGGTTTAGATTCAACATTTTCTTTATTCCATGGTTATCCAGTTATCTGATGCTGCACTGAAATGAATGCTTATAGTCCCCTAAAATGCATATGTTGAAATCCTGACCCACAAGGCGATGGTATTAGAAAGTGGGGACTTCAAAGGGTGATTAAGTCATGAGGGTGCAGCCCTTCTGAACAGAGGTAGTGTCCTTATAAAAAAGACCCTAGAGAGCTAGCAATCCCCCTCCACCATGTGAGGACACAGTAGGAAGGCACACTATGAGGAAGAGGCCCTCATCACATAATGAATCTACTGGCACCTTGATCTTAGATTTCCCAGTTCTCAGAACTGTGAGAAATAATTGCTGATAAGCTACTTTGTCTATACTATTCTGTTATAGTCACCTAAGTGGATACAAACTAAGTGGCACTTAGTTTGCTACAGCTGCCATAACAATTACCAAAAACTGGGTGGCTAAAAACAATGGGATTTATTCTCTCACAGTTCTGGAGGCTAGAATTCTAAAATCAGGTGTAAGCAAAACTATGCACAACCTCTAGGGGAGAACCTTTCCTTGCCTTGTCCAGCCTGTGGCAACCCCAAGGGACAACCTGTGTCCCTTGGCTTAGAGCTGCATCACTCTAGTCTCAGCTCCATCTTCACTTTCTCCTGAGTGTCTGCATCATCCTTGCTTTGTGTGTGCCTGTCCCTAGTCCCAGACTCCTTCCTCTTAATAAGGACAGTTGTCATGTTAGGTTAGTGATTACATTACTCCAATACAACCTCACCTTAACTAATTACATTTGCAACAATCCTATTTCCAAGTAAGGCCACTTTTTTTTTCTTTCTTTCTTTTTTTTTTTTTTTTTGCAGTGCTGGGGATTGAACCCAGGGCCTTGTCCATGAGAGGCAAGCACTCTACCAACTGAGCTATATCCCCAGCCCATAAGGTCACATTTTGAGGTACTAGAGGTTAGGGCTTCAACATGTTTTTTGGGGGAACACAATTCAACCCATTTGGGGTACTATTCGTTAATGTTTCTCTTTTTAGCCCCTGTTAGGATGATCAAATATTGAATTTCCTTACATATACTTGAATTCATTTCTGGAGTTTTTATAAATTCCACTGACTTATCTAATATGATACTAATATTCAAATATTTCAATTTTATTAGCCTTATAGTTTTACTATCTGATGGATATATTTGCCTTCAAAGTTTTTGCCTTCCTAGGATTTTATTTGCTTATTTATTTTTCTTTTAAACTATTTATGTCCAGAACATAATTCTTGCCTATTACTCTGCCTGCACCTTGAGAACAGTATGACAATGTGTAATAAAAATCTTCAACATCTACTGCACTAAGAAAAAAATGTGGAAGGAGTGTGTGAACTGAATTGCTGGGCGTGGTGGCACACACCTGTAATCTCCTCAGGCTCAGGAGGCTGAGACAGAAGGATCTTGAGTTGAAAGCCAGCCTCAGCAACAGCGAGGTGCTAAGCAACTTCGTGAGATCCTGTCTCTAAACAAAATACAAAATAGGGCTTCGGATGTGGCCCAGTGTTCAAGTGCCCAAATTCAATCCCCAGCACCAAGAGAAAAAGAAAAGAAGAAAGGAAGGAAGGAAAAGAAAAGAAAAGAAAGAAACAAACAAAAAGAAAGAAAGAAGGAAGGAAAGAAAGAAAGAAAGAAAGAAAGAA
>JAJEJO010000453.1:514188-533873 GCA_020662805.1 Glaucomys volans | reverse complement strand
GAAAGAAAGAAAAAGAGAGAAAGAAATGAACTGATTATGTTTAAAGGACTTTCACTTGTTTCAGGAAAGAAATCATTATTGCATTTAACATATTATTGTACTGATGCATACATTATACTCCATTGGTAAAACTATTCTGGTTAATGCCATGTTATTTTTTTAATTAAATATTTTGCTGTGTTTTTTCATAAAAGTAAAATTGAAATGTACACATATACCATAAAGGTCTAGGAATCTCGAGTTTCTGGTTAATCATATGAATTATTGTATTAAGGAATAAACTTCCATTAGTAAGCTAGTTGTTTAAGACATTAACAAATGCTACCTGACAGTTTGTATTTCTTCTCACTTTCCCAGCCTGTGTGCTGTCTCCTAGTGCCGTATATTTTTATGTTCTGCAGAGTTCTTTCGAATTACACAATATAGGAGCTGGATGCCAGTTGGTGATTATTTAATCTAACCTCCCTCTTCTTCTAAATGAGGAAATTGAAGCCCAGATACATTGTTCTTGCCTAGTGCCCCAGCCTGAGGTGCAAATGCACCTCTCTAAGTTGCTTTATATTCACATAAACCTTGGAACTTCAGTAGCCTCAGTGACCACATCATATCCACCAACAGTTCTCCAGTGGATCTGCTCTGTGTCAGCTCATCTGAAATTTTCTTTTCCTTTCACTGACAATGTACTGCTGAAAATTCTGTTAGCAACAATTAGTATGAATCAACAATTAATTCGAATCAGGTAGTCACTGGATCGCTCCCAAGGAGAAGGAATAACCTGGACTCTGTCCTTCCCTTTGACCTCACACCAATTCCTGGAGGCAGGCAGTTGTGAGCCCTCAGCAGATGACACTCCAAGGAGGCAAAGGAATGAGTGCCTTGGTCCTGATGAGAGGATCTGGGCTACAAAACACAGAAGACACTACTGTCCCTCACTCTGCCATTCAGATCCATGGCTTCATATATTTCTATCCATCAAGGTAAAAGCTCCTCAAGGAGTCTACTTAACTGCTTTTGCTTTTGCTAGAGAAACTATGAAAATAACATTCATCAAATAAACTCCAGCTCGTTGGTTCTGCAGCTGATCTTGCACCTTCATCTGATTATCTCCCTTCTCTAATATTGTATACTATCTGTTTTACCTTCGCCTCACCCTCAGCTAGCACCCCACTGGTCTAGATCACTTACCTTGAATAGCCTGAGCCCTGGGACACCATTCCTTCTCATGAAGGTAGAATGCCATACTCAGCCATGGTTATTATACTTGCTCATTTAAATTGAGCAATCAAAATTGAGCAAGAGAATACCTAGAGAACATTTGAGTGCTAAACACATTCCTCTCTGCTTCCATCATGTAAGAGCAATGAATTGTAAAGATAAGAAGCAAAAATTTCCCAATGGAATCACTGGGAGTGATGGTAAATGGTATCACTCTTTCTTCAAACCTTGATCCTATTTCTGTTGGAGACCTGGGTCTATACAGTGGTCTAAGGTATAAGCTGCTGCCCCACCCTTGAGGCTTCAGTTACTAGAGGCAGTTTTATTCCATCCATCAGTTTGATGACTTCAGGTTGTTGTGATTTTGTGAATTGTGATAGGATCACTGAATCACATTGTTATGTCCTTGAGGGATGATGTTATATTGAAGCCTCAGTGTTGCCCTCTGTTGTTGCTAGAGGATTTTACATTCAGTAGCAGCAGTTGCTAGATAAGACTTAGTGGAAATTTGTGCTTTTTCGGTTTCTGTGCAGTCTCCAACTCTGCCACTACACTTGTGCGGGTGGCTGATGGAAGAGGTTGACTGACATCAACCAACAGAATCATTTTGTCTACTTGGTTGTTTACAGATATTTTCTGTAAGAGCATGTGAAACAAAGATCTTAATACCTGTGTCTATTACAGAAGTCCATTCATATGCCTATTTCTAAGATGTCTTTTCCTCCAATATTCCAACCTTTCTTCTTCCAGAACCCTGACCTATCAACCAACCCATCTGATCAGGAATTGATCATTCTTGAGTCATTTCTCTTTCCATGCATATCAAATGAATGTCAAGGTAAATAGGTGAAAGTTCTAGCTAAAATGATTTTTAACTTTTTATTTTTTAATGAACAAATAAAATTGTAGATATTTAAGGTAAAACATGATGTTTTGAAATAGGTATACATTGTGGAATGGTTAAATCATGCATTAGTTCACATATTTATCATTTTTTTTTTTAAATAGGTACTAGGGATTGAACTCAGGGGCACTTTACCACTGAGCTATATCTCAGTTCTTTTTTTCTTTTATTTTGAGGCACAGTCTAAGTTGCTTAAATTTCGCTAAGTTGCTGAGGCTGGTCTTGAACTTGCAATCCTCCTGCCTCAGCCTCCCCAGTCACTGGGATTATAGGCGTGAGCCCACCATGCTTGGCCTTATCATTGTTTTAGTAGTGAGAGCACTTGAAATCTGTTCTTCTAGTGATTTGCGTGTGTATAAAACACTTAGGGGCCAAAGGCATAGCTCAGTGGCAACCTAGCATACAGGAGGATACTCAGCACTTGTCTAGTATACACAAGGGTCTGGGCTCCACCCCTAGTACCACAAAAAGAAGAAAGAAGAAAGAGATCACAAACCCTTACTAATATAGTCACTTGAACTTATTCTTTGGTCGAGCTGTGCTTTTGTTCTTTGACTAACATCTTCCCCCACCCTCCCATCAGCACCTGGTAACCACCATCCTACTCTCCCCTTCTAGTGTCCAATTGTTTTAGATTCTACCTATGAATGAGATCATGCAGTATTTGTCCTTTTGTGCCTGGCTTATTTCACTTACCAGAATGTCCTCCAAGTTTATTGATGTTATTGTGAAGACAGGATCTCCTTCTAAGGCAGAATAATATTTCATTGTGTATGGGCACTATATTTTCTCTGTCCATTCATCTGTTCATAGACACTTCAGTTGACTCCATATCTTAGCTATAGTGAATAATGCTGAAATGAAGATGGATGAGCAGACATCTCTTTGACATACTGATTTCATTTCTTTTGGATCTAAACCTAGTAGTGAGACTGCTGGATCATATGATAGTTCTATTTTAGTGTTTTGAGGAAACTCCATACCATTTTCAATAATGGTTGCATCATTCTCACCAACAGTGTGTGAGGATTCCCTATTTTCCTCATCCATGCCAACATTGTTATCTCTTGTCTTTTTGATAATAGCTATCCAACAAGTGGGAGGTAATTTTTCATTGTAATTTTGATTCACATTTCCTATGATTAGTGATGTTGAGCATTTTTCTACATACCTATTGGCCATTTTTATGTCTCATTTTGAGAAATGTCTGTTCAAATCCTTTGTTCATTTTAAAATTGGCTTGTTTTCTTGCTACTGAGTGCTTGTATGTTTTGGATATTAACCTCTTATCAGATGTATAGTTTACAAATATTTTCCCATTCTGGAGGTTACCTATTCATTTTGATTGTTCCCTTTGCTATGCTAAAGCTTTTATGTTTAATACAATCCCATTTGTCTATTTTTGCTTTTGTTGCTTGTATTTTAGGGTTGCTATAGTTTAAACATGAGGTGACTCCCAAAAGCTCATGTGCGAAACAATACTATCACATTCACAAGTGAAATAATTGGATTACGAGAGCCTTAACCTAATCTGTGTTAACCCACTGATAGGGATTAACTGAGTGGTAACTGTAAGCAGGTAGGGTGTGGCTGGAAGAAGTGGGTCACTGGAGGTGTACCTTTGGGGTTTATGTTTTGTCCCTGGTGAGCACAGCACTGTCTCTGCTTCCTGTCCTGAGCTGCTTTTATCACACTCTTCCACCAAAATGTGCTGCCTCACCTCCTGCCCAGAGCAATGGAGCTGGCCATTTATAGACAGAGACCTCTGCAATTATGAGCACCAAATAAACTTTTCCTCCTCTAAAGTTGTCACCAAATAAACTTTTCCTCCTCTATAGTTTTTATTGTCAGGTATTTTGGTCACAACAGCTAAAATAAATAAATAAATAAATGACAAAAATGGGTCATATCCAGAAAATCATGTCTCAGAGCAATGTCATGGTGTTTTTCCCATACTTTTTTCTAGTAGTTTTATTGTTTTTGTTGTTTTTTTTGGTGGGGGGGGTTGTTCATTGTTACTGTTGTTGTTTTGGGTGGGGGTCTTGCTATGCTGCCCAGGCTTATCTCAAACCCCTGGGCTCAAGCAATCCTCCCACCTCAGCCTTCAGACTGTAAGCATGTACCACCACACTGGGCAGTTTCAGGTTTTACTTTCAAGTCTTTATTCCATTTTGAGTTGATTTTTGTGTATGGTATTGAGATAAGGCTCTAATTTCATTCTTCTGCATGTGAGATATGGTTTTTCAAATATCATTAATTGAACAAATTGTCCTTTTTCCATTGAGTTTTCTTGCTACCTTTGTCAAAAATCAGTGGACTGGATGGATTTATTCTGGGCTCTCTATTCTGTTCCTCTGATTTATGTGTCTTTTTATGTCAGTACCATGCCATTTTGATTACTTTCATTCTTTATTGTGTTTTTGAAATCCAGAAGTGTGATGGCTCCTACTTAGTTCTTTTTGCTCAAGATTTGCTATTCGGGATCTTCTGTGGTTCAATATAAATGTTAGGATTTTTTTTCTATTACTCTAAAAACTGACATTGGAATTACACAGGAATTACAATCAATCTGTAGATTACTTTGGGTAGTATGTACATTTTTTAAAAAATATATTTTTTAGTTGTAAATGGACAATACCTGTATTTATCAATTTTATGTGCTGCTAAGGATGGAACCTAGTGCCTCACACATACCAGCCAAGCATTCTACCGCTGAGCCATGACCCTAGCCCCTAGTATGTACATTTTAAAAGCATTAACTCTTCCATCCATGAACATGGAATAATGTTCCATCTATTTCTGTCTTCTTCAGAAGTGTTTTATGACTTTCAATTTATAGGTCTCTCATCAGCTTGGCTAAATTTTTCCTAATTTGTTTTTTTTAGTAGCTATTGTTAATGAGGTTCTTTTCTTGATCTTGTTTTTTAGATAATATGTTAGTATATAGAAACATTGCTGATTTTCATATGTTGATTTTGTATCCTGAAACCTTACTGAATTCATTAGCTCTAACAGGTTTATGGAACGATATCTAGGGTTTTCTATATATAGGATCATGTCATCTGCAAACATAAGATCACTTATTCCTTTCTGATTTGGATGCCTTATATCTTTTTCTCTTGCCCAATTGTTCTGACTAGAACTTACAGTACTATATTGAGTAGAAATGATGAGAGTGGACATCCTTGTTCTGTTCCTGTCTTAGAGGAAAACCTTTCAACTTTTCATCATTGAGTTTGATGTTATCTGTGGGCCTGTCATATATGATCCCTTCTATATCTAATTTGTTCAGAATTTTTATCAAATTTTGTCAAATGCTTTTTATGCATCTATGGAGATGTTCATATGTTTTTTGTCCTTCATTCTGTTAATGTGATATACTGTATTTATTGTTTATCGACTTGAATGTGTTGAACCCTCTTGGGAGAATTTAATTTACTTTTTCTTTCCAGTGCTGACTTGGCAGCTATCTTTTTGCCTTACATCCACATCCTGAGCTGACCATTCAATGAACCAAGCTCAGCTGTCATCCTCCTTTAGCAATATGGGGACTCCCATACATCCATAGTTGCAAACTGAAAAACCCAGTGACAGTTTTGATGACAACTGCTCGTACTGCTTCCTGTTCCTCCAGTTCCTTTTATACCCAGTCCTTGATGTCCTACTTTCACTTCATTATGGATTGCTGCTGAGCCAGCCTGTCTTTACCAAGTTGTAGGTCTAAGAAAACCAAGTTCATGTTGAGAACTTCTAGCCATATGGTCACTTAATGCCCATTGTCAAAAAGTCTATCTCTTCCTGAGTTCAGCAGCATACCCAGAACTATTTTATCCCATTAAGTTCCAAGTTTTCAATTCTATATAGGTTGATGAGACACATAGGTTAAGAAGCATAAAGGATGTTATATCATTTTATGGCGTATAATTACCTGCAGAGAGCATGGCCTTGCTAGAGAACGCCACAGGACTATGTTGTGATTCTCCTATTGCAGTTTTCCATAAACTCCACAGGGTGTCTTCTCCCACTGCATGTATTTCTAATATTATAGAGTTTGCTGGATTATTTGGCCCAAATACTGGGCTGCTTGCACTATAGTCTGAATCAGCAGCAGAACCCTTTTCTTTCCTCAGTTCTTATCAAAGCTGGCAGTCTTCTCTCTCACTCAGCACGAGTCAGAGCAGTGTCCCTAAATATGTTTATATCTGCCTCCAAAACCCAAAGAAGCCTATGAAGCTCTCCTTGCTTCTTCACAGTGAGAATATAAGATGCAATAATTCATTCTCCAATTTAAACATACATGAGACCACCAGACCTCCTAAAAATCTTTACTGGTGTGGCAGGTCCCTTAATCTCCAAGGGGTTTTCTGTCACTCTTGGGGATGCATGTGCCTCACCAGGATTTCCAAGACACTTGCCACTCCTAATTCTCTCAGTCAATTTTAACTGATATATACAATGGATAAAAATGATGTTCTGCAGAATGCCCAGACAGCTCCCAAATCTGTGGACTACATTTTGACTAGGAGTATAAGAGTTAACACCTACCTTGAATGAGGACTCTATATGCTGTTTTCTAGGTTGGGGATATAGTTCAGTTGGTAGAGTGCTTGCCTTGCAAGCACAAGGCCCTGGGTTCAATCCCCAGCACTGCAAAGAAAAGAAGTAGTATATGCTGTTTTCTTTCCAGTGACTATAAATTGCTTCTAGTATCTTTATCCCTGTAAGCATGCTTCAGTTATTGTGTATATATGTATATTCATCTATCTCATTTTCACTTAAATTTAAATGTTGTAATTTAAATTTTCTTCTTGATTCTATAAGTCATTTGGAAAGATGTTTTTAATGTCTAAAATTTATGGATTTTTGATAACTTTATTATTGATTTCTAATAATAGTGCTTGGTATTTTGTACATCAGTGTAAAAACTGATTATTTCTCTTTAGGCCTAATGTTTTTATAAATATTTCAAGTGCTCTTGGAAAGAACAGGAATTCTTTTTTCATTGAAGAGTACTGTATCATCTATAGAGCTTTACTAATTTTATATCCACTTAGCTGACTGCTAAGAATAATGTGCTAAAATTCACTGTATTTGGAGATTTGTCAATTACTCTTTGTGGGTCTATTGATTTTTATTTATGTATTTTGATGATTATTAGGTATCTACACTTTTAGAATTGGTATGTCTTCCTGGTGAATTTTCACTAGTGTTATTATGTAAGGGCATCGAGTTTGACTTCAGCACTGCTCAAGGAAGAATGTATGACCACAAGGTGGCAGTAGCACACACAAGATTTACTTGGGTGCTCTGTTGACAGGTTTGCATGGGGTGAGGGGTAGAGAAGCAGAAATAAAGCTGGGAGGCTCTCACAGGAAGAGGCCAAGTAGACAATGAAGCCTGGAGACCACCACCCTGAAGGGTGGGAAATGCAAGGGAACTCCTGGGGGAAAAAGGATCAGAGAGGGAGCATAAATGTCACAATGATGTCACCCAACAGCATGGCAAGGAGTCTGGGTAAAAGAACCATAAGGGGCAGCAGCAGCTTAGGGTCTTTATAGCCTAGGGCTTATTTCATCTGTGGCAAACAGATTTTGAACAGTCCCAGAGGATATGTAAAGAAAGCAAGTTCTAAAAGGCCAATAATCTGCTCATTTGTGCTGTTTAAGACAATTGGATATGTAAAATTTAAGCTTAGTGTGAGAGGGCTTTTTTTAATGCCTAGTCTCTTTTAAAATATTTAATTTTACATATCTATGATGTAGGGTGCAATAATTCAATACTTGTGTACAAAGTGTAATGATCAAATCATGATAGGTAGCATTTCCATCTCCTTAAGCATTTTAAAAAATAATTTTGGTTGACTCATAATTGTACATTTTATGGGGTATATTTCAATAAATGTATACAATGTGTACTGACCATATTGGGGTAATTAACATTTCCATCTCCTTATTCTTACACTTTATGTTTGGAGCCTCTAAGCTCCTCTTTTCTAGCTATTCATAAAATATATAATAGTTTATTGAGAACTATAGTTGCCCCACTGGGCTAGAGAACACTAGAACTTATTCCTTCCACCCAACTGCTTTTTTTAGTACTCATTATCCAACCTCTGTCTTCATTCCACACACTCCTTCTCAATCTCTAGCAAATCAATACCACAATGAGTTATCATCCCACACCAGTTAGAATGGCTATTGAAAAAGGACCAACAACAAGAAAAAATGCTGGCAAAGGTGAAGAGAAAAGGGAACTCTTATACAGAGTTGGTGGAAATGTAAATTAATATAATCATTATGGAGACAGTATGGAGGGTCTTCAAGAAACTAGAAATATATTCCAGCTATCCATTTTCTGGGTCCATATCCAAGGAAAGGAAAACCACCATACCAGATACTTGCACTCCCATGTGTACTGCAGCACTGCTCATAATAGCTAAGATATAGAGTCAACCTAGATGCCCATCAATAGTTGAATGGATTAAAAAAAACATGTGGTATGCACCAGCATGCCCAAGTCCCGAGTCAATTCTCAGCACTGAGAAAAAAAAAAAAAGTGTGGTATGTGTACACAACCTTGTATTAGTGAATCATTAAAAAAAAAAAAAGGAATGAAATCCTGTCATTTATGATAAAATGGATAGAAGTAGAGGACAGGGAGATAAATGAGTTATACAGAGAAAGATTAATACCTGCATGTTGTCTCATTGTGGAAGCTAAAAGTCAGTCTGAATGTAGATTAATGATTACCAGTGGGCTTTTGAGCTAAAGGGTCTCAGCCTGTTATGAAGAAAAAACCTAGGCGTCAACACATAGAGGCCATTCTTGCTTGATTTATGTCACATGAAGTGACTATCCTTTTTCTGCTCGACACTATTTAATTTTACTCATTTTTTAGTTTTTTTCCTAATGTTTACTGTTAACTCATGTTGCAATTTCTCCTGTATTTATATTACTGGTATTTGACTATATCCTTTGTGCCACATGGTTACCTTTTGCCATATCAGGTTTCCCATCTTCAGTCTATTTTCTTTTAATATACTTAAAGTCATTTCAAAATTCATGTCTCATAATTTCATCAAATTTTTAAAGGCTCTTGTAGTTCTAATGTGAAATTTACTGAATTTATATAATTTTAGATTGATATCCCACAATGGTAATTATTATTGTTTAAATCTTGCTCAATTGTTTTATAATAAATATTTTTCTTGGTAAATTTAATTTTTATTATTTTTGCTATTGTGAATGAAATATTTCATTACCATTTCAAGGCTCTTACTGCTAATAAATTTTGTATATTCATCTTGTTTTCAAATGCCTTACCAAAATCCCTTGTTTTTCTTAAACACTATTATTTCCTAGGCATGTATTCACATCAACAAGTTTTCTATTCCTATATCTGTATGGATTATTTCATTGTACAATCCCACAGTTGAAGACTCAGATGTACTTCTAAGTTTTGAGTTTCTTAAATTTGCTTATTGAACATGACTGATTCATATCTTTAGTATGACTGCAAACAAATCTGAGGGGACCAATGGAAAATTACAGAAAATTTGAAATTTTGGTGAATTGTTTTTTGACATTTTTGTTTTCTAATTATACAATGTATTACCCTTTCCCCCTCTTCAATATATTTTGGAAAATTACAGCCTTATAATAGAGATGAGGATTTAACATTACAGCTGATCTATTTGCTGACTACTGTTCTAAGAGAACAGTTGGTCACAAATAGTTTTCTTACCATAATTGCTTGAAACAGTTTTTTAGTAAACAATGAATCAAGCATTCAAACCAAAGGATAGTTAGTGATAGAATCTCTGACTAAAAGACATAGTAAGGGCTTTCTAAACAGATCTTCAATGTCATTAGAAACCAAACTAATATGAAATTGCTAATAATTAATATGGACTGTCTAATTTGTCTACTGTATTAAAGTGATGCTTGCAACAATGTTACTAAATTAGATTTCTGCAAAAGATAAAACTAGTTGACTTTAACAATGAAGTGAGCTTCCAGTAAAAGACTACGACAAACTCAAGCACAGCCTTAGACCCAGCAGCATAGTTGAAACCTAACAGTCATAGGTGCCCTGTGATCTAACCTGGGTGGAGCAAAGACACTGCGGCAGTCCCAGAATAGGTGCGTCTGTGGTTTTTAAACAGTTTTTAATCCTCCCTGAAGTGCAGGAGGTCATGTCCCACAATTTATGTGATTTAAATCACCCTTAATTTTTTGTTTTAATCCTTTTTTAAATTAATTTTTTTTACTTTCACAGACTGCATTTTGATTCATTGTACACAAATGGGGTACAACTTTTCATTTCTATGGTTGTATACAATGTAGACTCACACCATTACCCTTGCTTTATTTAGTTTTCCTGGTATTTTAACAACTTAGGTAGTCAATTACTGTCATTAACCTTGAAAAATGTTTCAACTCAATGGAAAATTTTCCTGTGATAAAGCATCCACATGCCAAAGAAAGAGTCAAAGTATATGTTGTGAAGTTTTCCATCTGAATGTGCCATGTTAAGCATTAAGCATCACTTGTATAATTTGATCATGGTGATGTCAAGGACTGAGGTGTGCAGGATCCTATATTAAAGCAGCTGTATGTTTAATGTTCATTTCAAATTTTTCTTTTGATCATCTCTCCTTTTGTCAGCTGTCACATTTGATTGTTTTCCTGCCTCTAGTAAAATATTATCTGTTGTTGTGATTTGTTCAGGAGAAATCAGATAACCAAATGTGTTGGATATGAAATAAGAACATGTGGACTGTGAAGATAGGGAGCTGAGTAGCTCACTTAGGGTGAACATTACTAATCTTTCTTGGTCTTCTCCAGATTGGTCAGACTGCTCTAAATAAGAAAAGTACAATTAGTTAGATGTTTCTGGTAGGTATCAAATAAAATATCCACCATAATTTCTTAACAACCCTGTTAAAAAGTGGAGTTTTGAAACTCCTTGGACAAGAAGAGTGTGTGACAGGACATTTCTAATCACAGTGGGGAAGGCAGAACTAGATAGATCAGCAGTTGGCTTAATTGGCTTCCCATAAACTTATTACAAATTTGATTACAAAATACAAAAGTACTTCATGAATCATCATATGAGACACTGAAGTCAAGGTTGAATTGTAATGTGCTTGACATATACGACTTGCTTAATTAGTCACATGAATGAATCATTAATACCTCCAGCCTGCTAACCTTTTGGATACCTGATATTTATGTAATGGTGGTGCCCATTAGCTGAGTAAGACATGAGTAGCTCCCTAGGTAAGCAGGAGAGCCCTCAAAACAGTCATGAGAGTGTTTCCTGAAGGCTCTAGAAAACATGAATTTCAAGAGCTAAGTTACTTCTATTGTATCAGTTCAGATGCACTTGATGTCTGTTTTTTAAGGCATACACGACAGAATTCTGAGAAGTGGTGATAACTGATAATACTACTTATGTAAAGTAAGAGCTTGCTACCAGTTCCAGGCTTCTGAAAAATTTGCACAGGCAGGAAAATATCTGGCATATTTCTTTAAACATATTTTAAAAATGGAAAATGTAGAGAAGGAGAAACCCTTTATTGTGAGAACATTACCATTTTACTTTTTGTGCATTAAAAATACCTATTTATGACAGAATTCATTTTTGATATTTTAAGTGCTCTCATTTGGCAAAATTAAAAGTTGACAATTTCATTTTAGAATACATATTTTTAGTAAATTTACCTCTGTGAAATCTAAGTATGGAAACCACTAGAACATGTTTAAAGACATGTTGCTGAGTTACAGTGGTTTTACTAAAAAAGAAAAGCATTTCATGACCACAGACAAGGATATATAAACTTTTGGTGAGGAGGACTTTCTCCAAAGTCTTGTGACCAACTGTAAAAAAATAATTACTCACAGTGAAGCCCTTAAGGGTGTTGAATAAGTCTCAGAAAAAATACTCAAAGCCAAAGAAGTGAGAGCACTATTGTATTTCTCCTCCACTGATAAATGGGAAGAGGAAAGAACAATCATTTTGGACTTCTCTCGGAAACCACAGGCTACTTTTCTAACTAAAATTTTTGCCAGTGGTTGTGTGATCAGGCAGTAGTCTATTGATGTTACATGTAATAAATTCAAAATCCAAGTGCCATGCTTAGTGAAGTGCCTAATACATATAAATGCTCAATTATTATTAGCTTTATTACTGGAAGAATTAAATGTCTGACTCCTGCACCTCTTTATATAAAAAAGAAAACAGTGAACTGAATGGATTATACCTTTAATAGACAGACACATGACTGTAATCCCAGCTGTCAAGAGACTGAAGCAGGAGGACACCAAGTTTGAAGCCAGCCTCAGCAACTTAGTGAGGCCCTAGGCAATTTAGTGAGACCCTATTTCAAAAACTAAAAAGGGCTGGGGTTGTAGCTCAATGGTACAGCACCTCTGAGTTTGATCCCTAATACTGAAAAGAAGAAGGAAAAAAAAAAAAAAAAAAAGACAAACTGAAGTAGCTAAGTAGCTATTATTATAAGAACTGTACTGTAAAATTAGGGACTCATAACTGTACACTAAAAAGAAAACATTTGTAAATATTTTGAAGATTCTTCATTAAATTTATTTTGAAAGCACTTTAATATTTTAACGATTGATATTAAGAGAAAAATGTCCATGTAAACCTAACTTTGAACTCTTAACTAACATTTTAATCTGAATTCATATATGCTTTTATTCTAACTGACCTTCAAATTGCAGCAGCCAGTAAGTGTACCTGTCAAGTGTTCTTGCCACCCTACCCCCAGCTATCACTGAATAAAATAGCTCAAGACAGACAGACACATTACACACACAACATGCCTTTTGTAAAGTAAACAAATCTTTTATAATGTAAATAACTGTTCCTCACTGGAACTTTTTATATCCAGTTTACTACTTTTCTGAAATTGGGGTGTTCATATTAATAAGACAACAATTTCTATAAAGCAAAAAGCTTATCTCTGTAACCTCAAGAAGTTCTTGATAGCAATATTTTTCTTAATTCCCCTAAAAAAAAGCACAGTGTGTGAAAGGTCAAAGGAGGACAAAATCACTTCAAAAGATGGAAACAAAGTAATATGAAAAATAATATAGTTAACAGTGTAGGAAAATTAAAAGTATAGATTCTGTTGAAATTTTAATATCAGAAGAAAAGTGTTGGACACATTGACAAATTTTTGATTTTTCAATTAATAAAAATTGGAAGTATTGATTTTATTGCTGAAAGATACATTAATTCTTTGAAGTCAGAATGAGGCTTGACAATTTAACTTTCATATACTAAGTATCAAATATAAACAGTAGTGTAGCAAGAAAATAAATTGGCAGAAATAATTATTCAACCTGTAGTAATAATTAAGACCACCATCTCAAAGATTTTCTATACACAAAGAATGAGAAAATATTGTAAGATTTTACAGCACACAATTGAACCAATCTTAAATCATAACTATTACACTTCTTTCTTCTTCAATATGAGTGGACCCACATTATCTCCTGTCAATTCATTATGTTTATTATGGGAACCATCACAGGCAGGAAACTGAAAGGAAAAAAGAATTAGTGTTACTTTAAAAATATGATTAAGTAGAAATATTTGTGAAATGCTCTCATAAAGTAAGCATATCACTTGCTAAAAAATAACATTTCATCAGACAGTTTTCCTGAGTAATAGATACATTCCACATCTAACCTAACCACATTCTGGTATCATAGCAAGTCTAACAATCTAAATAATTAACTCGTTATTTGGTTTAGATTTTAAATAACAATCTGGATAATTCTACATAAGATTTAAAAAGCAATCAAAGATAAGTTCTTGGTCTCTATGGAACAATAAATTTGAGCCCATCTCTTAAATTTTTTAGATTTTAAAAGAATGGAATGTAAATTTAAGTTATTCTATAATGTTTTCTTACTGTAAAGATTATACTATAGGATTTTTTTAAAATTTCAATGTATTTCAAAATTTCACTCATAAATCTTCTGGATTTATGTACAAATAATTAACATTTTGTGCATTTATTGTGTACTTACTTTTTTAAAAATTGGGATCATTCTGTAATGTTTTTCTTGCTTGTATTAAATCAGGATCTCACATCACTAATATTCCTTAAAAACATGATTTAATAGTCCTAATATCCCATCATTTGTATTACACTGTACTTTAATTATTCTCCTATCATCAGTTTCTAAATTTTATTTCAAAACAGGTTGTGATGAACAACTGTACTTAAAATCTTAAATAGTCTATGATCAAAGCAACAAGAAAACAGATTTCATCAACTTATAATAATCATCATTCCAAACTCCTTTTATTAAAAATCATCGGTAATTCTAGCTACCATTTGCTAGCTTATCCTATGTAGGACAATTTACACGTATCATTTTACTAATTTCTCAAAAATATCTGCACTGTTGTACAGTATTTTTTTTAAATGCTGAAAATTGGAGATTAAAAATTAAGTAATTTACAGCTGGGCATAGAGGTACATGCCTATAATCCCAGCAATTCCAGAGGCTGAGACGAAAGAACTGCAAGTCAAGGCCAGCCTAGGCAATTTAGCAGACCCTGTCTCAAAATAAAAAATAAGGGCTGAGGATGTGGCTCAGTGGTAAATGCCACTGGGCTCAAACCTCAGTACCAAAAATGTAACTTGCCCAACCAAAGATGGCAACTTGCCTAACTTGCCCAAGTGACAGGCATCATGTGAACACTATTATGACTTCAACACATAAGCTCTTTTCCACTAAACCTACATCCTCTCTCGAAAATGAAGTCTTTTAAAATATGTTCCTCTAGACAATGCTGAACATTGGGAATACATCAGATTTCTATCCTTATTTGTTGCTCTAACTTTTCTAATGTAAGTCATTCCAATCAGAAAAAGCAAACTTCAACTGAGGAATATGGACTTTCAATACTACTATGGGAAACCCTCTCATCTCACAGAACCTCAAAACCAGTACTTAAGAAACAAAGCAATTCTTACTCCAAGAAATTTGCACAGGCAAACAGACATCTTACCGTCTTTGAACGCCAACACCTACAATAAGCGGCTTTAGTAAGACACAAATCTTCAATGTTTATTTCATTCACCACTTTGGGGTTTTCCTTTTGTATTTTAAGATTTATCAAGCTATCCTTCTGTTGTTTTTTCTTCGGGAGGAATGGACGGACTGCAAGGTAGCCAAGTAGTGCAAGTACACCAAGGAAAGGCAATAACCGAAGCCATTCTGAAACTAAATATGTACATATTTGTCAGAATTTGCAATGCTCATATAGTACAAAAAAAAAAAAGCAAAATCGCATGTCTAGTTTGGTTTTTGAGCTTACTCCTTATCTGTAATTCTCAACGTGAATTTCTTGTTTATCTTACCTATAAAACTGATTAAATCACACAATAAACCCAATTCTATCTAGGACTACCTTATTTATGGGCTAACTTAAGACTCATGAAACTGGAAATCTATATTTTCATAAACTTATTTCAAATGTTCTCTCACTGTACCCATTAAGTATATTTATGTTTGTCCTCACTTTTACCAGGAATTACATTCACCATAACTATACACAAAACTCAATGCATGATGTATTTAAGTTTAGAAAACATTTTCATTCTTCTTAATATCATGTTTAAAATCATATAACAATATCCATAAAATTTTTACCTCTGATTTATAATTTCAGAGAGGAGCATCTTCAAATGCTTCAACTTACTTTTTTGGGTAAATGTTCCTAAATGCCAAAATGTTGTGTGAAATCTATTTTAATGAATTAAAATCTGCATATATTGAATGTTCTCATTTTAAGACACATTTCATTCTGTAAGTGTTCATTAAATGCCTTTGGAGTTCCAAGCCTGTCTTAAGAAGATAGGGAAGATAACAAATGACATAAACAAAAACAGTTCTCTATGCCTGTGGAGACAAACACATCAGGAGACCAACAAAAACATTTCATCACACAATTATCAAAAGTCTGCTAATACTCTGCAGGGAATCCTTTACGTTCCTGAAGAGTTACATTTAACTTCTTTCACTGAATGCCTATCTGACACTTTGCTAGGCACTATACAGAAATAGCCTAGTTAAGAGAAAAACCGATTATGTGCCAAGAAATGGCAATAAATATTAATGATAAACAGATTTGTGCCAAGAATACAACTGTACTAACTCATTTAGCTGCACTTATTTATTTAACTATTTAATTGTAACATTGTTATTCTCATTTTACATGTGGGTAAACTGTAGCTTTTAGCAGGTTTGATCCAGAACAATCTAAATCCAAAGCCTGTATTAAATCACCATGAATCAAATCCAACAGATATAAATTTAAATCTGTTCCTTTCTTGGTAAAAACTACACTCAAGAGATAATTTTCGAGGTTGGGGTTGTAGCTCAGTGGTAAAGCCCTTGCCTTGCACACATGAGGCACTGGTTCAATCCTCAGAACCACACAAAAATAAAGGTATTGTGTCCATCTACAACTAAAAAATTTTTTTAAATAACAATTTTCTTACTATTTAACTACTAAAAGAAACATTGTCTTAATACCGATACTTCCAAAATGAAATTTTGATAAGCACCATACCAAAGAGATCTAAATGAAACCTACATACATACCATATATATGATATTGCTTGGCACAGAGAAGATACACAATAAATGGCAGCTTAAATTAAGTGATTGCAGAGACTGGAGAAGAAGCAGGAGCAGCTCCTTTGAAAAAACATTTTGCCAAACAAACTTGGCAATGCTCTACAGTAGAAATCTTCAGAAATACATTCTTTTAGTTACCAGAATGAAGCTCAGTAAGGGTAAGACCCTTGTCTGTAATGTTAGTTGCTATAGTCTCATAACCAAAAAGAAGACACCCCATGAAGATTATTTGAATGAATTAAAATTCTGTGCATGAAACAGAACTGTTTCTTAGGGTTGGAATCCATGTATCAATCTGTGCTGTCTAATATGGTAGCCACTTAGCCACCTTGTTTTGATTTGTACCTAACATTTTCTTTTAAGCAAGTATGGTAATCATATAAACAACTGCCTTGAAAGAGTTTTTCAAGAAGAGGTGGCGATATAGGGAAGTAACAGGGTTGGTTTGGAGGAAGGAGGTGGTGGGGGGAAAGAGGGGCAGGGCACAGGCATTTACTGTGGTTTCCATGGAAAAGGCAAGGCAGGGCAGGGTAAACAGTTTCAACTGACTAGCTGGAATAATTTCAGTGGATTCCAGGCAATAGGAGTGGTTCTTAGTAGTCTATTATCTGTCCCCAAGATGATTTAGGGAAGGGGAAATACTGGATAGATGTGTAGGAGTTAGATAAAGGAGGTGGTTGGGCGTATAGGCTTTGGATTGGTTGGTTAACATGTGATAAGTTTGCTCTCTGGCAAATTATTTAATATCTCTAGGAATTAAATTAGTTGCCCTGGGAGAGGTAGACTCTTTATGGATAGCAAGGTCCCCAAGATGTCAAAGCAGCATAAAACACAGAAAAAATAAAAAACATGATTCCTATACACATGTGACTATTTATATGTAATAAAGTAAACTTCAACTTTTAAATTCAACTTCTAAGACATACTGAACACCTTTCAGGTGCTCAATAACTACATATGGTCAGTGGCAATCATAATAAACAGCACGGAGAACATTTCCATCACCACAAACTTCTTTAAAAAGCACTGTTACAGATCAGTAATTCCATTAAATTTCCAACTCCATAGCATGGCAAGACTACTTTTCTAGCTTCAACTCTCACAAACATCCCCTCCTCACACACGGGAAGCCAGCCAAAGTTATTGCCTAATAGCAGCCTTCCTGAGTTCTTCGCAGATGAAGTTTCTTCTATAAAAATGCCTTTCTACCTCTATTTACCTAATTTGTATCATAAGACTAGGGTCAAACACCTCTACCAGAAAATTCCTCTGGTTTCACAACACATAATTAACTACTTCCTTCTATGATTCCAAGCCCTTTTTTTTTTTTTTTTTCCAAACCCTTTCTTCATATTTCTGCAGTCACACTACTTTGTGTCTAAAAATTGTCTCTTTACATGAACCTGGAGAGGAAAGGAGCTGAGCTCTAAGTCACAGCAGATGCTTCGTCTGTGTTTAATAAATGACTTACTGAGTAAACTGAATGAAGGCAGAGAACAATGTCAGTCTCCTTCTCACTCATGGTACTGGTCTGTAATTTTTACTTACACTTAACTTCTAGATCAAGCAGTTAATGTCTTAGGTTACCATTGTCCCCTGCATCCAATCAGATATTGAAATGGCAGCCATGCAATAAATGTTTGTTGAATGTAGAATAACATTAAGTATTATTCCACATATTACAATATAAGGAAGTTATAGGAGATTAAATTGTCAAAAAGCAAATGAATAAGAATGTAAAGATGAAAATCTTAACTTTGGACTCTTAAATATAGCTCTTCCTATCTTAACCCACAAATCTCAGGGAACGAATAGTACTAACTCTGTTTTAAAATCTACTTCACAGTATTACTTTGAACATATAATTCCTTGGTAAACCACTACTCTAAAATAATATAATAAGAGGTACTATTATCTCCTACAACAAAGTAATAACATAAAACAGTTTGAGTGCAATCTACTTTTTGAAGTGGTATGAGTCTAAAACCTTTACAAAATGAAAACGATGCAGCCTATAAATATAAAGCTCAATTCAAATCACTTTATTAGGGATGATTTGTAGTGAAGAAATAAAAATACAGAATAAGAAATATAAAAAAAAATTTTAAACAGATTATTTGGCTTTGAACTTATATATGTTGAGTTATTGAAGTAAAAACACTACCAACTAATTTTAACTAGTGTAAAATAATTTAGAATACTGTATATTTGTATAGCAAATTTGTACAAATTTTGGAAATTTTTAAAAAGTATGAAAACTAAAATAAACCTAAAATAAACGTTACTCATAATCCTACGAGTAAGAATTAGTAACTTTTGTAGATTTCTATGTGTGTGCTATAAATGTTTTTTAAAATGACAATACTGTAAAACAGTTTATATCCTACTTTTTTCACTTAATAGTACATCAGATTATTATTTTTCAATTCCTTAATGACATTTGGAAACATGAATTTTGGTGGCTGCTTACACCTGTTATGCCCCCAAGGTAAAATCTACAAAAGTAGTGATCTTATTTGTCTGGATCACCACTGTATACTTGCTGCCTAAATAATGCCTGGCTCAATTTATTTAATTTGCTTTTTAGTGAGGCATATATAATTTACAGTTCAGTTTGTTGAGCTCTTGTGTTAAGTGTTCAGTTTAACAAGTTTCGAAACAACAGGGACCTGTAAAAACCACCTCTCTCTCTCTCTCTCATATATATATGTGTATATATATATATATATATATATATACACACACACACACACATACACACACACATATATATGCACACATATATACATATGTATGAATATATATGCACATTACTTCTATCATATCAAAAAGTTTACTCCTATGTCTTTCCAGAGCACCCATTCTGATTTTATTCATCATTT
>JAJEJO010000453.1:502310-514178 GCA_020662805.1 Glaucomys volans | reverse complement strand
TGGAGACAGTGTATGCAAATGCAACAGTTGTCTTATTGCCCCCCCCCATAGATATCTCCAATGATTAGTGCAGTGCTGATTAATCTGGCACAAAGCAGGATTTCAGTAAACAACTAAATTAGTTTGTCTATAGTGTAAATGCAGATTATCAAATACATTGAGTCAGGTTTCTTTCATCAGTAAGCAGGAATGACAATATTTGCTGAAGAATTCCCATGTTCTAGTTATTGCAATAAGAGATGGGGATATGGGATAACAGATAAGGTCCCTGTTCTCACAGGGAAGAGGAAACACAATAAACAAACAAGATAATCATAGACTGTATTAAGAGCTATGAAGAAAATAAACAGGATGAC
Source organism: Glaucomys volans (assembly GCA_020662805.1). Classification (NCBI taxonomy): domain Eukaryota; kingdom Metazoa; phylum Chordata; class Mammalia; order Rodentia; family Sciuridae; genus Glaucomys; species Glaucomys volans. The sequence continues at coordinate 513,822 of JAJEJO010000453.1, read as the reverse complement.
TGATATATAAGAAAACAAGACCAACCTGAGGGCAGAGTATTAGGTTAACTAAATTGACATAAGGGAGTCAGGAACGGTTTCTGATGAAAGAACCTTTCCAGGCCTAAAAAAGGAGAAGCCAAGGGCTCAAAGACTCAGGAACAGAACTTTCAAGTCATAGGTAACAGTGTGCAAAACATCTGCCAGGTACACAGGGGAACAAATAAAGTAGGAAACAACTCAGTAAAAACTATAGAACAGTATTCAAAAGAAAGCTATTAATGCAGTCTACCTTAAAACTATGGTTATATAAATGTCTGCCTACTTTTCCATTGAAGGAATGAACCTTAACTCCTTACCCTTCCGACAGACTAACATAAACCAAGACTTCAATAAATTTTAACTGAATTGAGTTTGTACTCCATTAAACTGGTATTTGAGATTCCTATAAGATCTGGACTTGCTCGCACTTCTTCATGATTTACGAATGATAACTGTTAGGTTAAAATGTAGGAATACTATTTAAAATTTTTAAGAAAAAAAAACTTCTAGTATCCTCTAAAACTATAAAACCTTGTAACATGTAAGGTGATGTGATAGTATTAAAGATATAAAATTGCAGACACAGCCCTATCACAAAGGAGTTGTCCATCCAGTATGGAATACAAACCTATTAAAAAGGATTACAGACCAGGTGTGGTGGCACATGCCTATAATCCCAGCGGCTCAGGAGGCTAAGGCAGGAGAATCACGAGTTCAAAGCCAGCCCCAGAAATTTAGTGAGGCACTGTCTCTAAATAAAATACAAGAAAGGGTTAGGAATGCAGCTCAACGGTTGAGTGCCCCTGGGTTCAATCCCCAGTACCGAGAAAAAAAAAAAAAAGGATTACAGTACTGTGTAAGTACTGTGTAATATGGCGATCATATATAAGATAGAGGAAGATATGAGTAATTCATTGCTGAAATGAACAAAACCTTTATTGGTTTTGACATCTAACCAGGTTTTTGAAAGATGAGTAACATTACAGAAAAGATTACAGAAGCTCATAGGCAAATGAAAGGAGGAGTTACATTCTACGCAAAGGAAATAGCATTGGCAAAGGCACAGAGAGATGATAATCACAAGATTTGGAAAACTAAGCGCCATGGTATTACTGGAATATAATGAAACCCAAGAGGGGATTGTAGACATGAGCAGGTGCCATGTGATAAAAAGCTCTGATATGCAACAGGTAGGTAGGAATCTATTGTGTGCATAATAGGAAACCACAGACATATTTAAATATTGATGCACCTGGAAAATGATTCATTAATGAAATGAAGCTGGTGTCTGCTGGAAGATAAATTAGAGGATGGCCATAAGGAAGGGCACAGAGGGATGGTGGTGGGAGAACAGGCAAGACAACTCCAGAAGAAAATGATCCCAGCTGAAACTAGGGTATTGGCCATTAAAGCAGAGAAGAGACTACAAATTGTAAGAAACCATCTTCTGGGATTTCTTAAAACTGCCTTGAACAATGTGTGTGTGCATTTTCTGAGGAGAGTCATAGCTTTCTTCAAGATCTCAACATATAGAAATCTCAAGATATTCACCAAGAATAGAGCTTTTATCAACTCAAAATTTAAGAACCACTAACCCAAGCAGTAAAATCAGTAGGCTTTGGTTGTTAATTAGTTACGGGTCATGACATAAATGGAGGAAGCAAAGTTCCTTTCATTTCACAGATGAATGAAGATCTCTAATAAAAACAACCCGAACCCAAATATATAAGAAAGGTGGCATTAAACAGGAATAGACAGTGCAGAAGAAGTGCAGAAAAAGAGGAAAAAGAGGTGTCAGCATCCTAAATCCATGAAGTCCAAAGATTTCAATTCTGTTAACATTTTGATGAAATTTACACAGGTGCATTAAAATAGGTTGAAAATCATAACCTCGCATAAATATATAAATATTAGTGTATTATTATATTCTTACTTTATATAATTATATATTATATGATTATGTTATACACTGTATTCCGATTTTTATAGGTGTTCCAGATCTGAGATGATGGGAAAATGGGAGAATGTAAGGGAGAGGGTCTGGGGCTGTGGATCAGTGGCAGAGTGCTTGCCTAGCACTTGTGAGGCACTGGATTTGGTCCTCAGCACCACATAAAAATAAAAAAATAAAATAAAGGCATACTGCCCATCTACAACAATAAAAATTTAAAAAATAAAAAGATGTAAGGGAAAGACTAATGGTTCACAGATAGCAACAAAAAAGTAAGAAGGTAATACTGTACTGATGAATGGCAGAGGCTTTAAAAGAAGACAAAGCTTTCTTTGAAAGGGTGAAGACAGTTTCTACAAAGGAACTGTGCAAGAGCCAGAAAGATGGCAATTCTCTGCTCTATCCACCCCAGAAAGACAAGGAAGGATTAAAAGATCACACTCCAAGAGCTATAGGCAAAGTAGTTTACTCAGGTGAGTTTTGTTGCATTAATGATGAGGAGATGCTCTTATGAGAGATACAAGGATTTAGGAGAAAATCCAGGATTAGAAGATGAAAGTCTGAAAGATGATTAGAGGTTGGGAAGAGATCCATTTGTGACAATAACTGACACAGATGAAACTAGCTGATCTCAACATTTAATCCATTTTAAAAGTACCCAGTTAGGCAGCATTTTGTTTACTCACTTGAATGTAAAAGGGTTGAGTCTTCTTAAATTTTATAAAACATTTCACTTCCAATAGACTTTCTTTCTCTATGTGAAGATTACCCCTGTTTCTAATTTCAAGGGGGGGGAAAAATCAGACCACACTTGTAACATTAATATTGAGCAGGGTCCTAACATTTATATCAACTTCTATAACCTACTATTAAGATAAACAATAATAAGACTAAGAAGGTTAAAAAAAAAGACTAAGAAGGTAAAAGGAAAGAACCAGAACCATCAGAGAAACAAAATCAAGACAGGAAAAACACTTTAAAGCAACTTGAATAGCAAGCAATTTAACATCAATTTTCTCTAAGTTTAGACACTGTTGAAAGAAAGTATTTCCTTGAGGAAATAGAATTAGGTTTTAGAGGGGCCAGATTCAAACTTTTATATAATGACGTACAGTAGCTACATTACTCTTATTCCTGACTAAGAGCTATATGAACTAACTTTTTTTTTTTTTTTTGGTGCTCGGGTTTGAACCCAGGACTTCAAGCATGCCAAGCACACACTTTATTACTGAGCCACAAATATTGTTATTATAAAAACATGCCCCAAACTCTTATTAAAAACATTTTTAGCCTGTAATCCAAGCGATTTGGGAGGCTGAGTCAGGAGGATCACGAGTTCAAAGCCAGCCTCAGCAACTTAGCGAGGCCCTTAGCAACTCAGTGAGATCCTGTCTCTACACAAAATACAAAATAGGGCTGGGGATGTGGCTCAGTGGCCGAGTGTCCCTGAGTTCAATCCCTGGTTCCAAAAAAAAGAAAAAAATTTTTAAAAGTACATATAGACACATTTGGATCTCAATGAGGAATGATATTCTAAGAAACCAGGACAATTTGTTTTCCTTTTCAGATATGCAAAAGATTATAAATATAACAATACCATAAAAATAACACTGACGACTTGGTTGACATTATTTTATGACATTTTCTTGTGTATCATTTACAGCCAAGACACAAATGATTTCTATTTCTCACCTGTACAAAAGATGGAAGTAACATACTATTACTGAATAACTTTTACTATTATCACTTGAAACCTAACATAAACTGTTAGGATAAAAGGGTAACAAATCATCAATTTAAAAATCTGTTTCCATTCTATTATAAATAAAAGTGTCTTAGTTTCTAGAACACTGCCTGGTCCACAATAGGTGCTCAATAAATAATTGATGACTTGAGGAGTTTAAAATCACAGAGTAATTATAGGAAAGAAAATGTTTAAATGAGATCCAAACTGAGATCCAATACAATCCTTAATTACACTGACTTTTAAATACAGTTGGACTAATTAGGAAAGAAAACTTTTATAACAATAATCAGGTATTTTCCCAAATTCTCAAAAAGTTTTCTAAAACTCTTCAGTCTTTCAGAAATAACCTTTATTATTTACATGTTAATAAATGCAACTCATTCTTTTGTTGGAATTTAACCATCTTTTATGCTTTCTTCTTACTAAAACTCACCTTTTGTTTCATTTGTTTCTTTTTAAAAACTGAGGTATAATTTACACAAAGTAATAGTGGTTAGCTCTGTGTTGTAACAAATTAATACATCCTTGTAGCCTCCACTGAAAATGTGTGAAAATATTTGCATAAAAATATGTAAAATATTTCCATCTCCCTAGAAAGTATTCTCTTGCGCCTTTCTATTCCTCCACCACATATTTCCACAATCACAGCTTCTTTCACACAACAGGAAGTTTTTGAAATTCACAGGTGATCAGGAATTCATTCCTTTTTATGTATCATAATTTATCATTTTCCTTTTGGTAGATACTTAACTGCTTCCAATTCGGGGCTTTTATAAATAAGGTTGCAATGAACATAACATACATATGAAGCTTTTGTGGTTGTATGTTTTCAACTCTTTCACTTCTAAATTCTCAATTCAAAAATGGCGCCTTCTGCACTAGGGTTGTAGCTCAGTGGTAAAGGGTTTGCCTAACATGTGTGAGGCACTGGGTTCCATCCTTAGCACCACATATAAAAATAAATAAAATAAAGTTGTCCATGTACATCTACAAAAAAAAATTTTTTAAATGACCCATTCTAGATAAATAACACTAATGATTTTACATCTGTCTGTTGACATGTTTGTGTTATCCTAAGTCCCACAAGAGTAAAATCTCTAGGTTTCAGAGCTAGCTTGTAACCTGCAAATATGTTGTTTTCTGACTTTTGAAATTGGAATATTTTATTGTTGCAGTTCTATTTTAAAGGTTTATGTGATGAAGAGAAAATGTTTTTAAAGATCAAGATATTAGAATATACCGTACTTCCAAAGGGCAGTACCACACTAATTGTCTCAAAGCCCCTACTCCTGAAAACACAAGATATGTCGTTCCTGAGAGATAAAATTGTCTGTAAATTCTGTGTGGTAATTAAGGATGCACATGTTTTCTAAGAATGCAGAGTCATCATGAGAGAGCTAACTGCTTCTAAAACCTGTGAGAACTAAATAGAGAAGGAATAATAGGCAACAATGCGAATTTTTAAGTTTTTTGCTTCTAATTTTCATTGAAGAAAATGGGAATATTTTTAGCCTCTTCTGGACGTTTAAATTCACTGAAGGGCTGTCATCCAGTCACACCAGCCTTCGTACACATCTGGCTAAGGTATCTTTCCTCCAACTCAAGTTACCCCAACTGCTCCCAGGACTGTAGTAATGCAGTGACCTCAAACGCCCCCAGGCTAGGTCAACTCTACCCTTTGAGATGGAGGTCATTTCATAATTTCGTCACTAAATGAAACAGCCATACTCGTGTTACGTGGACTTCTGTTCTTATCTCTCACTCACTCCCTTCCACCCACACGCCGGGAGAGAGCCGACCCTGCCCGTTACACAGCACCGTGGATAACGATGACTTAAACCCGTTTCAAAACAAAGGACACTAGAGAGAGTCATAAATAGCACAGGAAATGAAAGAGACTGGGGTTCTCCTAACAGCACTTTCAGTAATGCCTCGGCCCTAGCCACGGAAGGACACCGAGGTCCATACAGGACAAGAACCTGGGCCATCCAGTACCAAGAAGCCGCTCCGCAGAAGCTGCAGCGCCGACGCACGCAGGGTCACGAGATCACGTGCCGCTCGCCAAGCTTCGCCCCGCCCCTGGCACGGGGGTTTCTACACCCCCCTCCCCCGGGGGAAGCATGCAAGGATGGAGACTGGCTGAAGGGGAGGGTTACCTGTGAGCCGGGCGAAGCCGGTAATGCTCTCCGGAACTGGAAGCCGCTTAAGATAAGCGGGGAGCTGCACCTTCACGATGCGGGCCACGCTCTCAAGTACCATCCTGCCAGCGGCCTCAGCTCCTCTCCGAGCCCCCTCCGCGCTCCGGCCGAGCCGCCGCGCCTGCGCCGAAAGCGGAAGCGCCCCGCAGCCGCTGGCGGCCTGAGTCAGGAGCGCGGGCGGGGCGCCGGAGCGCGGGGAGGAGAGGTGACCCGCCCGGCGCCGATTGGTAGTGGGCGAGTGACGTTCGGGCGCGGCGCTGCCGAGCCGCGGGTTCGCGTGGGTAGTGAGATGCTCCTGGGAATCTCGATTTCAAAGAGTGCCCTCACTTTGGACCTTTTAGATCTGTAGACCCTGGAGGTCTGCAGGTAAGGTACTGTGTGCGATGAGATTAAAACACGTGAGTGCTTTCTCACCAGAAAGTACCTTGCAAAAGTGAGTTTCTCACGCCGTCTTTATTTCGGCCCCGTTCGTCTCGGCCCCTTCTTCCCACCATAGGTTGAATATCATAGCCTTAGGATTGCACGTAGGTTTATAGCACCTCAACCTCACCCCGCGGTGCCCGATCCGGTTGCCCAACCCTACAAGCCTGGTTTTTCGAAAAAAGAAAACTAAAATACTCTACCGCATCTGAGAACTGCTTACATTTCTGCACCTCCGCAACTTGGTGCAAACCTGTCCCGGAGTTCTAAGGTCTTTGCCACTTCCACAATACCCGTAATAGTCCTTCCTTATGTATTTTCAGTTCCTTTTGCAGATTAGTTCTTTCTCCTGTCAACTAAAACACTTAGGGAAAGTGGTCAAAGACTGTAAAGCCTTAGGATTTCTTTGTTTCCAGGACTTCTGCCAAAATCTGAAGTATTCGTCTTAAGTGGTACCTATTTTTACTAATATCTAAAAAAGATTTGAGGGTGAAAAGAGACATCTGCAGTCCTTTGAAACACCTTCCTTGCCATCACTTTGTTTCGTATATTAACTGAAGTCGAAATAGCCAAAGAAATTCGCTTGTTGGTTGCATGATGTGATATCTTAATACCGTTCCTCATTATTTGCAGTTCTCCATTGGATCAACAACATACAATACTTTGGCATTCTTTGGAACTGCGAGTCAGTATTGTACAATACAGTGTTTCATTTTTTCATGAACACCCAGTTGTAATAAATACTTTTTTCTGCCCCTCTCCTTGGTTTTTTATTTTAAAGTGGGAAAGGGAAGGATTTCCCCCCCTTAAAGGGAACCTCTGGCACTGAGGCACATCCCCAGCCATTTTTGTTTTATTCTGAGACAAAGTCTTGCTAAGTTGCCCAGACTAGCTAGCCTGGTACTTGCAATCCTCCAGTACCATCCATCCTGAGTAGCTGGTTTTACAGGCATGTACTATCATGCTTGGCTAGGAATTTTTCTTATAAAGGGGCCTTTCATTCTCTGGACTGTTTGATGTCTGTAATTATCTTTCACTAATACACACACACATATATATACATACATGTGTATATGTATACAGGCTAAAAATATATACATACATATACATGCATTATATATGTGTTACATTACATGTTACATATGTATATTAATATACATACATTATAAATTATAATGTATAGTTTTAACCTGTTAAAATGTATTAGTTTTAACATTATACATACCCAGTTTTAACCTGTTCAAAACCCAAAATTAAGTGGAAATTCCACAAAGATGTTTAAATGCAGATTCCTGTTCATGAAGTAGGGTAATATAGATGATGATATACAAAGTGATGATTAAAAGATTGATTTTTTTACGTTAGGATTTCCTTTCAGTTTCTTTTTGGGAATTTACTTTTGGTCTGAGGGAAGAAGAAACTCGAAACTTATTTAAGCTGAAAATGATGGAACTCTGAAACTCAAACATTCTTGCCCTCTGATTGTTCAATGGACTGCTATCTTTAATCTCTAAGTCAGATATAGAGGCATCCCTGGGGAGATGGTTCAGGAGTAGGGGCTGGCTAGAAATAGGGTGGTTTAGGGGAAGAAAACTTGGAAAAAGCCATTAAGTACTTGTTTCCCCTGTCAATTAGAGGCTTTGTCATCTTGACCAGAGCAAAACATGCTGTGTTGAATGATGTTCTTAAGGTCTCTAAGAGTTTTTTCCTAAGAAATTGAAAAATAGATACCTCAATTTAATATGAAAGGAATTATACGGTATGTAGTTTTCATGTACGTGTATCTGGCTTCTCCTTAGCAGTATATATGGATATTTGGTTTGATATTTTCAATTAGAAGAAATGTAGCTAATGGCATCTATATGGATAACTTTTTTGCCTTAAAATTTTTAAAAGTACAGATCATACATTACTGATTTCTGTTGTAGAACATTATCTATGTGAAAAGGAGATAATTCCTAACCACACTAATAAAATAAAATCCTTATTGTGCATTAGGGATATTTTCTTAGATATACCTTACTTTAAAATCTAAATCCTTTTTCATTCATATTTTTTATTTGTTTTTCATTTCCACAACTCTGCCTTCTTGGCAAACAGAAAAATCTGAAATTATTGTAAGTAAAAGTGACAGGTTTACCTAACTACCTTATGACAGAGTGTTCAACAAATTCTGGTTTTATTCATGTTTACTATTTATAGTTAAACTCTTATTTTTAAAAGACACTTAAAAACTCATTTTGTCTTTTACAGTGGTTGATTTAGAGCTGCAAGGTCAATGTAATGGCCTAATATGTCAACTACTAATCATGTGTAGGTATTGAGTACCTAATTAAGATTATAAGTATAAAATACTTAAGAACCCATGTAGGTTTCAGTAGTTCTTTGTGTATCTCCCTCCTCCCTTTTATTCTACCCTACAAAGATCAAGAGAACAGTTTATGGGGAATGAAAAAATTGGTTTCATATGATGCATACAAAGTACATGTAATATGGGGAAAACAATACACACACACAGGGATCAACCAAAATAAAGTCTACCTCATCAGTTATTGAAAAAATGGTGAATGTATTGGACTTTTCAATAGGAACTATGGAAGGTACATGATAATGGAGCAATACTTTTAAATTTTGAAGGAAAAATTACAATTTGGAATTCTAAACCAAGCAAATCTATCAATCAATTATGAATCTGGAATAAAGTCATTTTTAAACATACAGTTATACCATACACACATTCCATGCATTCTTTCACTAGGAGCTAATGGAACATGTGCTCTACCTAAATGAGGAATAAACCAAGAAAAGGACATGTGAACAAGGACATAAGAAACCCAAACTAAGAAAGAAAGAAAAGGAGTAACAGATTGATGGATTGGAACATAGGTGAAATTAATGGAATATCTAACACATTTTAACAAATTGAGACTGTAGTTTATAGTTTGGAGTCAAAATATTAATTATTACATGGAATTAAAACATTTATAAAATTTGTCACTTTATTCAAACATTTTTAAGGGATAATCAAACTTATCAAAAAGAATATTTTGGCTTGCATGGTGGTGCATACCTCTAATTCCAACTACTTGGAGACTGAGACAGGAAGATTACAAGTCTGAGGTCAGTCTGGGAAACTTAGAACTTGCCTCAAAATAAAATTTTTTAAAAGGGATGGGGATATAGCTCAGTGATAAAGTGCTTGTCTAGCAAGTGCAAGGGACTGGGTTCATCCCTAGCATAACCAGAAAAAAAAAACATTTTTATTTTGGTTCTGTCATTCTTAGAGTCATGCTTCCCTTTTGTTTATGAGGAACTACATTTGAACTGCCTTGCCTTACCCACAGCTTTTAGAGGAAGTACAGTCAGCTTGGAAATAAAAGCAAAATAAGATAAAACAGATCAATAACGTGGCAAAACCTTTTTAAAATTATTTTTCATAAAACTGGAGCATGAAGAGAAAAGTCTACAGAATGGGAGAAAATCTTTGCCAGCTACTCTTCCAACGGAGTATTACTATCCAGAATATATAAAGAACTCAAGAAACTTACTACCAACCCCCCAATAACCTAATCAATATATGCACAAATGAATTAAACAGACACTTCTCAAAAGAAGAAATACAAATGACCAACAAATATATGAAAAAAAATGTTCTTATCTGTAGCAATCAAGGAAATGCAAATCAAAACTACATTGAAATTTCAGCTCCAGTTAGAATAGTAAGCATCAAGAATGGAAATGATAAATGCTGGAGAGGATGTGGGGAAAAGGAACACTTGTATACTGCTGGAAGGGCTGTAAATTAGTACAACCACTATGGAAATCAATACAGATGTTTCTCAGAAGACTAGAAATGGAATCACCATATGACCCAGCTATACCATTCTTCATTATTTATTCAAAAGAAAGCACACTATAGTGATACAGGTGTATCCATATTTATAGCAGCATGGATTGCAATAGGCAAGTTATAGAACCAGCTTAGGTTTCTGTCAACAGATGAATGGATTAAGAAATGTGATACATGTACATATTATATATATATTCAGAGTATATATGTATATCACATTTTCTGAATATATACATATATTTAGTCATAGAGTCAAATTAGATCATTTGCAGATAAGTGAATAGAACTTGAAAGCATTATGTTAAGTGAAATAAGCCAGACTCAGAAAGTCGAGGGTCATATGTTTTCTCTCATATGTGGACACTAAAGAGAAAAAAGGTGGGTGGACAGGGGGAAATATCATAAAAATAGAAGTGAGACCAGTTGATTAGAGGAAGGGGACAATCGAGAGAGAGGAGAAGGAAAGGGAAGTGTTTGAGAATGAAATTGACAAAATTATGTGCCATGTATGATTAGGTCACAGTGAATCCCATTATATATATAATTACAATGCACCAATTAAAAAAGGAAAAAATAATTTTCCATAAAGCTTTTTGGTGCTAAAACCAAGCAGTGCATAGAATCGTGCATGTAATTCACATTTACTTTTTTTTTCCTCTTTTTTTTTTTTTTTTATTTTTGCAGTGCTGGGGATTGAACCCAGGATCTTATGCATACTAGGCAAGCACTTTACCATTGAGCCACACCCAGCCCACCTATGTTGAATTCTTAAAGACACAAAGAATAGAATGAGTTTTGAAAAAACCTTTCTACCCCATAATTCTATGGGCACATACTGACATACCACTTTTGCCACCACTGATTGGGAAAAGATTATGATATAAAAGCAAATACAAGCCAGGCAGAGTGGCGCATACCTGTAGTCCAAACTATTCAGGAGGATGAGGTCATCCTAGGCAATTTATTGGGATCCTTCCTAAAATCCAAAAGGGCTGGGTACAGAGCTCTGACAGCATGACCCTAGAATCAATCCCCAGTACCACAAAAAGAAAAGAAAAAAGAAAATAAAAGACAAATACAATATAAGTATATGCATACATTCATAATTAAAAGCTTAATTCTGCAGTTCTTTAAGGTTTCTTTTTCTTCTTTTTGCCTTAGAAATTCCATGCTTATTGTAGTTTGCATATGTAATCATTAATAATTATTGAATAATAAAATAATAAATAATTAAAATAATAGCACAGATTCTTATGTACCTCAGAAGTTTATGGAAGTAGCTTATTCTAAATGCAAATGAACTAAACATTAAAAAAAAAAAAAAA
>JAJEJO010000453.1:430621-502210 GCA_020662805.1 Glaucomys volans | reverse complement strand
TTTTTTTTTTGGTACTGGGGATTGAACCCAGGGGCACTCCACCACTGAGCCACATCCCCAGTCCTATTTTGTATTTTATTTAGAGACAGGGTCTCACTGAGTTGCTTAGGCCTCGCTAAGTTGCTGAGGCTGGCTTTGAACTCGCAATCCTCCTGCCTCAGCCTCCCAAGTGCTGGGATTACAGACGTGCGCCACCACGCCCGGCCTCACTAATGTTTTGTGATACTACTGTTTTGCATAGAATACAATCAAATGTTGCCTTATTTAACTTTTTGTTCATATTTTGCCTTTGAGCAAGTAAACTCATGGAGAATAGCTGTTTGTGTGAAATACTGCTATTCAGATTACAAGCACCCTGCCTAACATCAGCAGGATGGTGAAATAGGAGATCCCAGCTCCCAATTTTAACAACCACTACAGGTGAGAGTACGTCCCTGAGAGCCTGAGGGCCCGGGAGACCAGCTAAGAGTTTCTGGCACTCTGGTAGAGCAGAAACAAAATCCAAGAATAGATTCACTGAGAAACAATTTCACTTCATCTACATCATCTTCCCACAAAGCCAGTTCAGTGCCAAGAGAGGATCCAGAGCCCACCAGTTTTCACAGAGGGGAAATGAGTTCCTGGCTTTGATATCCTTGCTTGATGCTGCCCAAAATGCTCTTTTGATCCAACCAGAATAAAGGGAACCTTTTAGGCTGCATCGTCTAGGAATAGGTAGGATCAGGGAAAAGGGCTAGAGGGTCATAGTAACCAGCTCAATAGCTGGCCACAGATCCTGCTAACTGACTTTTGGACTCCACCAAGAGCAAACCCACATACCTCACAGGACCTGCAGACCTCAACTAGCTGACAAGTATTTCCAGCACTCCATACTCCCACCCTGTAGCCACCCTCTGACCCACCCCATTAAATGGCATATGCAAGCCCCCTGTAGACAGAACATAGTTATCAGCATCTGACTTGACTGCTGGATTGGAAGAAGGTATACAACCTTGAACACTTCATGGTACTGCCCTGGGGAAAATGAACTGAAGGCTTGTAAGCACCTGGCCTAGCTTTGTGATCTTAAGAAGAGGTATGCTATCCTAAAACTTCCCACCTACAAAGAAACAAGAAGAGTGGAGAGGCACATTCATAAAAATGGTCTGAAAAACCCTCAGATCTCTAGTTAGGTTGACTGATAAAGATGTTTTTCTCCTGCAACTACTCTCCAAAACCTTCTCAGGAACTAACCAGAGTACCTTGAGAACTACATTAATCACTTCTGCGAGTGATGCCCCCAATGACCTAATCACGGCTCATGAGGTCCTACTAAGGTTCCACCACCTCTGGACTTTGACACATTGAAGACCATACTTCCAACACATTAACCTTTGGGGAACAAACTGACATTCAAACCACAGCACCAGTAATACCATGGGGTGCAGTGAAGGCAGGAAGTATGTATCACCATAGTAATGACAGTAATTATGAAGATTGTGGATCCACCTGACTGCTCTTAAGGTCCTACAGAAGGTAATTTTTTAAAAAAAGAAAGCATTAAAACTATGAATATACCATTAACAATGCATGTGGAGAATCAGCATTCCTTCTTGAAGCTTTGAAGTTTCTGTAATCACTGTAGAGATATGGTAAATTTGTAGCACCAGTTAAATGCTCAATTCTTCTAAATTCTTATTCTTCAGTTACAGCATCATTAGGGAAGGAATGGGGTCCTAAGATATAAGACAGAGATATTTGAGCAAACAAGAATGAAGCTCCTATGGTATTGGGGTCCTTTAGAAGGTGGGAATGCTGACCTATAGAATGAAGTATATGCCTAAAACTGATCATCAATACATGGTGCCATATTCCCTTGAAGATCTAAAATATGCTATAGAAAGCCTCTGGTGAGTTCTGATAGAGAATTACAACACAGGGGCTGGGGATATAACTCAGTTGGTAGAGTGCCTGCCTTGCAAGCACAAGGCCCTGAGTTCAAATCCCCAGCACCACAAAAAAAAAAAAAGAGCGAGAGAGAATTGCAACACAGACCCCATTAGCTTGAGAGTCAGGCTGAATTTTATTTTTCTCAGCTAACATTTTGTTAGATATTGTTTTCCTTTGAAAACATTTCCTAATTTCCTATTGATACCTGGCTATGTGAATAAAATTGTACAACATGAACTGGTACTATGTGATCTACCAAATCATACATTTGATAAGCACACAGCACTCCACTATATACAAACTGGAACCCTGAGCAAGTAAACTGAATGAAAAGTAAGTCAGACTCTCACAGTCACTGTCCTACTCCTTCAACGCTTCTTCAACTCACATAAATTGGCCTCAGAAAGAGCTCCTCTGACTTATTTAATGGAAGAGAAAAAATTATAGGTCTTGTTGGCTCATGAAAGAATCTGTAGTAATTTGCCAGGAGATGCCCATGAGTAGTCTCTAGTATGCTACAATTTCATTGGTGGCCCTGGAACACACCAGTAAGGGGAAATTATTCTACTAAGAAGAACTTTAGAAGACATGGCCTGAGGTAAGAGTATATACTGATTCATTGTCAGTGGCTTATGAGTTGATGAGTTAGACAGGAACATGAAGATAACAAATTAGAAAATTGGTCCAGCTGGGAGACCACCGTCCACAGATTTGGAATGCTGACCAATACAAGGAATACATATCTAAAACTGGCAATCAGTATTTGATGCCATCTTTCTCAAAACATATGCTAAGTATGAAGAAAGAATAGTCTCTTTATATGTCTGTCTCTATATTTTATTTTATTTTTTAAAAAATACTGGTGAATATTTTCCAGATTGGATAAAAAGCATAATATTACAGATTTGCAAATACCAAAGTAGGAAAATTACAAAGGAAATCGCACCTATTCACATTAGTCAAGTCAATAAAACAAAGATGAACATCTCAAAAAGTAGCTAGAGAAATTATATAACACCCACAAGAGGGGAATTATATGATTCTTTTTTACAGTGCTGGGAATTGAACCCAGGGCCTTGGTGCATGCAAAGCATGAGCTCTGTCAGTGAGCCACATCCCAAGTCCCTATATGAATTTTTCCTAAACAACTTTTACTGAGATCAGATGAGAGTGGACATGTTCATGGTGGTATGGTCATAGACTTAAACTACTTTTATAATGGAAGCATAACATACATATAGAATAGTGCAAAAATCTAATATGTGAACAATGACTTATCACAAAGAAGATAACTATGTAGCACACACCCAAATTGATAAATTACTCTGCCCTTTCTTAATCATTACTTTCTTCCCAAAGATAGTCACCATTCTGAATTCTAACACCAAAGATTAGGTTTACCAATAGTTAACCTTTATATAATTAAATCATACATAATGCATTCTTTTGTGTCTGGCTTCCTTTAATATGATGTTTATCAGATTTATCCATGTCATTCCTGTGACAGTTGATCATTCGTTTTCACTGCTATATTATATTGTTTTATAAATGACCTTTCTTTCTTTCTCTTTCTTTCTTTCTTTCTTTCTTTCTTTCTTTCTTTCTTTCTTTCTTTCTTTCTTTCTTTCTTTCTTTCTTTATTGTACTTAGAATTGAACCCATAGCCTTACACATGCTAGGTAAGTGCTCTACCATTGAACTACATCTCCAGTCCTAACCACAATTTACTTATCCACTTTCTGTTGATGTTGTTGGAGATATTTCCATGTTTTGGCTATTATGAGGCATGCCACTATGAACATTATTTATGTATCTTCTCATGTCCATATTTATGCTTTTTTGTTTGTTATTTTCTTATACCTAATAGCCCACTTGAAGAATCTTTTGGCCCCCAAAACTTTAGTGGTTTTGGAGGTCCAAGAGTACAAGTTTACAAGAGAGGAAATATGATTTCAGTGAACTGGAAAGAGACACTGCTCACTGACAAGTTTGAACTTATGGCAGTAAACTAAAAGATAGATATAAAGGGATCATTCTTTTGGAAGGGGTGAGGGATCCCACTTAACAAGGGGAAACTCAACTGCTGCTACACAATGGAATAAGTAGTACAACATGTGCGTCTTGTCCATATCCCAGTTGTGCTAGGGTGGTGGGGTGGGGTGCAGACAGGCCAAAGAAAGTGCCCAGCAATGGCATGGGAGACATGTTTTTTGGGGGAAAGCTAAAAAGAGGTAGGTCAGAGTCTGCTCCAAGAATTCAGTGGTGACAGGCTGACAGCACCTTCAAAACAGGCTCTCCCTCATGTTGTTTTGTCCAGTGGCAGCCAGCTGAATGAGCAATACATACAAGAAAGTAGCTTTCTACAGATAATACTAACTTGTCCTGGTTCCCAGTGTGTATAAGAGAAAGCCATTGTCCTTCAAGATAATATGTATCTGGACTTTCCAGCCCAAACTTGCTCTAATTGTTCCCTTAACTTGGAGAGGTTTTGGGAACAGAAAAGGACGTTCAGGGACATGGTGTTTTACTGTCCCCTTTGCTTTAGGGACGATACAAGGTGGAATATAGGATATTCACCAAGATGCCTCTTAGCACTATACTGGCAAAAAGTTAAAACACACACACACACACACACACACACACACACACACACACAATACCACTAAGACTCAGATCTTACAAAAATGTATGGTTCAATTACCTCACCTAATAAAGAGTTCCATTATGTGGTCAAAAAAAAAAAAAGCAGCTAAAATTAATCTAGGCTGAATGACCAGCTGAAAACCAGGTTCTATGAAACTGTTTTTGTTATTTCTCATATCCCATACTATGGGGCTAATTCTAACGTGGCTAATGTTTTTGGTTTGGGATAATAGCATAACTGAACTGACATCACTTTGTGATGACTTTGTATCTGATGGGCGGAAGCTACATGGTGGAGAAGAAATAGATGAGAGTATTTATTTCCCCTGGTTCCCTCCATTAGAGGTTACCTTGTAACTGGATTTGTACTTTGAAAAAGGTCACTGTGTCTCTCAGAGTGAACTCTTCACAATTCTCTTTTCAAAGTCTGGTAAATTCTCCTTCCCCTAATCTCTTTGGGCCTAAAAGTGGTGCAGCTCCCCAGCTGTTAACCCTGGGTTACAGAACTCTTCTTTGTAATTCTATTATACCTTCATGAATATTTGTAATTAGTTCCTTTTAAAATAAGTCCTGTTAAATAATCTTAACTTAAATATTTCATGTTTCCCATTAATTCTCTGAAACATGTTTTTTAAAAATATTTTTTAGTTGTTGATGGGCCTTTATTATTTATTTATTTATTTATTTATTTATTTATTTATTTATGGTGCTAAGAATCGAACCCAGTGCCTCACACATGCCAAGCAGTGTTCTACCCCTGAGCCACAGTCCCAGCCCCAACATATTTTGTATTTAGTTCTTTTCTAAAATCAACTTGGATATTAACATAGCCACATCATTTTTGTTAGTTTTTGCAGGATATGCTGTTTTCATCTTTTCTTTTTCTGCTAGAATTTATCCCTTGAGAAGAGGCAAAAGGTGTATTTTTATAAATCTAATGTGAAAATCTTTGTATTTTAATTGGGATAATTTACATTTAATGTAATTACTGATATATGTGACTTGAAAACTGCCATCTTGTGTTTTGTATTTATTCCATTCAGTCTATAGTCTTTTTTTCTCTATTTTCTGTGGGACTGATCAAGTATTTTTTATTCCATCTTTTTAATAAGATTTTTAGTTATATTTCTTTTAATGTTTTTCTAATTACTCTAGAAATTAGACTGTACATCCCTGGTTTCTAAATGAAGGTTAGTATACATTACTACTTTTACTACTTCCTGAACAATGTAAATGCTTTAGACCATTTCATTTGTCCTCTCATCTCAATTTGTTTTATTGTTTTAAATCTGTGTTTTAACTCAAATTTTAGCATTGTTTTGTACAGTTAATCTTCCAGCTTAACCACATATTTTTCCTTCTTATTGCTTTTCATTCCTTCCAAAATCTCAACTTCTGAGTTCATTTCTCTCTTCTAAAAGGCTGTTCTTCATCTGGAGCAGGTATACTGGTAATGAGGTCTCAATTTATTGGAAAATATACTTTGTCTTAATTTCTTTAATATTTTAATGAGGACTTCTAGGTTGGTAATATTTTCTTTCAGTACTTTGAAGAGCACATCATTTGATTTGCAAAGCAGCTAGCTTTCTATCATTCATTTGAGAAAGTTATTTATCTTTTTCCGCTGGATGCTTAAAATTTGCTCCAGGTTTGCTACAACATGACTAGGTGATGATTTTGCCTTTTTCTTGCTTAAGATTTATACTGCTGAACTTGTCCATGATGACTTGTTTTAGACATCGTTTCTAGTGTTACTTTGTTCCATACTCTCCCTCCTCTCCTTCTGAATCTTTAATTACACCTATAACAGACCTTTTTTACACTATCCCATGTTTCCTTCACTTTTTCTCCTACATTTTCTATCCCTTTGTTTCTCCGTAAATTGCATATTTTCTTCTGAATTTTCTTCGAATTCCCTAATTTTGTCTTCAGCTCTATATAATTGGCAATTATGTCTATCCACTGATTTGTATTTAATATTTCAGTTATAGAATTGCCATTTGGTTGTGTTTCTAGTCTCTGCAAATATTTCTATTTTTATATTCAAGTTCCTGAATGGTAATCATAGTTATTTTAAATAATAAATATTTTAAATAATAATTATTCCCTTATAATCCTTATGGGTTCTGTTTCTATGACCGCTTACTTCTCTGGTCTTCTTGTGTCTTTTCATGTACTGATGACTTACATGTGCTGGATACTGCATACAGAATATTGGAGAGGTATTTTGAGACTCTGTAAATAACGTTACTTCCCTTGATAGAGGACTTTAAAAACTTCTGTCAGGCAGTTAGACTAGGGTCTTTACAATCCAATTCAGGACAAGTATGATTCAGTCCCTGCAAAGTTCTAATTTATTTTCAGTACAATTTGATCCTTATAGCACAACACTTCAGAATCTCAACTGAAAGCCCAAGGTATTCATCTCTTCCACGGAGAACCCTAAACTTTAGCTGTTTTTCTTCCCACTTGTACCCAGTCTTATGAAAAGCTCTGTTCACTTTCTCGGTTGCTTTTGGAAAAAACAGAGAAAGAGAAAGATCAGAGGGATCTCTCTGATCCCTCTTCCTGTCCTAGATATTGGCCCTACAATCCTCACTGATTTGGTAGTTTTCCATTGCCTTTAAATAGGGGTATTTATCTGCTTTTAGTCTAGCTTTTCTAGTTGTTCAAGCAGAAGTATGGGCAAAACCACCTAGTTCCTCATTACTAGACTCTAGGTGTCTCTCTCTCCTTCCTGCCCTCTCCCTCACATTTTTTTTGGTCCGGGGGTGGGGAAATCTCATGCATATTAACTATTCACTCTCCCACTGACCTATACCCCCAGCCCAATAACAGGGTTTTTTTTGTGTGTGTATTGGGGAATGGGTACCAAGGATGAACTCAGGGGCATTCAACCATTGAGCCACATCCCCAGCCCTATTTTGTATTTTGTTTTGAGACAAAGTCTCACTGAGCTGCTTAGTGCTTTGCTTTTGCTGAGGCTGGCTTTGAACTTGGGATCCTCTTGCCTCAGCCTCCCACGCAGCTGGGATCCCAGGCGTGCGTGACCACCCCAGTCCAGTAACTTATGTAATGTCAACAATTTTACTAAAAACTCCCTACCTCTCTCTGTTAAAATATACCATGTAGTTATTGTATGTATGTTTAGTTTAGAGATAATGCTTGGTACATACATATCCAGATCCACTGTGATAGCTGTCACTCAAGAATTTAGAACTCATAGGAAAACATTGATTAAAAAAAAAGCATATTCTCAAAAATCTCAAAGTATGTCTCCTAGTTTGATTAGAGATTTTATTCATTAAAGCAGAGATAAAGTTCTAATTTTTTATCTTCTATACAATAATATGCCATTTACAACTTCATTGTGCTGTATTATAAAGGAGGCTGTTTATCTGATGGTGGACATGCAAGGTAGACTTGAGAAAGAAGAACAGAGGCAGAGAAATTCACAAGACATCTACAGTAATGGACCAAGTATGAGTTGATGAGAGACATCATAGTGTAATGACAAGAATGTTGATGTTAGAATCATAGGACTGACAGCAATTACTAGTCCTGTCACATTAGTCAGTCATTTAACCTGTCTGGTGCCACTTATTTACATCCTAGTCACTTTATTGGCCCTCAATAAACATTTGGATAAAATGTTAGTAACATCTGTTTAACTCATGGAGTGGCTATATAATATTAAAAAATTTTAAACATATAAAACATATGTGTCGAAGGCCTAAAGAAAACAGAAACACCTGATACTGAAAAAGAAGGATGAGCCCATGTGGTGGGCATGCCTATAATCCCAGTGGCTCAGGAGGCTGAGGGAGGAGGATCTCAAGTTCAAAGCTAGCCTCAGCAAAAGCAAGGCTAAGCAACTCAGTGAGAACCTATCTCTAAATAAAAAACAAATTAGGGCTAGGGATGTGACTCAGTGTTTGAGTAGCCCTGAGTTCAACCCCATGTATCACAAAAGGGTAAAAGACAAAGATTAATATATTGAATCTTGGTGACTAAGTAGATCATTCAGGAGAGGAACTGATTTTTGGAAACCAAGGCAAGAGCTAGAGAAAAAAAGTAACTTATTTAATTTTAATTATAGAAATGTCCAGCAGGCAGTTCTGTATTATGAATAGTAGTTTCATATAGCTTAGATATTTTTCACATAAGATGATTCGATCTTGTTCATAAAATTTTAAGAATTTGCAAAGAGAGAAAGAAGTTATCTCCTGGGGAACCTGTATTCCCTGCCTCATTTAAAACAACAACAACAAAGAAAAAACCTGCACCTCCTGAAGTTCCACTATTCTGTAAAATTTATTGGTAAAATGATGACATAGGGCATTGTTTAAAGATGATTTGTTAGTTTCTTCCAGTTTAATCCAGAACTGCTATTCTTCATATATATACATGAGAGACACCTATCTTTTACACCAAGAATTTGTCCTACAGAATTTATTTGGTTACCTGAGGATTGCTGTAGTATTTTACTGAATCTGTCTGGGGACTTAAGTTCCTAATAATATTCAACATCTTTGGTAACTTTGGATGGAAAGTCCTTCATACAATAAAAAGCAGATTTGGGGGTTAGAAGAAACTCTCCTCTTGCATCTTTTTGCTCCCTTTCATTTTATTCTAGTTTCCTTTACATGAATGTTACATAGAACTATTTGCCTTTTCTATTTTTTTGGCCCCCCAAAATTTTATGTATTTAACATCCTACTTCTACTTCAAATAAAGTATTTTATGCTTGTACTTGAAACCACAGACACCATGTATTAGTATTCCCTCTTCTCCAGTAGAGGTGATGTATATTAGCACCCCCTCTTGAACCTATGAGAATATGGAAGTAAATGAAAAAATTGAGCAATGGGAAAATAGGTATTATAAGCTTTATTCTGTGGCAAAAATATTTCTCTCTTCTTGAGGAGTTAAGTCTTTCACAAAGGTAGCTGAAGCTTCAGTTATTCCCTATGGACAGTAAGCAGTTTGAAGGGCCCTGTCATCACTGGTCTGCTGGTGAGTATTTAATAACCAATTCTGGAGACAGGATGGTGAATCTCTTATCTGTAGTATCTGCAGATTTCCCTCAGATAATTATATCTATTGTGGGCTACCACAGGACATCACTAGATGCAGAGTTGAGAAGAGGTACACACTATCAAACTATTATGT
Organism: Glaucomys volans; assembly: GCA_020662805.1. Taxonomy (NCBI): domain Eukaryota; kingdom Metazoa; phylum Chordata; class Mammalia; order Rodentia; family Sciuridae; genus Glaucomys; species Glaucomys volans. The sequence goes on along the minus strand of JAJEJO010000453.1, from coordinate 492,466 downwards.
AATACTTCTACCATGGGAATGCCTTCGACATGACCACCAAAGCATCCTAGTAAATACTAAAATGTAGTACAATGATGAAACTAGTTTTGAGCATTCATTATTGAGCCTTATCTATTAGATTTTAATATAATTGGTTATAATTAATATTTAATAATGGCTGTTTTTAATATTCTGCCTGCACAATTCCTAAAAATTTTAAAATTAGTACTTATAAGCCAGCCCTAGCACAATACTATCTATACTTGTGAGTTTTGGAGGTGACATGGGGACTAGCCAATACAAATTGAGATGGTTCTGCTGATAACAGAATAAATAAATTCAGAACTCAGATTTATATAGTCAATCCTTATGCTATGCCACAGTAAAGTAGTTCATGCATTTTTCATATTCCTCCATTTTCATATTGCCTTTAGTACCTTTATTGACTTTAGTACCTTTAAAAATCTTTTATGGGGGCTGGGGTTGTGATTCAGTGGTAGAGCACTTGCCTAGCATGTGTGAGGCACTGGGTTTGATCCTCAGCACCATAATGAAAATGAACAAATAAAATAAAGTCCATTGACAACTAAAAAAAATTCTAAAAAATCTTTTATGACTGCTGCTGGCTTTTAATCTGTATTTCCTATAAATAAATACTGACAAAAGAAATCCTGTAAATAATGGGAAACATATTTATATACACACACACTTACAGATATTTCACAAAGATCTACATGTGGCAAAGAAGTTTGAGTTAAGGAGAGTATCCTGGATTATCCAGGTGGGCTCAATGTAATCAACAAGAGACTAAAAGAGGAGGAGGCAGAAGAGTGTGTCAGAATGATGAGATGTAAGGGAGATTCAATCAGCCACTCTTGGCTATAAAGACATAATTCACAAGACAAAGAATGAAATAGCTTCTAGAAGCTGGGAAGTGTAAGAATATAATTCTGCCCTAATACCTCCAGAAAGGAATGCAGCGCTGCCAACAACTTGATTTTAGTTTGGTATGACCTGTTCATTTCAGATTTCTGGCTTCCAGATTCTAATTTTTCTTTAGAATACACAATTTTGCTTGGCTTAACAATGGGGAAATATTCTGAGATGTGAGCCATGAAGTAATTTCCTCTGTGTGGTCATCATAGAGTGAACTTACACAAACCTATGTGGTAGAAGTCAATCAATCAACATTGCCTCGATTTAATTGATTTAATTGGTGGATGGATTTAATCAATGGATGTGATAAATTGGGCATAGTGGTGCATGCCTGTAATCCTAGAAATTGGGGAGGCAGAGGTGCAATTAACTTTAATTTAATTAAGTTAAATTAAATTTAACTATAACTTTAAGGAGGATCTTAAGTTCGAGGCCAGACTCAGCAACTTAATATGACCCTGTCTTAAAATAAAAGTAAAAATATTAGGAATGTACTCAGTGGTAAAGCACTCCTAGGTTCAATCCCCACTACCAAAAAAAAAAAAAGAGAGAGAGAGAGAGAGCGAGAGGTGGTACACTGAGATGTATGAAGCTGTTGCTTGTGTAACACAGCATACTGTTTTATAGTGAAGTTTTTTAATAAAGATACTCTAAAATAAAAATATTATTAAAATGCATTTAAAGGGCATTTAATAATGGGAGGTGCACATCTGTAATCCCAATGACTCTGGAGTCTGAGGCAGGAGGATCAAAAGTTGGAGCAACTCAGCAACGTAGCGAGGCCCTAAGCAACTTAATGAGATCCTGTCTCAAAATAAAAAAAAAAAAGGCTGGGGATGTGGCTCAGTGGTTAAGCACTGGTTCAATCACCAGTACCAAAAGAAAAAAAATATGCATTTAAAGGCTTTCTTCTTTTACTTTCAACTCTAGAATCAGATTTACTGATTTACCTGTCTTACCTGCTTAGTGTTTCTTGATTGAGTACTTAAGAGTCAAAAGATCTTAACAAATTTCACTTCAGGTGTATGAGAAAAGAATTTTTATAACCTCTATCTTCATCAGTATTTCTAAAACTAGATTCTATGAAATTCTCTACAAGAATTTTTCTGTTTTGTGATTTTTATCAGTAATCTATACTAATTTGTGTAAACTTATAACTAGATACTCTGATTTCAAAGCCTATGCTGTATTTAGGTTTATTATCTTGGTGGCAGTGCATAATAGCACTTTGTCTTGGGAAAATGAGAATAGAAATAGATAAAAAAAAAATTCTGGAGAGAAATTTTGGTCATATGAACGCCAAATGACATCAAAGAATGAAAAAGGTCTCCTAACAGTTCTGGTTAAGAAAGGTGGTAAGACAATTGTCATATGGAACACAGCAATTAGTATAGATATGACAAATGTAAAATAACCTAAATTGAGGCAGTTTGTCTTATATTTGTTTCAAGAGGCAATTTCATTTGCAAAAAATTAAGATCATATAGCATATATTTTATCAGCTTATATTGTCCCATATCTAATATGGAACAGGTAAACTTTAGTTTCACAGTACTTTAAGAGCTAAGAACACAGGGAATTCACACATTTATTTATGTTTTAAGTTATTTATATTAGGATACTACTTTATTATGTTTTATATGATTTTATATATATATGATTTTTATATATGATTTTATGTACAGAGAGGGAATCCTAAAAAAATGTTTTTAGGCAAGCTCTATCCATTAACTAATTTATCTTATCTAGTATCTGTTCTTAGTGTAAGTATCTCATCTGGATTATTTCATTAGCACCTTAATTATTTTCCTTGCCTCTAGTCTCCACTCCAATGTACAATTTTGATACATCCTTATAGCTATCATAGTTTTGTGTGTGTGTGTGAATAAAATCTGAAAGTTCAATTTCCCCATCCTATCCCTTTCAGAATAAAAGAATATCAGATCTATAGTCATGTCTTTCAACTGTCTTTGCTCTTCTCATCTTTTCTTATGTCCTCTTATTTCTCTCTCCCTCTCCCTCACACACACACACACACACACACACACACACACACACACACATACAGCCAAAGTACTTGTAGTTTCCCAAACTTTCCAGGTCATCTCGGAGACTTCACATGTTCCCTCTGCCTAGGAGTCTTCCCTGCTTTTCCTTTCTTTTTTCTCCCCAACTTTGCCTCCGCTTATTTTTTTTTTTTTCCCACTCATTTTAATAAACTCTCTTCTTCAAGACACTTTCCCTGATTCACTGCATCTGAATTAGGTCCAGTAATATTGCTCTGTACACATATTTATGTCTTTAATCCATTGTGTTGTCTGGTGCTTATTGGTCTTCCTACTTCAGTGCCTAGCACATAATAGTCATCAAATTTTTTAAAAATAAGTGATTATTAAGTGAAATAGGAGTGGGTTGATCAAGAATTCTCTAGTACGTTGACATTCTTTGACTGAAACGTGGAAGATGCCCACACAGTTTACTCAGACCTAAACATCACTGATTGACAATATGAATGACAGTCTCTTTATTCTACTTCACTCTACATCAAAAGCAAGACTGTTTATAAACGTGCTATCATGGTACCGTGAGTAGAACAATGTTATAGTGACTAGATTTCAAGCTAGCAAGTACAGAAAGGCCAATAAAGTTACATGAAACTGAACAAATATAATAGTGTTAGCCAGAATTATGTGTTCTAGGGCAGGAGACCTTATAGTGCTTGAGTGAAGAGGAGTGTGTTAATAAGGGTTTTCCAGGAAAACACAAATAATGGAATTGGCTCACATTGGAGGCCATGAAGTCCCACAATCTGTTATCTGCAAAATAGAGAAGGAAAGTCAGTGGCGTAATTTGATAGAAGTCCAAAGTCCTGAGAACTGGAGGGGGAGGGAGCAATGCTGCAAGTCACAGTTTGAATCCAGAGGTTAGAGGACTAGAAATGTTGATGTCTGAGGGCAGATGTCACAGCTCAAACCTGAAGTAAATTCACCCATCCTATGCCATTTGTTTGTTCCTACGTCAACCCTCAATGGATTAGATAATGCTCACTCACATTGTTGAAGGTAATCTTTATTCTCAGTCCACTGACTCGAAAGCTAATCTCTCCCAGAAAAACTGTCATGGATACACCCAGAAATCACATATTACCAGCCGTCTGCGGAATCCCTTAGCCCAGTCAAGTTAACACATAAGTTAAACAACACAAGCCCACCCCATGTCAACTTGTTACCCATATGAATCTCTTTAAACCATACTCAATCCCCAAATAAAGATAATAAGGTACTAATTTTGCCTGATGTGATAAAACAGCTATCTTTCATTCTACTGAATAGATAGACTAACCTCTTCCCCAGCAGAGTCTGTGAAGACCTTGAGTGGTATTTACTTTTTTTCTGGCATAATTTAAATACTATGATGTAAAATTAATAATAGTTAAATATTGATATAAAGTCAAAACACCTTGTTACATAAGAGAATAAGAAAACAGAGATATTTGCTTAACCTATACACACACAAACAAATGTATTCGTAACAAAATAAGGAATACTCATGATAAGGAAAAAGAAAAGCTTTCCTCCTCATTCTTGGTTCACAGGGTATACTTTAAGAACACTTCAAGTTTGCTTTTAACATTTTTCTTCCCATTTCTTTATCTCTCCATCTAGCCTCCCATGTCCTTACCTTGCCTTTTGTCCCTAATTATAGCCCTATATTCAATCCAGGTTCTACCTCCAAAATGCTCCAGAGTAATCCTCCCTGTTTCTCTATTAGTGCAGAACAGAAAGAACAAGGAAAAGGTAAATGCATACAAATCAATGTCTAAAAACTTTTGGATTTTTTTTGTCAGAATTTCTCCTGAAGCATTGCATTTCCAACATTATGGGGCCCAGAGAGCTCTTTTTTTATGTGGGTCTTTTGGTAAGACAGGGAATCCATCATTCTGTTCTCTTACCTGGTATGTATTGGAAAACCCAATCTCATTACTACTTGTTCACTTTGAGATTTGAAATTTAACATGCCTTGATGATAGAGTATTACTGATATTGTCACACTTCTTCGTCGCCAAATGAGCCAAATTCTGGAAAAAAGCACGTTTTTGGATGTAGTGGAATGTTTCTTAATGAGTTTCATTCTTTCTTTTAGTGCCATGTATTTCATTCTGTGCAATGAAAGAATCTTGAACAGGTGCTAGATAGTACAGGCATCCTTAGCATCCAGAGTCAACTGCAGATCAAAAAAAAAACTGCATCTGTACTGAACACCTACAATTTTTTTAATTAATGTTTTTATTAGCACATTATAGTTATAAATAATAGTGGAGTTCATTTTAACACAATACATGCATGAAATGATTTGCTCCATTTCAGTCCCCAGTTCCTCTTCCCCTTTTTTCCTCCCTCCCCATTACCCTTCTCTATTCTACTGATCTTCCTTCTATTTATTGTTTTTTAAAATTCATGCTTTATGGGTATAAAAGTGGAATTCAATGTGGTATATTCAGAAATGTACAGAGAATAATTTTGTCAATTTCATTCAGCATTCTTTTCTTTTCCCTGTCCCTCATATCTCCTCCTCAGGCTGTTCCTCTATACTACTGATGTCACCTCTTATTTTTGTGACCACTGCTCCACTGGTCATTTTTCCTTCCTTTGCTCTAGCTTCCTCAATGAAAGAAAACATGTGAGCCTTGACTTTCTGAGTCCGACTTCTTTCTTTTAGCATGATCTCCAGTTACATGTAACAACTATTTATAGCATTTATATGGTCTAAGGTATTATCATCATCAATTTAAAGTACATTGGAGGGCATGGGCAGAGTAAATACATATAATATGCCACTTTATGTAAGACACTTGAGCATACAAGGCTTTTGGTAAGGGGGGGTGGGGTGTCCTGAAATTACTTCCCTTAGGATACCAAGGAGTGGCTGTACCAGAAATTAAAAACCTCACCTAAGTGGCTCCTTTAAGTCATTTAGATACCATCTATCCTTTAGAACCACTATGTACAGCACTGCCATAATCACTAGGTCTATCAACATCTAAAAAAATAAATATACATAATAGTGGGATTCTTTACATATTCGTACATGCACACAATATAACAATACAATTTGGTCAACCATTCCCCAGTATTTCTCCTTCTTTCCTCTACTGTTTTCTCTGATTTTCATGAGTGCCTCTCCATCTTTCTTTTTTAAGGAAACTTGTAAATTTAGAGCATGCCAAACTGAATGACTATTTCTGGTCATAACTGTGAACATTTATATCCAATGAAATACAACACTATTTAAAAGTTAATTTCACAAGGGGTGTAGCTCAGTGGTCGAATGATTACATGGCACAAACTAGACCCTGGGTTTGATGCCCAGCATTTGCATGTGCACACACAAACACAAAAGTTACTTTTTGTCATTGTGTTTTATTAAGTAACATTGATAAAAATATTTCCAAATTAAAAACTGTTGACAGCAAATTCTTATTAAAATCAAATGTAAAATTACATTGTTTTACTGAAGGAAAAACCTTGAGTTAATTTTTCACAATTTCAGTGTTATAAGAATGCTGTATCTCATTTATCATCAGTAACTTTTGAAAACCATTATGAAATATTTAAAATATTTACGAAACTTCCAGACTGATTTCATATTTTGATTCTTATTTATTACTTTTCAGAGAAATATCTAAATTGAGATAATTCATATATAAAATTAACTCCTAAAGTATAAAATTCAATGGATTTTAATATGTATACAAAGCTGTACAACCGTAACTATTATCTAATTTTAAAACTTTCATCGCCTTCCCCCAAATAACCCTATACTCATTAGCATTCACTCCCCATTACCCTCTGTTTCTAGTTCCTGGCAATAAGATACCCAGCTTTTGTCCCTATGGATTTGGTGCTCCTGATCCTTTCATATCACAAAATATGTGACCTTTTTCACTCAGCAGAAAGTTTTCACGTTTAAAGATACATGTAATATATGTTGGAATTTTGTTCCTTCTTATTAATAATATTCTATCTTATGTATATATCACATTTTAACCATTCATCAGTTGATGAACATTTGTTTCTATTTTTTGGATATTATGACTAGTAATACTCTGGACACTAGTGAAAGCAAGTTTTTATGTGAAAAGAATGTGCTAATTTATTTTTATGCCAAGGATTTGATCATGATTCATTATATGCTAAAAACCTTATTCATTTCAATAAAAATAATGCTCTTAGCATAAAAGTACATTTTTCTTAAACCCCATCAATAAAAATGAGATTCTGGGCTGATAAATATAAAAATTAATTTGTTTTTTATGCAAAGAATGTGAAGTAATATTTGGTTGGGCTCCAAATACCTATTCCAAACAAGTATCTAAATGTGCATTCTGAATATAATGAAGTCTTGACCATAGCATTTTCAATTAATTAAACTGACAAAATGGGGTATTTATTGTATTAGACCCAGCATCCTTGGCCAGTTATAAAATTCTATGACAAATTTACAAAGATACAAGTGAACATAGACACAACATTATTAAGTATACATACAGTACTAATGTACATTAATTATATTTCATTTAGAAGTACATTTAAATGAACTCCTCTACTCAAGTTATTATAACATGGCCTCACTTAAGAATTCATACCAGGATACTGGCACACACCTTCTATCCAGATTAGTTGTTTGCCAAGTTCTTGGTAATTTTATCTTTTATATTTTCCTCATATTTTATGTCAATTCATGCAAGAAAATCTGATCTACATAATTAGAAAGTTTATCAGACTTTAATATAACACTCTTAGAGGGAATTGCTTTTAGCTGTCTTTTCAGTACTTTTTTAACTTCACTGATTTCTGAATGTAAATGTTTCTTTCAGTATTTAAAATAAACCTTTTCATATCCCAGACTGCAAGATAAAAACATGATTATTTTCCTTTCTTTTTTCAGATAGACCCATTTTATCTTTATACTTAAAATAAATCAAATGATGAAAATATTTTTATTTGCAACTGAAAAGTGGGTTCTCTACATCACTAGATATGTGAACTGTTTAAAAATTTAAGCTAATCCTAGCCTGCTCTATCTAAGCCATCAAAAAGCTGCTGGGAAGCAACACACTGTTCCACAAGCCTGTAATCCCAGCAACTCAGGGAAACTGAGGCAGGTTAAAATTTAGCCTGGGTAATTTGGTGAGAGTATGTCAAAATTAAAAAGGGTGGAGATGTAGCTCAGTGATAAAATGCTTTCCAAGCACTTGTAAGGCCCTGGGTTAAATCATCAGTACTGGAAACACACACACACACACACACACACACACAGAGTTACTATATATGTATATAAATGTTTTATAACAGCATCACAATGTGTGCACATATGTATGTTATGTCAAATATAAAAGTTTAGATTGCAAATGTGAAATTATGTTTGGAGGACAGGAAAAGGCATGGGCACATTTCATCTTTTGAGCAAACTCCATTACAACAAAAATTTCTGTAGAACAAAAACTATTTTCCAGCCCTAACTAGTATCCAACTTATTTAATGGTAGAATTGTATATCATTGATGCTAAAAAGGTAGGTTTTGGAAAATTCCTTTTAGTCACTGGGTAGAATTTTACCTTCAATAGTAAGGAGAACATTAACAATTTGAGGTAGCAAGCAGGTATGTTTTACACTAATGGCAAATTTAATATTGGCTAATAATTGAAGAGCTAAAAATAATCAAACAGCTTAGGGTTTAAGAGTGTGGGTTTTAAGTCTGACTACTTAGGTTTAAAATCTGGCTCTACTAGTTGTATAACCCTGAGTGCTTCCATCTGTATAATAGGGACCTGATGAGATAATGAATTAAATAAGCCAGCACATAGTAAGTATTTCAACTGCTGTTAAAATCTATTTAAAAATTTAAATATACAGTATCTGAATTTCTTTCATCCTTGATTTTCATTTTGTAATTCTTTCACATCTTATCTGCAAAGACATGTAATTAAAGAATGTGATATAATAAAACCTAAGCTACCCACAATGCTTGGGAAATGAATCATTCTGGATAGTTCAGTTTTCCATAGAGTACCTTCATAGTTACCCAAAATAGGGGGGAAAAAATCAACAAATGGGATAAAACTGTTGCCTAAATGTATCACACACTTTAATACTTTCTTAAAGTATACTGGGTATAATTAAACTTTTTCTTGATGAACCCCTATAGTTAGGAATATCAATTACAATTTTATGTTAAAAATTTCACAAACCTTTCAAGACTTCACCTAAGCTTTTTAAACATGGACTTCATGGGGCTGGAGTTGTGGCTCAGTGGTACAGTGCTTGCCTTACATGTGTGAGGCACTGGGTTCCAGTCTCAGCACCACATATAAATAAAAAAATAAAGGTCCATTGACAACTAAAAAAAAAAATATATATATATGTGTGTGTGTGTGTATATATATATGTGTATATATATATATTAAAAAAACATAGAGGGGCTGGAGTTGTGGTTCAGTGGTAGAGCACTCACCTAACGTGTGAAGCACTGGGTTCAATTCTCATCACCACATATAAATAAATTTTAAAAAATAAATGTCCACCAGCAAGTAAAAAAAGATTTTTAAAAAACACACACAAAAAACATGGAGTTCATGGATAGAAATGAGATGGAGTTCATGGATAGAAATGAGGGAATGAGGTGGTGTGTGAGCTTGGGTGGGGAAAAAATTACAATTTACTTTTGCTTATCTCTAAAAATTTTGTATTCCTTCAACTATGAATGGAGGCAACCAACAATATTAGCTATACCTATTTCGGTATTACCAATAGAAAGTGCAGATACTTTATATCACATTACAATTCTTGCAAACTCTGGAAATATTTAAATTCATCATTATTTCAAAATTTTGTTCTTTATCAGACCCACTGGATCTTTTTTACTGTTAATAAAGAATATGTTCACAAGTTTGTTTCTCCTTAATTTTTTGATAACTGTATTTCACATTTTCCTTTATAATACAATGAATTTCATTTTATACATATAAAACATTCTGAAAATGGTCCATATGGTTTTATCAGATTGCCAAAGTGGTTTGAGGCACAAAAGAGTTAAGAACTCTGACCTCATATTTGTTCCAGTCTACTGTGCTCTGTTAATCCATAGCAGTAATGTTCCATCATACTTTTATACTGAAGCTTGTTTAGATTAAGGTAATATAAATTGGTTTCTCTGAGGCTTTTCTTCATGGACCTCCTGGATGTTATCAGGTCCCTTAGGTAAATGGGAATGTATCCTACTATTCTTGTACCCTGGCTTCTAAAAAATGAAATAAAGAGGAGATATAAGTTGGATTCAGGTGGCATTTAAAGTAGAAATATAAAACATGTTACTCTATGAAACATATATCCTGAAGTTAAGCATATGGGTTCAAATTCTCCTGTCACTTAGGATAGGAACTTAATCTGTGCCTCAGTTTCTTCATTTGTAAAGGGGAACTAATAAACACAATAAATTTTACCTATTATTATTACTATACATTTATTTCACAAAATGGGCAGTCAATGCCTGAATGTTTACCTTAATAACTTAACATTTATACAACACTGTGAAAAGTCTTCAGGGTCCTTTCACAACTTTATGACATCTGAACCACACAATAATTCCATCTAAAAGGATAGTTATTATTACATCTTGTTTAGCAGTGAAGAAACAGAAGACGAGTAACCAGACCTGTATCACACAAATGGGAAGCAATCAGCAAGAATTTGAACCTAGCTTTCTCCCTCTGCTCTCCTGGCTAACCTCCAGCTTTTACAGTAATTGGCTAGTTAGAGGAGAGAACAATAGAAAGATTACTCAAAGAAGTGGAACCCAGGAGAGGGGTAGAGGTATCCAGTAGGCCATGACTGGAGCACTTCTCTGATTTGCTACTTACAGAATAGTTCAAAGAGAGGGGGACCTGCATCACCTGGGAGTTTGTTAGAGATGTATAATCTCAGGCTCCAATCCCTACTAATAAAATCTGCATTTTGAACAAAACGTCAGGTGACTTCTATTGACATTAGTTTGAGGAACACTGTCCCTAATTGCTCTAGTGACACTATATGGTCATTTGAACAGTATATTAAGCCATTTATCACTAAGCTGTGAAGTTTTTATTAGATCCTTTCTGCAATAGTTTTTTAAAAAAAATGAGTATGTTTTTAAAACAGGTGTATTTTTCCATATTATTCTTTCAAGATTCCACTTTGGTAAGTGGAGTCATTGAGGAGCGTTAGAAAGCCTTAAGCAGAAACATTCATATATATAAATATATATATATACACACACACATATATATATAAACGTGTGTGTCATACATTATATAATTATCTGTGTGTGTATACAAATACTGTTGGGGGGTTCTGGGGTTCAAATCCAGAGATTCGTAACACGCTAGATAAGTGCTCTACACTTGAACTATATCCCCAAGCCCCTTGAAAGGGAATTTAAGGTCTTACTACTTTTTGCCTGAAAGATATACTGAAAAGCAGAAACACTATACCTTACACCCAGCAGATTAAACTAGGCCAGTACTATCTACATACCGCCTTTGAGTTTTTCTAACCCAAAACGCTGATTTTTTTGGAGCTTCGCTACTTTCTGGCTCAAACTGTTCTCACACCTAACCCATGCCGAATCGTGTTGATGGATTGTAAGAACGGCCCGCCCCTAAGCCCTCCCCGCTCTAATCAATTCATAATTAGGATTCCGAAGCTGCTCTAACTCTGGGACTTGACTCTGGGAGTTGATCCAAGAGCCTGCTCTTCTCAGTATCGAGTCAGAAATGCACTAATTTCGGCACCAGGGAAAGCTATCAGCTGTCAGCCTGGGTCTATTTTAAATTACTGTTCCTATTTTGCTGGGCGCCTCCTCTCGCTGGGGAGTCGGCCCACGAGAGCAGAAGGTAGTAAATACCGTTCACCTGTTCCACCGGAAACCTCAGAAACCCTGTTCAACCTTGACCAAAGGTATCTACTAGTTAATCCCTGGTACCTCCCACCGCACATTCCTGATTGGGCGCGTGAGCGAGGGATGTGTCGGCGCGCGCTCTGATCAGTCGGGGGAATTCCATTTCCTCTCCCTCCCACCAGCATAAGCATCCAGGGGCGGCGCTTCCCCGGCGGCGACCTGTCCCTGTTCGAGCCGGCGTCCCAGAGCATCTCGCGATAATTTGTGATTTGGGGGCGGGACCCAGTCAGGAAGAGCGCACAAAACTGCCCTTAAGTCATTGCAGAGCTGCAGCTCCGGTTAGCCGGCCACGAGATTCTCGCGAGATCCGCCTCCTCAATACCAAGTGAGGAAACTAGGGGACGCGGTTGGGAGGGGCGTGGGGCTCCACCGCGCAGCTGCCGCTTTCATTACCTTCCTCCCATGGTCTCCTTCCGGTTCTCGATGCTTCTCTGAGTCTAAGGGTTTCCGCCACTCGTCTACCCCCCCCATCAGCCCATGACCCGCCTCCGTCCCCCGCCCTCCCGGTCCAACCTCCGATCCGTTTAGTAAGAAGGGGCTGTTCCGAAAAGAAGAAGGAAAAGGGGGTGGCACAGATTCGCTCGGCCCGGGACGTGGGAAGTAAACCGTTCCCCTTCACCCTTAGATTCATCCTGTGCTCGCGACGGCAGCGTTGGCGGACTGATACGCGGCGGTGAAGAGGCAGGAGGAGGGGGGAGGGGCGGAGCGTGGCATCTGGCAGTAGTTCCGTCAGAGCGGACATCTTGTGGCTGTGTCGTGCGCGTGAGCCCCGTAGGGCCGGGGAGGCACCAGCTGCCGCGCGGGGAGGAGGCCGAGGCCGCAGCTTGAGGGAGGCCCCGGCCCCTCTGTACGCGTGGGTGTGGACAGCTAGGGGAAGGGAAGGGAGGCCGGCCCCCTGGCCGGCCGGGTAAGAGGGGAAATACGGGCACTGGGTGGCCGAGTGGCCAGCCTGTTGGGTTGGGTGGGGTAGGGTGGGGAGGCTGGAGAAACCCGGGCGTCTTCTGCTTAAAGGGGAGGGGGAATGGGCGCGTCCTCGCGCCTAAGCCGGAGCTTCAGGGGCAGCACGGGCGCGTGGCGGTGGTGGTGGCTGGGCGGGCGCGCGCGGGAGCGCGCTGGAAGGCGGAGTGTACGGTGGCGTCAGGGGCGACACTGAATAGCTGTAGCTTCGGGGAGAGGAACCCACATTAAGTCTGTTCCTTTATTTCCTTTTCTACCCCGGCCAAACCTTCGAGCCGAAACCGAAAGAAGCCCGGCGTCAGTCCGGAGACTCCTGTTTCCCCCTCCCCCCTTGCCTTTCTTTGCCCTAGTGACGCCGGCATAGCGCCGACTAGGCCCCGGCTCCTCCTCTGCTGGGCTCCGGACCCTGCCCCGCACCCACCCCTTTCTCCTACGCTTCCTCCTCTCCCACCCGGGTCTCTTCCTTTGGAGAGACCGGGAAGTTAAACTTGTAGCCACCCCTCCGTTCTTCCCGTCACCCTCGCCCCCACTTCGGTCCGAAGCACGGCATAGAGGCTGTTGGTGGCTTTGCCACCCCACCCACCCCGGATCGCGACCGTTTTAAGGGACCTGGATTCATCAGGGTCTCTCCGGGGCCAGTGCAAGTGCTGATCTGCTCCGTTTTTGCAAAAAAGGCGCCTGTGTCTGGCACAGCCGGTGTGAGACGAAGAGACAATCCTTCCCCGCCGCCCGGATAATCAAGAGTTTTGGCCGGACCTTTGAGCACACACCGAGATAGTGAGGAGCCAGACGAAAAGCACAGACTATGGCGCTGAAACGGATTAATAAGGTATATTGTTGGGACTGAAAGGAATGGGGTCGTGGGAGGAAAGGAAGACTTGGGCCCGGAGGAAATCGTGGGGGTGGAAGGGAAGTGTAACTCTGAAAATACCTCTTGGGTCACTTTTCCTTGGGATGGAAAACGAAGATACGCTTTATGAAACGAGGTTTGAGACTGGGGTACAGAACACTTGTGGCAAGCGAGGTGGTGTTCTGTGTCTCATTGGAATCGGTGCTAATTATGAGTGAGGAAGGGGGACTTGAGGCGCCTCGATTTTTCTACTCAAGAGTCCGGTTTGGGGGTTGGAATTGCGGAGAGACGTTCCAGCAGATGTCACGATTCTTCGTATTCTTGGTTCTTCAAAATTTATTTTAGTTCTAAGATAAAGGCTGTAGACTTTCTCGAGGGGAAAAGAAAAGGTAGTAAATTCAGAAAAATGAAGAAATTTGCGGGTCCCGAACCTTACTGAGGGTCAGGATGGAACTCTGGCCTGCTGAAGTGAATGAGTCTAGTCAGAAACTTGGTCGACTCTGGGCAGGTTACACAAGAATGAGAGGGGTTGGGAGGAGGTGGACTGACACAGTGTTGCCACTTCCTATGTTTCGTAGTTGCTGCTTGCACCCGAAGCTTATTTTCCGAGGCACCGGGAACTGATGTAAAAGCCTTCTGGCAGCTCCTTTTTTCTTTTGGCTTGAGAAGGGGGTGGTCGGGTGGGATGGCGGTAAGGGAAAACTAGGTGTACCTGTTTTTGCTTCGGTCCATTTATAATAACACCTTTGAAAAGGATTGTTTCGTTGCTTGAAATGTGGTTTGATAGTAAATTATCGATCTAAGTTGAAAAAAGACTGGGTTTTCTCAAAGCTCTGGGTGTGAGCGGAACCTCCACCTCCGGTGGTTTAGTCTCATTTTCTTGCTCTTAACTTCTGTCCCGCATTTTAAGATGGCGGCTGCTTTAACTGGTTCAGGCCCTTTCCGGCATCTCCTTTCGTAATAATATGAAATAATATTCTTGGTTAAGTGTTAAATTTTATATCGGATTGGACCCTGCTCTAAGACCTACTGCTCGAAATTTATTTAAATTCTTACTTTCGGACTGTATTTCCCTTTTGTGTAACTTATGTGTGTGCTGTATTTGGTTCTTGCACAATCAGGGAGGGTGGAGTATTTACAGCTAACTTGAAAAAAATGTCATGGAATAAATTCAGACTTACTAGAAAATAGGAGACAAGGAGAGGTTGTAGATTAAAAACTTTGGTTTTGATAGGATACTTTATAAAGATTTTATAGAAGGAAAGGCAAGGACTTGACTTTACTAATAAACAGGCCCAACAATGCTTAATTTGCATTTACTAAATATAACTTTGGAGTTTGAGTGGCAAAACTGGTGTTTTATGAAAGATGAAAGTTAGAATTTTCACTCTTAAGATACTAATGCTGAAATTGTATCGTTACTGTGGGTTGATGCAGTATACCTGTGTATTTTGAGATGATAGCAAAGGAGAGGAAAAACCCTTTTTAGGATTTGACTTTAAATATTATTTTAAAATAATAACCTCTTTTTGTGACCAGAGGGAAAGCATCACATAGGATCGTAGTTTTATTTTACAGCATGCTTAATACAGAGTACATAACATTCAGTACAAATCAAAACCTTAAATTTTTTTTGTTTTAATTAGTTATACATGACAGAATGCAGTTTGATGCATCATATTAACGGAGTATAATTTATCATTCTTCTGGTTATACGTGTTGTAGACAAATCAAAACCTTTTATCTGTGGGAATTAGTTCAGGCCACTACAGTGTGGAATAATTCAAATTCGTAGCTTTTTATCTACTTTGAAGGAAGGTCTCATTGATTTTTTTTCTTTTACAGGTGATACCCAGCTGCTGTGACACTACTTTAATGATTTAAAAACTCTAGAGAGGCAATAACATAATGGTTGAGAGTGAACATTGAGGAGAAATGCTTCAATTAGAATTCTAGCTCTGAGCAGATTTATCTATGTATCTTTATTAGATGGGTATTTGTTATATATTAACAATAAATCCTTGTGTGCCTAATACATTCCCAGGCACTGTTCTAGAAACTGGGATGCTAGCAGTGAAAACAAATCTTAAGTTTCTAGATATTTTTGAGTATGACATGGGTTACTGTGTGGCTTCAAACAGGCCTCTGACACGTCACTCTTATTTGTTACTAAAATTACTATTGCCTTTTTAATATCCCTGTGTAATCCATAGAAACAAGTGTTTTTGTTTTTTTTTTTAACTAAAGAACTTTGATTTCAAGTCTAGCAGTCTTAATTAATACCAGGTTATTTCCTGTTCTTACTATTTTAAAGCATTATATAAGACTGAGTCTTGAAATAAAAACACTTTCCAAATTGGAGAACCAGTGTTTCTGGAACATGGTTGATCCAACCTGCAGAAAAGTTAACTTGTTTATGGTTAGATATACCACATGTAAAGCTTTAAAAAAATATTCTCAGGTTTTAGTGAGGGGGCAGTTGTGAAGGGGTTGCTCTTTCTTTTAATGTTTCTCTTGAGTCAAGTTAACCATTGGTATTAGTATGATTTTGTATGTGTCTTCCCCTATTTTGAATTTATTCATATCTGAAAACCCTCAAGACAGATATTAAGATATGTCTATATTCTGTATTCTTCACTAGTAACTTATTGAAATGAGTATTATTGGGATACTTTAAACCTTTAGTAGTTTATTTGATCAAGCCATAAAATTTAAATTTGTTTCCCTTCAGTTTGGTTTTTTAAAAAATGTTTTGGTATGGCTATTCTTAGACTGACTGATCAAATAATCTTACCCTTTGTCTTTTGTTATTTATGTTTGTACCAACATGTATTGTGGTCTTAAATAGGGCTATTAAACGTCAAAAATCAAAAAACGGAATTCCAAAATGATGGGTGTTTGGGACCATAAGTAATTTTACCACTCCCATTAAATAAAATGACTGCAGTACATATGTTTTGAGGGTATTTGAGAACTATATCTAAAATCTAACATGAACCAAACCTAAAAGAAAACTCATATTTTATTTACAGTGTTATAACTATGTGAAACAACTTGTATTAAGTAATTTAAAACAAGTGTAGGAAGTAGGCGCATTTGTATCTTTTGAAATCTGAAAACTAGGGCACAGAAGTTAAGGGGGAAAAACGCCTAGTTTCATATGTGGCAGAATTGGGATAGAACTCAGGTCATCTGGTTCCAGAGTGTTCTCTCAACCACAGTTGTAAATCACCTGTTAGGTTTGTTGTTTTTAAAGGTTTTCTTTGTGTTTTTCTGCTACTTGTAATAGCTAAGTCATAACATAACCTTTACTATACATCAAACACTTTCTAAGTCCTTTGAGTATTAACTCCATTTTATGAATGAGGTAACAGACACAGAAAAGTTAAGTTACTTATCTAGTTACATAGCTAGTAAGTAACTGAGATTCAAATTAGATACTCCTCCTGAAATAAGCTTCTCCTCTTTGACCCATTTGATACTCAAATAACTGGGATTTCACTATTCTTAGGTTATAACTAATTGGTGAATTAAGACTATATGAAAGGAGTAAGTGTAATTCTTTTAAAGGCTAGAAATTTCCATGTGCCATTTAAGTGTCAGAGGCATCTTAAGGTGAGCAGAATACACTTTTTGTCCTCAACCAGTCTATAAACTGGATACCCTTGGAGTCTTGAGAATGTGTCTTTTATGGTCCTGTGGTGGTTTTATGGCTGACTTGCTTACTGTGCAGTATAGGTGTGTGGCTGAGGAATGCTGATTATATAATGACCTCAGCATTTAATTTGAAAAGTGGTGACTGACACTGTCCTCCCTCCATTCTTGTGGCTCATCTGTTAATTCTACTTTTTGTTAATCACACATAAAAAGTTGAGTACTCTTGCTAGCATAGGGGAAAACTGTATTATGTCAATTCTAGGTTCAGGTGTCACTTGTTATCCAAGACAAGTCAATTCTTAAGAATTTTCAAAAGCATTTTGCTGTGATTCTTTTGAAGATGAAAACAGGTGCCTAATACAGATAAAAATGTTCAAATTTTTAAATCTGAGATTGACTTTAGTACTTGTTTTTAAATAGCAACTTCTATTAGTGTATACAAAAGCCAGCTATGTTATTGTATATGTGGGTTTTAACAGTTGGATTTTTATTTCAGAATGCTCAATTTTTAAAGAATGGCTACATGGTGTCTTGGACTTAACTGAATCATTTACTCTGGAAACAGCTGTAATTTTGAAATGATCTCTAGATGATGCTGAAGCCCCTCTTTGGATAAGAACCCCAGTTATAAGGGGATAATAATCTAATCAGTATTAATGGGGACTTGATTAATCAGTGTTAGGCACGATGATCTAGTCCCATGAGATGAAAAATTTGGAAGACTCATTACCCAGAAGAATCTTTTTGGAGAAAACAAACTTTCTACAACTTAGCTTTCAAGAATATAAGTCTGTTAGAAATGTTAGAAGTTAAGGGGAATCTTGATATTCACATCAGGTTTGCCTATTACTAAAGATAGGTTTATCTAAAGTGCTGTACTACTATTGTCAGCATTGCTCTGTGACTTTTATACGTACTTAATTCCCCTTGACAAAATAAACCAGTGTTTTTAAATTGACAAAATTAGGCTTTTTAAAATTTTTTTGTGTGTGTGTGCTGCTGGGAATTGAACCCAGGGCCTTGTGCATAGGAGGCAAACACTCTGCCAGCTGAGCTATTTCCCCAGACTGTTTTTATTCTCTACCTGGAAATTTTGTGGTCTTGAGTTGGTCTTCCTACCATAGCAGTGATCTTACTTCAGAACTGAATAGTATAATTAACGGATACATTAATGTCTTACTAAGATTTATTTTCAGAACTGCATCCTTGGCCTTTGTAATAGGGGGAGGGGAAAAGTTCAATGAAGTGTTGTTTCTCTGTAGTACCAGGGATTGAACCCAGAGACACTTGTAATCACTGAGCCACATCCCCAGCCCTTTTTTGTATTTTATTTAGAGACAGGGTCTCACTGAGTTACTTTGGGCCTTGCTAAGTTGCTGAGGCTGACTTTTGAACTTGTGATCCTCCTGCTTCAGCCTCCTGAGCTGCTGGGATGTTAATGAAATAATTTTATACCTTGTTCAAACATCTGATTCTTGTCTCCCAGCTATACATTCATCTTAATTTTACTTTGTGTCATTCAGAGAATTTGTCCTATTTAACCTTAAGAGTTCTCTCATTTGTGATTCACAGTTTCTGTTAACTTGTTTACTCACATTATCCAACATTTCTATAATATGGCTAATGTACTGTTAGGGTATTTTCTACCTCTAAACTGCTAATTTTTGTTTTTTCATGTCCCTGAAGTGCTTTATTTGGTTTCAAAGAGTAAAGCTTAGAACTTCACTTTGGCTTTCTGTCTTGGTCCAGTCCAGATAATGCTTTAAAAAGATTTTAATTTGGAGGTAGGTCTTCTATGTTTATCCAAGCTGACCTTGAACTCCTGGGTTCACACACCAGGCCCAGCTTGAATAAAGTGACTTACCTTCAGGGTGATCTAAAGAAAGAAAATTACAGTAGTATTCATTCAAGCCATTCTTGGTACCTTGTCTAATGAACAAGCATTCATCCCACCTATAATTAGAACTAAACAGGAAGTTAATGCCTTGTCAGTGATGTAATGAGACACTGCCAAACCTGTTAAACCCTAAGATGAAAGAATCAGGATTTCTCAGAAATTACAAATAAAATATATTTTAAAGGGACTATATCTTGTGTTTCTGAAGTCTGGAACTCTGTGAAAATGGTTCATATCTTAAAAATTTTACTAAGTATCCTTCTCTTGAAATAACTGCTGGTAACCATACATTTCTGAGAAGTCATCTTCCTGCACATTTATGTCTATGTGATATACAGAAATTTAAAGTTAATAAATATTATGGTAAATTTGGTCCTTATATGAAGAGTTAGAGCTTTAGATTTTTTGGTACTGAGGATTGAACCCAGAGGCACTTTGCCAGTAAGTTGCATCCCCAGCCCTTTTGTTTTGAGACAGTGTCTCATTATATTTACTTAGGGCCTCCTAGGTTGCTGAGGCTGTCCTCAAACTTGGAATTCTCTGTCTCAGCCTCCTCGTTCTCTGGGATTATGGGTATGTGCCATTGTGCCTGTTTCAGTTTCAGCATTTACTGCCTGCTGGATGGTCAGCTGAGTGTATATTCTCAAATTTCAAAATTTCTTTATCACAGCATGTGTTCCACCTTGTTCTCATATCATACCCTTATTTCATCTTGTTCCCAGATAGTGTTACTCAGTAAAGGTTTGAGGTTAGGGCTGTTTTGTAGTACTGAATCAGTTACAAAAGTTATCTTTTAGTCATGTCAAATTTAGTTCTGAAAAAATGATTTCTTTAGTAAAATACAAGAGATTAATTTTTGCCAGGCACACCTGAAATCCCAGTGGCTTGGGAGGCTGAAGCAGGAGGATCACAAGTTCAAAGCCAGTCTCAGCAACTTAGTGAGGCCCTAAGCAACTATGTGAGACCCTGTGTCTAAATAAAATACAAAAATGGGCTGGGAATGTGGCCCAGTGGTTGAATGCCCCTGGGTTCATTCCCTGGTGCCAAAAAAAAGATTAATTTCAGTAATGGTAAAAGTACTGATGGGAAATCTGCCTGACCTCATTCAATTCTTTGATGAAGTGCAAGATGGATGGCGCAGATTTAGGATAACAAATGATAGTAGAACACACTGGCAATAACTATTTAGGGGTAGAGTCCATGAACTTGGTCTTTCACTGTAACTATACCATTTAAGTTTTGACAAACAGGAAATCATAGAACCTAATAGAGAATATTGTTTGTAGAATTATACTTCAGTAGCAGGGTTGATGATAGAAAACTTGGTTTTCATAAATACCTTTTTGATTAAGTTGATTTGACAAGTAGTGTTGGTCATTGAAAGTAAGTTTATAAATGCTCAAGTAACTCAATACAGGTGTTAAGTTCTAGTAAAGGCTTACCTAACATGGCAGCTTTACAGCTTCATTATTCACAAGTAATTCTTGTATGTCCTATTACTAAGCTCTTTGAAGATAGGGACTTTTTTCCCCCACTTTTCCTTCCTTTTCTTTTTTTAAAAATGGAGTCTTGTGAAGTTGCCCAGGATGGACTTCAATATTTTCAATAGCTTGGCCTGCTGTTACTATGTTCTATAGTTGGTCACATAACTGCTAGTGCCACCCATCATTGAATAAGGGAGATATAGAAAGAATAGAGAAACACAAAACGTAAAGTGCTATGTTTAGACTTGTTGAGTATCTGTCAGCCTGTTTATATTTTACTTCCAGAAATAAAAGAAATCTTATATCCCATCATAATCACAGGAAAGCTCTTCCTCTAAACTGTTTACTCTTTCTCATGGAAATCCCACAAAAGAAATGTTTTCAGAATAAGAAATCCATTACTGTTATAAATGTATATGTCCACATGAGACTACTCAAACTGACTTAAATTGTACCCATTGGTTGCCTGTAAAAGAAATTTCCTTGGTGAGCAAATCTGAATACAGTCTTGGTTTTTGCCATGCTGCTTACCAGGTCTTCAGGAAATAGGCATACAATTGAGATTTGTGAATCTGTTGAGGTGAACTAAGACCACATGAGAGCTTGAGGATCTTATCTAGATTAGAAAAAGGGTGGAGTGGTTGATGAGTTTCTTTAGATTTTTCAGGTTTTTAAAGGGAAAGAAATAGCATTTTTCCAATGGGGAAAATGGGCTGCATTCTCACATCCAGTTGTGCAGAAAATTTCAGAAGCAGTTCAGACGGAGAAAGTTGAGAAAAATGAGAAAGTTTCTCTAAACAAGAACATTGTGGGGAAAGAATTATCATTTTCCTTATCTGCAGTACAGTTTCTTGGTATTGTGTTGTAATTGTATTTTGTTGATCCATTTTAGTGTTCTTTGAAGATGAGTAAAGACATTGACCACTAGTGTTGGTTAGTCTCCCTACTAACTTTGTTTCAGTGGTCTTAATAGTTAGCAAAGAACTCATCTGAATAATGCTGTTCCCCTTGGGGGAGGGGTGGTCAGCAGAATATGAAAATTTTATGGGTGCCATGTTCTTTCTGGACCTTGCCACTCATCCTCTACTGGAAGCAATGAGCTGACAATATGTTTTCAGATAATTTTGTAAATTGTTTTTGTTCCTAAGCCTGTGAAAATTTTAGGCTCTAATGTCATTTTGTAAGGTGAAAATCATATGCAAAATTACTTTTAAAAATTCTTTTGAATAGATGCTTCATTGGGAATTGTTTTCAAGTCCTCAGATAGTTTTCCTTTGAATAGTGGAATAGATAATTGTTTTCTCAGCTGGCTTTCTTTTAAAGGCCATATAACTTGAAAAATAGGTAGCACCTGCACTCAGTAAAGTGGATGCAGAATAACAGTGAATAGTTAATCTGAATTATTTACTGAGTAATAGAAATTTGAGTTGTGATTGAAGGGTTTTTTCCCTCCAGTTTTCCAAATACTGTATTAAATTAATATGTCTTCAATGTGTGGACAGCCTGTGGAGAAGGGAGCCTTTTGGAAACTTAGTTGTCTTTTCCAAGTTGTCTAGTATATATTACATGTTCTACTGATGCAGTGTGTCCTACAGGTGGACTCAGTTGTTTCTTTCTCCCTTTCAAAGGATCATAATGGAAAACTGAGACAGGAAAGGCCTCAGATTTGAAGCCAGGCTGGGCAACTTAGACCCTGTCTCAAAATAAAATATAAGGGAACAAAGTGCTAGGGATGTAGTTCAGTGGTAGAATGCTTGCATGGCCTGTGTAAGGTTCTGGGTTTAAATCCTCGGTTCCACCATTCCCCACCCCCCAGAAATTGAGATTGTCTTCCCCTTTCTCAAGAATAATTTGAGAGGTACTTTAGAAAACCTCATTTCTGTCACTTTTAAAATATAAAAGAAGTATAGTTAAAATGTTAAATTTTAGATCAAGCTTTTACATAGGTGCTTTTAGAATGACTTAATTTAAAAGTTAAAAAAGAAGCACTTCAGGTGTACTATTGGCCAGTACATTAACAATACAAACTTGATTTGTCTTATTAAAGTATTAGTGGCTTCTGTTTGCCTTTGGGTTAGGGGTAGTCTTTGATACAAAGTATTTTTTAAAAAAACAGTCCTAATCAACCTTTTTACCCATTACCTTACTGTATTCTGTATCTGTGGTTTATGAAACTACAATACTTATTCTTCAAGCAGATTTTTACAATATGTTCTTTCATACCCCGGACTTCAGTTTCTCAACTTAATGCTGCTTTTTCTTTTTTTGTCCCCCTTTGAAGATATACTTGTTCTTCCTATCAAGACTCAGCTAAAATGTCACTGTCTTAAACCAGGCAAAGTTAATGGTTACCTTTTCAGGATTTAGAATGCATTTGAATGCCTTTTATTTTAAACTTGTAGGTTGATGTATATATGAGAATATATATATATATATATTATTTTTCTTATGCTGACTTTGTTAGCTTAGTTTATTTGAGGAGATAAGGTGTCCATTATTCATACCTAACATGCTTGGCTCCCAAAAGGCAGTGTTCATATTAATTCATAAATGATTTGATGGCAAAATTTTAGCTCATAGCTTAATATTGCACTTTTTATTTCAGAAGTGGAATTAAGTTAACCTTTAGTTTTTATGATAAAAACAAGATGCCTGATTTCTTGTTCCTCCTGATTAAATTTTGAGACTGCTTCATTTATATTTCTTCCACGTTTTCCAGCAATACTCAAACATTACATTGTTGTAGTGAGATAAGATCTACATACTTGGTAAAGAGTACCAGGCAGCACTTTTCTTAGGGTCTTTCCTGCTTTATTTTTCCCCCTTCTTGGTATGACCCAGATTAAAGAAGCAATTTATTAGAAGGAAACTTAGAATGGTCAGCGATCAAAGGAATAGCTGTAGGAACCCTTTTTCTTTGGCTATTGACTTCACCATGTAGATCCAGGGTACATGTCTGTTTTTGCTCTGATGACATCCGTAGAGCTCCAGCTTGTAGAAGGAAAAGTGTCCTTTCCGAATTTTATTTGAAAAACCATAAGCAGGGATGGACAAAGACCGATTTGGTCATGTCCAGACTTTACTCACCGAAGCTGAGTAATTCTTTGGTTTGTCATGTCCAAATTACTGGTTAATGTGACTGACCAGTCACCCAGGACTACAGTCACATTTGGAGAAAGGGAAAAGCTACAAAGAACATTTGTAATGACTTATTCTATTCTTTCTACTTTTTTCCCCCCTGCTCATTCTCTGGGCATAATAATGTCATGAAAACTATTTGATACCTCAAAGGTAAGTGCTGGTGCATGATTGTATTAGCATTGGCCACTATTTAAAAGGCAAGAAAGAAAAAGGATGAAATCTAAAAAAGCATTTTTTATATTTAAAAGACATATTGTTTGATCCTGTTTGTAGATCTTATTTTACCTAGCTTATTTTTCTATATTGAATTTAAAGTATATTTAAGTATATGTTTATTGTGGCTTAATTTTACATCTTTATTCAGAGATGTCTTGGAACATAGAGAATTTGGAAAATAAGGCACTTAGAAATGATTTGGCATTTAGAAAATAATGAGCCTAAAATTACGGGAATAAAGAGTCTAAATTCAGCATTAACTGAGATTATACTTTTATTCTAAAGGAATGATAATTTAACTTAAATGTTTATTCATCATAAATTTCAGCGTGTAAGAAAATCATTTCTTTAATAATTTTCCAGGATTCTTTATTCAAATGTATAATTTTCAGTAATGTTGTTATGCTTTAAAGTTAAGTTTTATACTTTTCTGACCTTTAGTATTTATAATGGATGAAATCATT
This sequence comes from Glaucomys volans, assembly GCA_020662805.1. Lineage (NCBI taxonomy): Eukaryota > Metazoa > Chordata > Mammalia > Rodentia > Sciuridae > Glaucomys > Glaucomys volans. Next base: position 467,890 of record JAJEJO010000453.1, on the reverse strand, counting down.
TCTGGGTGTTTTGTTTAAGCCAAACCATCATTAAATTATTTAAAATTTAGTGAATATTTTTCTTTAGATGTTTCAATAAATTTTTTATTGTTCAAAACGTGCTTATTAAGCAGACAATTCGTTGGATAAATGTGAGAACTTGAATAATGTCAACTGTTTTCACACTGATTTCAGTAATTGCATTTAGATGCTTATCAGGCATTTTAGACAGCTAAACCTAACCATTTATCACATGGCCCAAAGATTTAAATGAGCTGTGGCTATTATATGTGGTCTGTTTACAAAGCAGTTTTTGCTCTTGTTTAATAAAGAAGTTAATTGAAAGTCTTGCCTTTTAAGATGGTCTGCTTGTTAAGTGCATTATGTACTAAGTCAGTGCTTTAGGTCTCATTTTCTTAAAACTTTTGTTAAAATAGACATTTCCTATTTTATAGATGAGGACATAAACCTAAGAAATACTGGGTCTGAGTTAGTTTAAAAGTGAGACTTCAAACCGATACTGTGTGGTGGGAAACATACTCATGTGTTTATTTCATATTGCTGTCTTTGAGTATTAGCAATGTACATGTAAGATGCATTGGGATTTTAATACAGTGCTTTGAAATTTGTATTTTTATCCTTGATATTTGTATGGGAAAAGGGAATCATGTAGTTTGGAGATAAATTTTTAACCCTAAAAACGGACTTTGTTTTTCATATGCCTCTCAAATAAGAGGGAACTAGACTGCCCAAATCTTTTTTGTTTCTAATTTTGTTCCCCAATTTAATAATACAACTTACAAGTTTTGGAACATGGGAAAATTCTGTGTCCTTATCAGACTGGGCTTGATTTTAACCTAAAACAAAGTGTATGACTTTGTAGGTGTTATGATGTTTGTAGATGACATTAAAAGATTGCCCTTGTAATAGAAGTTTGGATGATCATGGAATTGGCGGATGATTGTTAGGTGTCATGATCTAGCCTATGAAAACTCATTTGTTGAATAACAGCTGTGGGGGAAAGTGCTTTTCAGCTACAGGTTAAGCATTAGAAATCTGAAGTGCTTTAAAATCCAAAACTTTTTGAGCACTGCATGATGGCACAAGTGGAAAATTCAACCCCAAATCTCATGTAATAAATAGGTTATGGTCAAAATGCAGGTATCATTAATATTGTATAAAATACCCTGATGTTATGTATATAAAGTATATATGAAAGGTAAATGAATTTCTTGTTCAGATTTGACCCATCCCCAAAATGCCTTACGTGTATGCAAATGTTCAAAAATCTGAAATCAAAACACTTCTGATTCCAAAACATTTCCTATGAAGAGTTGATCAACCTGTAAAGATTAGGCTGTCATTTAATATTTTGTTCTAGTGCGTAAGATTTTTTGAAAGTGAAAAACATTTATAGTTTCTTCTGAAAATCTTTTTAAAACTTAGATGAATTTCTGTAATTCCTACCAATCAGAATTTAGAAGTATTTGGGATGAATTTTCTTCAATTTTTTAATTGAACATTTGAGAGTTTATTTACATGTCAAGCATAAAGGGCTGCCCTGATCTTCCCCATCTTAAGATTGTGAATCTTGGGATTTCTAATTTTTTGGTTACTTTATAAGCAGTTGTGTGATGTTTCCGAGCTGAAGTGCAAATGTATTAGGACAATTATTCTTGCTTGTCTACTGCATTGGTTGGGTTGGTTTTTGTTTGTTGTTGTTACTGGGGATTGAACCCGATAATACTTTATCACTAAACTACATCCCTACCTCTTTATTTTTAAATTTGAGACTGGATCTCTCAAGTTGCTGAGACTTGCCTAGAACTTAGGGTCCTCCTGCCTTAGCTTCCTAAGTAAAAATTTTTTTTTAATGGAGTTAATCTTAAACTGATCATCCTTGAAGGGTTTTCTTTGGCCAAGAGTTTTTCTAAAATAAAACCATTCATATAATTAGTCTTTTTCTTATCAATGTTTCACAAGTTTGAATTTCAATATTGTAAGCCACTTCAATTTTATTCCATACTGGTACAGAATACAAACTTAACCAGTTAAAATAGGAACTGCCAACAATAGAATATCCCTATAAATTGAAATATTCAAAGCAGTTATAGGCTAATATTCTATTGGGTCTTTTATTTAGTTCCTCAGTTTTGTAAGGAAAAATTTAAAACATCTTGCAATTTTCAAGCTGTCTTCAATTATTCCAATTTGCTAAATGCTTAGAAGTGAGATTTTTTTTCTGTATCACTCAAGGGTATTGAGTGCCTATTTTAAAGATTGCCAACAGATACTGAAAAAAATGTAAACAAAATTTAGAAGATTAATTTATCTCCTCCTGAAGTCAGTGCGAGAATGGGTGGGGCCTTTTTGTCAGTTTATATAGGAGTTCTTCAAACAACTGAAACTTTATTTCTGAAACCCAGAGGAAAATAAGAATAATACTGGTAGGATTTGTTTTCAACATCAGATTTTTATACATTATTTAGTATGCTCCGTATATATTTTCTTAAATGGTGAATTTTGGGCAAGCATTGCATTTCTTTTGATATATACCACATCTAATCCCAAGAATATTTCTGCTTCTGAAATTTCTTAATTTTTACCACAGCATTGTGTTCCATCTAAATTTAAAACAATATTTTATCTATTAAATTTGCATTATAATAGATTGACAATAAAATTAGGATTTTGGGGGGTTTGTTTGGTAGTGGGGATTGAACCCAGGGGTATTCTACCAATGGCTACATCCCCAACCGTTTTTACTTTTTATTTTGAGGCAGGGTCTCATTAAGTTGCCTAGGCTGGCCTCAGACTTGGGATACTTCTGCCTCCGCCTCCTTAGTTGCTGAGATTATAGGCATTCTCTAACATGGTTGGTATGAAATGAGGTGTTTTAACTTCAAAAAATGGCCTTAGGAAAGCTTTGTTTTGATTCCATTGTTGTAGATGGACACAAATTTTTTTAATGTGGTGCTGAGGATCAAACCCAGTGCCTCACACATGCTAGGCGAGTGTTCTACCACTGAGCCACAACCCCAGCCCATAGTTTTATATGTATATAATATAGAATTACAATTAAGGAATATAGAATTACAGGGTTTCTTGTTTTATGGGGGTTTCTTTGAACCCAGGGACTGTCTACCACTGAGCTACATCCTAACCTGTTTGAGATATTTTCTTGCTAAATTCCCTGCCTCAAACTTGTAACCCTTCTGCTTCAGCCTTCCAAATTGCTGGGATTACAGGGGTGTACCACCAAGCCTGTTTTAGAGTTACATTATTACTAGAATGATGGAATAGTTGTTATACTGTGAAAGCTTTGACTCATAAGGTGGGGCTGCCCAACCTCATTGCTTCCCATGTTTACTCAACCCTGCTAACTCTCAGTTCAGAGGCCACTACTATAGCCTGGTATTATACACACAGTAGCCAGCAGAAATAGTACTAGCATACTTCCAATTCACCAAAGACTGGAGGAGTAGGCTAATAAGTCCTTTATATCTGGGTCTGCTTTGTTATCAGTGAGCCCTGTATTCTGTCCTTAAAAAGTAGGAAGTGTTTACCTTTAATCCAAAACAACCAGGAAAAGAAGTTTGCTAATCTTGCATATTTTGAGCATATGTTAAAATTCTGGTCACTGAGAATCCTTTCTAGTGGATGAAGGCAAGGCAGAATGTAGAAGTGCAAAGTGCAGGTCTGCTACACTTGATCTGGCTTATTTGAATGTAGCTAATATCTATGTTAAAAAGGAAAATCTGGAACAAAAAGTAAATCAGATGGCTTAAAGCATTTAATTGATCACATGGTAAAACCTTCGCATCTGAGGGCTAGGAATCTAGGAATCATCATTTCTTGTATGTCTAATACATGGGGTTATAATAAATACAGGGCTAAATGTATAAGTGTTTTATCAAAGATCAGAGTTGGGGGAAAAATATAACCAGTATATATATTTATTTCCATGTAGTTAGATTCTTGTCCTTAGTGAATAAATTATTCTGATTAAATGAAAGAGAAGATTAAAATGTTTCAGACTTGTAAATGTGTCAATATTGTTAAATTGTTGCAGTGGCCAGATTATTTGTGTGTGTATGTGTGTGTGTGTGTGTGTCAACGAACCTTTATTTATTTTTATGTGGTGCTGAGAATTGAACCCAGTGCCTCACACATGGTAGGCAAGTGCTCTACCACTGAGCCACCACCCCAGCCCCCAGATTATTCTTTGTTTTTTTTGTTTTTGTTTTTGTTTTTTTGTTTTTTAGGTATTCAGTTGTGTTTGGTGGTGTGCCACTATAATCCTGACTACTACTTGGGAGAGGCTGCCCGAGGAACATTAACCCACTGCAAACCTCTTTTTAAAAAAAAAAAACAACAACAACAAACACACAAAATTATTCGAAACGATATAGTTCAGCAGACTGAGGATATATTCAGTTCCTTACAGAATTTTAGTTTTGTCCAACATTTGAAAATATGAGAAAGTGAATGGGAGTGCTTGCCTAGGATGTGTTCAATCCTCAGCACAAAGAAAAAAAAATAGGAACTCATTCTGCTTTCTAGCACTTTTAGTCTTTTGTGTACAGTGGCTTTCAGCTTTTTTGTGGTCTTTGATTCCAGGCCTTGTCTTTGATCATAATTTTCACATTAAGGAGTTTATCTTCATGCTAGATTATCTATTTTGTTAAGTTGTAGAAGGGTTAAATCCATATAACTGTTTGTTGGAGATAGTTTATATGGAATTGTGGAATTTGCATGTTTTGCTAAGAATGAAACTTTTTACTTAGAGAAGTAGTTATTTTAGAGAGAATTCTAGGAATAGTTAAAAATGAATGTTTAGTTAAAAGGTTGAAGTAATGAGATTAAACACAAGAGGGCACCTAGCCCTCTGAGGGGTGTGGAGTTTGGGGGGGTGTGTGTGTGTGTGTGTGTGTGTGTGTGTTCCTTCCAATTGTTTTATTTGGGGGGGTGGTTTGCAGATTTGAACCCAAGCTGTTGTGTATGACAAGTGCTCTATGACATCCTAGACCTTTATTTTCAGAAAGGGTCTTGGTAAGTTGTCCGGGCTGGCCTTGAACATGGCGATCATTCTGCTTCAGCCTCCCAAGTATTTGGGATTAAGGACATGGAAAATAGGGTCATTGGGTTTTTAGATACAAGTAAGGTTTTAAGGGCTTCTTAGCTAATCTGGATGTTCAGCTCCACTTTGGGTTCTTAAAGCTGTTGAGAGCATCTGATTTGAAGGAAATCAGCTTTTGTTTGTATGATAAAAATTTCATATTGGTATATATATATTTTTATTTCTCCTAATAGAATGTGTAGTATTTGAGAATTGTGATTGCATGGTCTTAAGGAATGGTCTAACTAATTAATCGGGGATGGTAGCACATGCCTGTAGTACTAGTACTTTAGAGGCTGAAGTAGGAGGATTGGCAGTTCTTTGCCACCCTAGAAACTTGAGAACTTGTCTGAAAATAAAATTTTTAAAAGGTCAGAACTGGGGATCTGGGATTTGGCCCAGAGGTGGATTCAGTCTCCAGTACCTCAATAAAAAGGAGTAGGGGATAATAGCCAGCTGTGGGTTCAGGCCTGTAATTCCAGCTACTCATGAGGAAGAAAAGGGAAGAATACTGCCTGGGTAACTTAGGAAGACCCTGTCTCAAAATATTTTTCCAAAAAGGATTGGGGAAGGTAGGTAAATTTTAGAGTACTTGCCTAACGTGTGAGTACCTGGGTTCAATCCCCATTATCACATACATGGAAAAAAAGTAAATGGAAGCAGTTGACTGTGTTTACTTAAATTAAGATTACATGACCATTTTTTGTTTTGGTGTAGGAACTTAGTGATTTGGCCCGTGACCCTCCAGCACAATGTTCTGCAGGTCCAGTTGGGGATGATAGTAAGTAACGTCTAAGTTGATTTCTTTTATGACTAACCTCAAAAAACTTGTGTATTTTGGGATGATGCTAAAGAGAGTTTTTTTTCCCCCCCCTTTTTCTAGTGTTTCATTGGCAAGCCACAATTATGGGACCTGTAAGTATTAAGACTTTAAAAGTTTTGCTTGTAATTAAAAATCCAGCATTGGTCTGATTGTACATTTTTAAACTTAGTCCATAGGTTTATTTTATTATGTAGTGTATTGTGTTTTGGTTATGCCATAATTGTATTACCTTTGAAAGAAATAGAATAGTCTTTGTTACATGTACATTATGTATCCCTGTGTTCCTTTTGTAGAGTATAGCATCTCTTTGGATCTACCAAATATTTATTTGCCTTAATTCAGTTTTCCTTTGTAGCAATGTGAAGCACTGTCATTGAACTTCTTGTTACTTAGACAATTTACTGGCTGTTTCTACTATGAATCTTACCCTGTTCCTGTAGTTGCCAAGAATCTAGCTTAATTGTATTATTTTGATATTCCTTACAGAATTTTAGTTTCATACAAATTTGAAATACTTAGGCAGAAAGTGATATTCTGAATATAGCAAAATTCCTTTCTATCCTGGGTAGATAAGAATCTATATGCTGGATAATTGAATATTCAGAATTATGGATACCATCTAAGAATTTCAGAAAATTAGAGCGCACTAAAACATCCTTGGGGTAAGACTGTGTCTTGCACAAATTCTTAACTTTTTTCTCCCTTAACATAGAAGGAACCTTCTCTAAGTTTCTTGTATAATTACTGAAAACTTTCTGCTTCCTTTTCCTTTTCCTGGTTTTATTTAATGCCAATAATGTACTAGGTGGGAAAATGGTCATTAAGCAGATATATATAGATATGTATGTAATGGTCTTATATGTAAGCGAGCACACAAATTTAGATGTTACCTTTAAATAGTTGACTATATTCTTACAGTGGAATGTGTCAGTTTCTGGTTTTGGTTTCTGAATGCATCTTATGACAAAGTATCACATTATGATAAGATAAATAATCCTAAATAAGCTGTATGTATGTATCTGTGAACCAAAACAATAAGGAGGGGCATGTGTAGTAGCATAATAATCCACAAATTGCAGATTTGCTTGGGAGAATTGGATAATAGCAAAAGCACATTTGCTTCAGAGTACTTTTTAGGTTAGTTAAGATGATGATAGTGCTGTACAACTAAAGATTCCTTGCTTTCTCAGTAATGTAGTATGTAATTTAAGTTTCAGTAAAGACTAAGTATTGAGTTTTAGTCAGGAAATGCTCTGCATCATTAAAAGTTCTATATGGCAGAAATGTATATAACAACACTAGGTATAATTGAATCACAGATACTGATAGAAACTAACGTTCTTTGAAAGATTAGACAGATCCTTGCCAGTTAAGTGGCTTTTAAAATGTTTGAATTTTATAAGTATATTAAGGATAGTTACCAATAAGTCTTCATGCAGTGTGGAGAAATTAACGTACTTCCTTACTGCTTCTAATATTTGCATGTCTAATTTTTCTTTAATTGGAAATGGAATTGGCAGAAAATATGTTTGAAAGTATTTGGAGAACCACACTAACTTCCATTTAATTGTGACAGTTGTAAAAGAACTATCTGAAGAGTAACTCAACTACAAAAGCCATCTGAAGTAAAATCTGTTCATAAGTATTATTTTACTGGTTCATAAAGATTATTGTTTGAATTTTAAGCATATTATGTCACTCCCTACAAAGGTTAATGGTATGTGAAATTTTTTTCTTTTTCCTTTTTTTTTTTTTTTGTACTGGGGATTGAATGAAAGTTAGCCAGATAGAAGGATTCTACAGAGGCACTTTACCATGTTGCCACATCCCCAGCCCTTTTTATTTTTGAGACAGGTGCTCACCAAGTTGCTTAGGACCAACACTAAGTTCCTGAGGCTGGCCTTGAGCTTGGGGTCCTCCTGCCTTGGCCTTTGTAGTCCCTGGGGATTATAGGCATCCACCACCACCTAGCTTTTACCCAACTCTTAAAGGAGCTTTTTTGTAATGTATGAAAAGGAAGGCTAAGGACTAATAAATATGGTAGATGGTGGGAGCTAATAAATAGCCAGCAAGTTGAACTAAAGAAAGGACTATTATAAGGAATAATATCCCAAATGTGGGAAAGACATAGGAGATAATCGAAGTGTGAAAATAGAGTTATCTATCTGTAATACTTAAGTATAGTAGAGAGCTTGTTCTGGAGAAGAGGTCAAAGATAAAACTAACTAAATTGGTCGGAATCCAGATCCTAAAGCACCCTGTGTACTCAGGACATTGAATTTATCTTTAAAAGGTAAAAGATAGTGATTTGAATCCTACAGAGATCACTTCAGCATTAGGATAGAGGAATAAATTGGAAAGGAAAGTTAGAATAATAGCAGAAATATTAGTAGTAAGTCATTGCCAAAAGGTAAGCAAAAGATACAAGTAACATCTTTGAACTAAAATAGTGGCAGTGGGCATAGGCCTAAAGGAAGGGCTAATTCGAGAAATTTTAAAGTTCTTTAGGACTGGTGACCTCTGTGACTGAGTCAAGAGATGAGAGGAATAGTCAAACTGAGATCCTGGTTTATGGGTTTATACTGTGATTTACTATTGATAGGAAAAATAGTATTGAGGAGACTAGGAGTTTGTGTTTTGTATATATGGGAAGAGATAACAAGTAGATTGAATAGACGTTTGAATGAATGCCCAGGAGTGAATATAACACTAAGAGAAACTTTTAAGAGTGTGCAAAATATTAAGAGTGTGCAAAATATATGTGGGTGGGGGTTAGAAGCAGAAATGGATCTCTGGGAATACCAGCATTTCACAGTGGCCACAGAAGGAATACAGACACCAGGGGAGCTACTAGGCCTAATGGAAACAAAATCAGGATAGGATTCTACAGAAGAGATAGAATATAAATTGTTTTTAAGATTACGATTTTCTGATCAAAGTATTCTTTTAGTTCCTTTAGTTTTTTTGTTTTATTTTGTTTTTCTTTATAGTTTGTCTTTTATATATATGTGTGTGTATATATATATATGTCTTATATATATGTATATATATGTCTTTTATATACATATGTGTGTGTGTGTGTGTGTATACCCTTGTCTCTAAATGTAAGTTTTACTTTTTTCCTCTTTGTGGTGGAATTTTAGTGTAACATAACATGGAAATTCTAAGCTGCTTTTTTTCCCCCTTTTTTATGCAAGTGAAATGAAATGAATTTAAGCTTTGCCTAAATTTTATCAGTGAATTGTCTATTCACAAGTAGTCAGACATAACACTTGATTCTGTGAAATTGGAAAATGAAAGAGCATCTGGAATTGGGTTTTGAGGACACTTTTAATATATAAGATCACCCCTAAATTATTATTTACATAGTAAAAACTTCCTTCAACATGCTAGATGAAACATCTGTTCCCAGGTGATGTGGCCACATTATTTAACAAAAATATGCTCATCTAATAAGCTCATCATATTTTGGGTGCCTTGCTTTGATTTTTTTTTCTTTTTTTACATTTTTTTATTTGATATTTTTAGATGTACATGATTGTGTATTTTGATGTAACATACACACATGGAGTATAACTTATTCTAATTAGGATTCCATTCTTGTGGTTGTACATGATGTGGTGTTTCATTGGTGATATGTTCATATATGAACATAGAAAAGTTATGTCTGATTCATTCTACTCTCTGCTATTTCTGTCGTCCCCCCCCCCTTCGTTTCCCTTTGTCTAATCCACTGAACTTCTATTCTTCCCTCCACCTCGATTATTGGAATATAAGAACATTATATCTGCATATCAGAACATTCAGCCTTTGGTTTTTTGGGATTGGCTTATTTCACTTAGCATGATAATCTCCAGTTACATCCATTTTACTGAGAAAAGTTATAAAGTCATTCTTTTTTATGGCTGAGTATAATTCCATTGCTGTATATGTACATCACAGTTTCTTAATCCATTCATGTGTTGAAGGGCATCTAGGTTGGTTTTGTAGCTGTTGTGAATTGAGCTGCTATAAACATTGATGTGACTGCATCACTGTAGTATGCTGATTTTTAAGTCCTTTTGAAGAGTGAGGTGACTGGGTCTAATGATGGTTTTAGATTTTTTCCTCTTTTTTTCTCTTGTTCCCAGGTGCTGCTTTGTTGTCATAGATCTTTTTAAAATTTTATAGTAGCTCACTTTTTCATTGCTTTTATTGGTTTCACATTTTTTTTTCCTCTTTTTTTTAAATTAAGTATTGAGCCCAGGGGCTTTCTACCACTGAGTCATCCCCAGTCCTTTGTACTTTCTGAGACAGGCTTTCACACAGTTGCTGGCCTCAAACTTTGGATCCTCCTGCCTCAGCCTTCCAAGTCACTGGAATTACAGGCATGCCCCACTGTGCCCCACAGGAGTTGTGCATTTCTTTGAATCTGATTGCTCTTTGATAAATTAACTTTTCTCTTTTGAATTCCCTGTGTGTTTTATTCATCTATAACATTTCATTGTGTTTTCTGTATGGGTCTTGGTAACAGACTTTTAGGCCTATCAAGATTAAAAAAAGTCCCTGTGTCCCTTTCACATATCTAGCATGTAGTAGGGAGTTAATTACTAAGGGGTTGGAATTGATGAGCTATACTTTTAAAGTGTCAGACCTATGAAAGTTTTTATTTGCCTGATATCAAGAACAAGTGTAGTGAAAGACTCATACAGTCACATACCCAGAGAGGAATGAATGTTGATAACAACCCAGTTAAGACTTGTTTGGATCTTAGTCTTGTCATTTACAGTATACTAAGCTAGGTCTTTCAGTTCCATTGTATCCATCAGTAAAATGGAAAACTATGATATCTATTAAATGTGATTTGTTAAAATAAAAACTTGAAACAAGTGGTTTCTCAAATGTTAGCTTAACATTGTAAAATAGTCATTTACTGAGAATGTTCTCCTTACTTAAGTTATACTAAGCAAATTAGCAAAGGAAAGTACTGCTGTGTAGCTTGAAATTTAAGTTTTCTCTTCAGGTTCAAAAATGTTCTTTATTGTTTCTTAGATTTGTTGACTTGTTGTCGAGAATCCATAATGTGTTTTTTTGTGTACATGTCAGGTGGGGGGCTACTGGGGATTGAACCGAGCCTTTTTTTATTTTGTGAGAGGGTCTCTGAGTTGCCAAGGCTGACTTTGAACTTAGGATTCTTCTGTCTCGGCCTCCCGAGCTAATGAAATTCATTATGCCTCTGAGGGAAAGTTTTAAATGAGAATTTTGTGGAGCCAACTGTGTTGGTTGGTGTATGCCCCTAATTCCAGGGACTCAGGAGACTAAGTAGGAGATGGAAAGTTTGAGGTCAGCCTGGGCAACTTGGTGAGATCCTGTCTCAAATACAGGAAAAAAAAAAACAAAAAACTTTTTTTAAAAAATTCAGTTTTGTTCTGCTCTTGAACCCTTGGAAATATTTATGTGTTACCAGAAATGGCTAACATTTTTTGGTTTGCTGATGCACAAATGACCTTTTGAGTTGCAAAGCCTTTTGTACATATCTGACTTTTACTAGGAGAAATAATTTAACACACATACCTTGCTGTCTAATTACTGCAGTCTGATCTGTATATGATACTGGCTATAAGCTTTATTGTTCAGCATACTTTTTCATTTGTGAGACTTTGGATCTAGAACACTTGGTGTTTCTGGATACTTTTTTTCTGAAACTCCTTGGTAATTTAGAAAATTGGATCTAAATAGGATTCATTATAGTAAATTTTGATTGCATTTTTTCTTTACTGTGAACTGAATTTTCTTGGAATAATTTAGATTCTTTGCAGTGTAAATAGTAGATAATTTTTGTTTGTTATTAGAGAAATGCCTAAAAGCATTATTTAGCAATTTTTTTTTAATTTTAAGGTTAAGCATGTTTTTCTCTTCACAGAATGACAGCCCATATCAAGGTGGTGTATTCTTTTTGACAATTCATTTTCCTACAGACTACCCCTTCAAACCACCTAAGGCAAGTATTTTCCCTTAGTAAAGATACATGCTTTGTTTTAGAGGAATAGAATATTCATAGAAATTAGGATTCTGTGTGATTGAGGCTAAGCATAAATAAGAATAATTCAAGTTGAATATATATTGAATTGAGTCACTAATAGATGGTGTTTAGTTTTAAAAAGCTGGATGTGATTTGAACTTCCTAAATGGGTATAAAATTTGCCTCATTCTTAATACTGCAAAATTTAAATGTACCGTGTGGAAATGTTTCCTTGTTGTACAGATTTGGATTATTGATCCTATTGACTTGTAAAAGAAAACATTAGATATTCAATTTCATGTTTGTACATAATGCATTGCAATTTGACAAACTATAATTACTTTGGTTTTACTATATAAATTTATCAAAACTTTAGAGTTGCTTAGTGTACTAAGGAGACTGGTTTATAGGTGTAAGTTTTTGACTTTTCAGAACCAGTAACAAAATTTAATGAACAAGAAGATAACTTGTAAGGCATTGTGAGGACTTCCTTGTAACCATCTTCAGTCACATTAAAAGGAGCAGTGTGACACTTCTTTTAAATGAAATAGGTACAGTGAAAGTGCAAAATTCAATTTAAACATGTATCACTCTGGTACTTTAAATGAGCTATAAATTTTGGTTATACCAATACCTTGTATTTTATGAATATTAAATACCTTCACATTGCCCTTTGATACTGACAGTATTGTAGCATCAAAAGTTAGACATCAGATGGGCACAGTGGTATATATCTATAATCTCAGCAGCTCAGCGGGCTGAGACAAATTGCAAGTTTAAAACCTGCAACTTAACAAGGCCCTAAGCAATTTGACCCTGTCTCAAAATAAAATATAAAAAGGCTGGAGATGTAGCTCAGTTGGAAGGTGCCCTGGATTTAATCTCCAGTACTCAAAAACAAGAAGTTAACTTTCAGAACTTTATACCATATTATTAGTAATGAAATTTTAGCCCCAAAGTTTTTGTTGTTGTTGTTTTGTTTTTGTCATTTTAATTAAAAGAAAGAATCCCTGGGCGCAGTGGCACACGCCTATATTCCCAGCTGCTTGGGAGGCTGAGGCAGGAGGATCACAAGTTCAAAGCCAGCTTCGGCAAGGCGCTAAGCAACTTAGTATGGCCCTGTCTCTAAAAAAAAAGAAAGAAAGAAAGAAAGGAATACTTGGGGCTCATGGTCAGAATGTAAAAGCCAGTTTCAATAATTTTTGGTAATTTTATGGGAATAAGTTAAATTGTGATTCATTTTGTATATGTGAAATATTTGAAGCCTTGCTTTAGTCTGCTTAAGTTTATACTGCTTTTATTTGGGTAAAATACTTACGGGGTTTTTGTTTGTTTTTAGGTTGCATTTACAACAAGAATTTATCATCCAAATATTAACAGTAATGGCAGCATTTGTCTCGATATTCTAAGATCACAATGGTCTCCTGCTTTAACTATTTCTAAAGGTAAAATACTTGTAGTGGAATAGACTTGAGCTACTGTGAATTTCTAATAGTTGAATCTACTTACCTGAGTATTTTTATTCCAACATTTTGATTATAACATTAGAAGGGATTGGAATTTTACTTACATTGTTTTTTACTCTTTTATCAGTGTGGGTTAAAGAGATTGGAAAGTTAAAATTCAAATTGGGGTTAGGGGAGCATTATTTGCCGAATAAGTTCCCTTTAATTAAATTTTTGGGTGCGTTTATGGAACCTTTATTTGCCTAATAAGTTCCCTTTAATTAAATTTTTGGGTGCGTGTTATGGAACCTTGATTTAAGTTTTTCTTACCTAATATTGTTACCCTAAAACCATGAAATCTTGGAAAAGTCTCTGGGTCAATTCTCATCTCCTTGGAGTAGAAATTTACTATATGACATCTCATAGGTTGTCCAGACTGCAGGAATGTCACAGATGAGGATAAGTTGTTTTCTCCTCGTTTTAGTTTATTCTTTTTGAGTAACTCTGAAAGCATTTATGTCCTTTTCACCCCACAAATAAAATCACCTGTGCACAAAGCTACTTTAAGGGGGAAGAAAGTGTGTCTTTATTTTCAGTTTTGTGCATTGACTTGCCATTCCTTGGGTACATAGTTAGGTTTTTATTAAGACTGTTAATCATATTTATGAATAGATCATAAGTTTGGTAAATGCAAACTGAAACAGGTGTGTTTGAAGGGAGGATGACAACATACATGTATTTTTATATGCTTATACAAGGGACTTTACAGGGATTATCTAGTTTTTCTCAAAGGTTTGTTTTTAACTTGAATAACTAATTGTGGTGAGAAATTAAAATGAGTAAAAGCTGCCATAATTCCTTTAAGTGTTTTTAAATTGTAGACCAGTTTCTCATCCCCTTCGTGAGTTTTGATTTCTTCTCCAATCATGCTCACATACTTAAGTGGCAAATTCCAGGTTTTTCTCTGTTGCTGGGGTGTATCTTTTTAAATTTTTAGTTGTAGTTGGACACAATACCTTTATTTTTATGTGGTGCTGAGGTTTGAACCCAGTGCCTCTCATGTGGGAGCCAAGTGTTCTACCATTGAGCAACAACTCTAGCCCCATCTGGGATGTATTCTGATACTGAAAACTTTTTTTTTTAAATGGCAGTTTGAGTTGGTGGTGTGGTGGTTTGTCTTTTAGTAATTTGCTCTTTTGGCAATTATATTTTGCTGACTTATTATACTCTGAGTGTAATTTAAGCTTGTACCTTTTTTCTGAGTTACTATGTAACAGGGTACTCTCTGTTTTGTAATTTTGTATGCTCGCTCCCCCATGCATTTGGGTTTGAAATAAATTGTATTTACTTCTGTCAACAAAAATATTTAGTTTATATGACAGTTAATGTTTTCTCATCATTCTGATCTTACATAATCTCATGACAATACCTGTATGCTGACTGGCACATAACAGGTACTCAAAATGAATGAGATCTATGGTCCATAGGGCTGTCATCTACTAAGTTGGTATGTTGAACAGGTCAGAGTAAGAACTAGATCTGCAAAGGTTCACTTTGTTCCATGAGATCTTGGCATTATTTTACCAGTACTCTTGGGAATATATGGTCTCTACCTTACAGAGACAAGGAGATAAAAACCTTTGAGGACTGAGGTTTGTAATGCTGATTCTTAAGTTCTTTGGACACTTAATCAAACTCCTAATGCTATGTAACAGTCATTTATTTTCTTGCAGTTCTTTTATCCATTTGTTCACTGCTATGTGATCCAAACCCAGATGACCCTTTAGTGCCAGAGATTGCACGGATCTATAAAACAGACAGAGATAAGTAAGTATGCAATCGTATAAGGAAATGCTTTTAAAAGAGGTTTTACTTAATGAGCCAGGCTTATATTCCGTTTTAAGTTGTGTCGGTTGCAGGAAGACTTGATGCTTGCTTACTGGTAAGATTATAGTTAAAACATGCCCAAATCTAATTATTAAAAATGTGATTTTTAAGGAAAAAAAATGCTAGGTTTTGGCATATGTGACAATAACCTCTTTAAATTTCATTTTTCTGTTATGTTAAATACTTTTCTCACTTTACTCTCAAGTTTTGGGGAAGAAAGCACTTTTTCTTCACCCAGGTGTGACTTTTTTTTTACAAAAAAGTATTAGTGCTGTTGTAAAGATTGGTTCTAAATTTCTCAGATATTTTAATTATCTTTGTGTTCAACTTAACCATTGTAACTGTCATATGTTATAATTAATGCTAAGTGTACTTGTTCAATTAGGTACAATAGGTTAGCAAGAGAGTGGACAGAGAAATACGCTATGTTGTAGGGTAAGAGGATCTGCACTTTATGGTGCGCTTATTCATGGAACTGCCAGCACTTGAGTGCTGCATGCTTTAAGGCACTGTATTAACTAACACAAGGTAACAGATGTGGCAGTTTTCTGAAAACTGTACATTTAACTGCTTGAGCTCTGTTTAGCGTGAAAGTATACCCCATAGGCAGTACTGCTTGAAAATATTCTTGCATGGCAAAGCAGTTATATAGCATTAGTTAAGAAGTAGAAGTTAAGAGTATCAAACTACCATGGTATTAAATTTTTAGCTTGAAACTGTACCAGTATTATATGGAATGTGATGATTTTATTCAAATTTTTCTAGGAGGTAGTATTATAAAGGAAAAACACTTGAAAGCCTAAGCGTCTAAACTAAATGTTCATTACTGACAAGCATGCATTAATGTCAGCTGTATTTTGTGGCTCCCTGTATGCTAAATTAAAGCCTCTGTTTTAAAGTGCTAGCTTTTGAAGAGAATATCCTTAAGTGGCATAACTGAATTGGGTAGAAAGAATTTTTATCTGTTTAAGTTTAGAAAAGTAGTTGAATTTAGTTCTTAGTTTAAATGAAGCTAGTAATCTTTTAAAAATTAACTATAAATGTAAATCTAAAAATTCTGTGCCTTTTGATGTATATTCATTTCTAAAGGTTATCACTATTTTGTTGGTAAGTAGCCTCTGGCATGATTATAATCTATGGAGAAATTGATATTATTTGTCAATATTAGCAGTCTTCCTTAGGTGTCGCCCTAGTTTACGGGTGAATTATCTGGATTTTTTTAAACAAAGATGTACCATTCAGCAGGTCTCATTTGGGCTTATTAGAACCAGTTGCCAGGGTTTATAAAAGCAACAACATGTGGTTCTGATTAGCACAACTACTTACACACTCACCCAGTCTTAAATTTCTTTTATCAGCCTTCCCACTGTCTGTCTTTTCTGCCTAAATTTCAAAGGTATTTTCTCTTCTGGTTATACCCAGGCCCAAGTTCAGATAACAATTTTTTAGTGACAGTACATGTTTGGTTCTAGCTTTGATGGAAATTTTTGTTGATGTACAGAACATGTATACTATCTGACAGACATGTGTGAACTAAAACAATTTTTTAATGTTAAAGTTTGTTGGAATGGATAACCAGTTTTTAGAATTTTTGATAGACCGTTAGCTCATTGATGGTGGAGAGAAGGTCTTTGATTTTCATTAGCCCTGTTCTTATGTTTATTAAAACAATACTGCTTTGAAAGCATAAGCATAAGGTTCTCATTCCCATATTGAGTATCAGTGCTATTTTTCCCTTATTGGTTTTATTCTAATCAGTCATTACAGTTGGCTTTATAATGAGTCTATAGGTAAAATAGAAATCTTTTCCTTCCCTTTAACATAGTAATCTTTTGCTGTATTTTAACTTATTAAAATAACTTTTTCTTTATTTATAGGTACAACAGAATATCTCGGGAATGGACTCAGAAGTATGCCATGTGATGCTACCTTAAAGTCAGAATAACCTGCATTATAGCTGGAATAAACTTTAAATTACTGTTCCTTTTTTGATTTTCTTATCCGGCTGCTCCCCTATCAGACCTCATCTTTTTTAATTTTATTTTTTGTTTACCTCCCTCCATTCATTCACATGCTCATCTGAGAAGACTTAAGTTCTTCCAGCTTTGGACAATAACTGCTTTTAGAAACTGTAAAGTAGTTACAAGAGAACAGTTGCCCAAGATTCAGAATTTTTTTAAAAAATGGAGCATGTGTATTATGTGGCCAATGTCTTCACTCTAACTTGGTTATGAGATTAAACCATTCCTCACTGCTCTAACATGCTGAAGAAATCATCTGAGGGGGAGGGAGATGGATGCTCAGTTGTCACATCAAAGGAAGCAGCATTATTCTAGAAGCATCCATTTTGTTTAAACCTTCCACTGTTAGAGATTTGAGGTTACATGATATACTTTATGCTCGTAACTGATGTGGCTGGAGAATTGGTATTGAATTTATAGCATCAGCAGAACAGAAAATGTGATGTATTTTATGCATGTCAATAAAGGAATGACCTGTTCTTGTTCTACAGAGAATGGAAATTGGAAGTCAAACACCCTTTGTATTCCAAAATAGGGTCTCAAAACATTTTGTAATTTTCATTTAAATTGTTAGGAGGCTTGGAGCTATTAGTTAATCTATCTTCCAATACACTGTTTAATATAGCACTGAATAAATGATGCAAGTTGTCAATGGATGAGTGATCAACTAATAGCTCTGCTAGTAATTGATTTATTTTTCTTCAATAAAGTTGCATAAACCAATGAGTTAGCTGCCTGGATTAATCAGTATGGGAAACAATCTTTTGTAAATGCAAAACTGTTTTTGTATATACTGTTGGGATTTGCTTCATTGTTTGACATCAAATGATGATGTAAAGTTCAAAAGAGTGAATATTTTGCCATGTTCAGTTAAAGTGCACAGTCTGTTACAGGTTGACACATTGCTTGACCTGATTTATGCAGAATTAATAAGCTATTCAAATAGTGTAGTTTTAATATGCTGCACATGATACTGGCAGCCCTGGAGTTCATAAATGGACTTGGGACCCAGCAGTTTTGAAACGTGTATATGGAGTTTAAGAAATTTATTTCCCAGGTGCATCACCCATCTAACTAAAATTACTCTTCACCGTGTACACTTGACAGCTGAAAAAAAAAAAAAAACCAAACTAAACATGGGAATAATAATGGGTCAAAATTTACAAAATAAAGTACTGTTTTGGTGTGGGAGTTGTCATGAGGCTCTGTTGAAGTGACTTAACTATGTGGGATATTGAGTATCCATTGAAATGGATTTGTTCAGCCATTTACATTAATGAGCATTTAAGTGCAACAAATATTTCAGGTGACTTAACATGAATGAATAAAAGTCAAATGCTATTGGATTATTTTTTTTGTTTGACAAGTGCTATCTGTGCCACTAAACTTCTTTAGTAACAAGGGCATTACCATTCTTCACCCTTCCTAATTCTGATCCTGTAGTTTGCTTGTTTTCTTAGTTATTTTGATTTAACCATTGCTTTATTAAAGTCCTGTATTTGATTTCTAGCACGTGACATCTCCACTTCCACATTTTCGCACTGCTTACACTTGTGTGCAGTCTTATTCCTTGTCTGCACACAGATGTGGAAAGCTAGAAATAAATGTTAATGCTTAATTTTTTATAAACGGTTTAATATGTAGTTTGGATGTGATTTATTGACTTAAGGTTCTTATCTAAACTGGAAGTGAAATGCATGCCTTCTGAAGATATTCTGGCTTTGTTAATTCTGTAATAAGCATTTCATTGGGAAGTATCAATCCAGCTATACAATTTTTCAATGAGTGAATTTTTTCATTTTAACTTTTGCTTTAAAAATCGTGGGTTCTTCAGGGTAGATGTCATGGTGTTAAAACTTTTGGATTCTGATTACGAATAAGAAACTAGTAACTGCTCCATAAGGTAAGAAGTACTGCTCTTTGGCTCTGTTCTTAAAACAATTATCTCAAAATAACAGCTTTAGTAGGCATATTTCTTCAAAGCCAAATGAATAAAACACTTTTGTAAACAGTGGATCTTTAATGGGCTCTCACACTGACCTTTTTTAGCCTAGGACAACCTTAAGTATTTACAGAGATGACTTAAACCATTGATTGTAATGATAATTAGTGGATATGTCCTGTTCTCTTTATCTTTGACTTGATGCTTTATACAATATTTCATATGTTGCTTCTAAGGGAATAAGCCATAAAGGCTTCTCCAGGTTTAAGAGAACAGTCATTTAAAGTACCTGGAAAAACCAACATTTTTTGAATGTATGGATACTAGACTTGGAATCATCTATGATGGAACTTTTAAAAGAATACGAGAGTTTGTTCTTTTTTCCCCCATCCAACCCAGTAACTCAACATTACTAGCTCTAGTGCCATGTGTAGGACTGAAATGAATCTTAGCAGATTAAATATTGATTTGGACTATTTCTATGTATTTCCTGTATCTTTTAATGCATAAATTTAAATTCTTAAATTTCTCTTAAGAGTTAAGAGTCCAGTTGACCTGTTAATGGTAAATTTACATGTTCAGTGATTCACTCTTTTTTCCCTGGGCAGATTTGCAATGTGATAATCAGATTTTTTTAAAATAAATGATTAGTTTGCTTTTCTTGTGTGGGTGTACTCACATTTAAAAGTATGAACCACAGTTAACATAGTGGTCTCAGGGGTAGTGAAACACTCACTTCTTTTTTTTTAATAGTTTGAAGTATACTTCAAAGATACTGATCATGTTGTGTTAGTGATGGGGGGGTAACTCAAACTAGCCATGTTTTTGTGTTGACATAACAAAACTGTTAAATGATTGTTGATTACACTTAAGTGAATTTGTCTTTTATGAGGAACCCAGTGCAAGTCACTAATGTTGTCTTAATAGTGACATCTGCATAAGACTTGTAATAGCTGAAGTTAATTGAGCTTAAAGGAATTGTTACCATTAAAGTCTGTGTTTAAAGACAAGTTGGTCTTACTCGGTAATTCAAGTTAACATGAAGTCCACACCTGAACTTTAATACTGTGTGTGAGCTCAATTTTGAACGTTAAAACAGTAGTGATACCTTGGTCTATGAAGAATTAGTTATGGTTTTCAGAGTGATTCAGACCCAATACCAGCATCATTTGGGAATTATTGGATCTTGTCCCAGTTGTACTTCCACTATGAGGTGGAACCCAGTAGCTTGTATTAAAAAGCTCTCCAAATGATTCCATGCATGGTGATGATTTTCAAAATTTATTTTTGTTACATATGATTGAACCAGTAGTTAAGTATTAAAATAACAGATCCAAAGATCTACCTGCAAAGTGAGCTAGGTTGATAGCTAAATATAGATTTGAACCCAGACTTCATTCTGTGACCTTAAAACTAGTCAACCCTCCACTCTACCAAAGTGAACAGTGTGTGCAGTGTCTGAATTTAACACCAATGTATTCTAAGCTAAAGATTTCTAAATCTTGTGCTTTCCAAAAGTAATGAAAAAATATGGTAAAGGTGTTTAAAAATAGTTTTAGGGCCAGGCGTTGTGGCGCATGCCTGCAATCCCAGCGCCTCGGGAGGCTGAGGCAGGAGGATCATGAGTTCAAAGCCAGCCTCAGCAACTCAGTGAGACCCTGACTAAATAAAATACAAAATAGGGCTGGAGATGTGGCTTAGAGACCGAGTGCCCCTGAGTTCAAACCCCAGTTCCGGAAAAAAAAAAAAAAAGTTTTAAGACAACAGTCCACGACAAAAATGTTAATGTTAGGGCTGGGGATATAACTCAGTTGCTAGAGTGCTTGCCTTGCAAGCACAGGCCCTGGGTTCAAGCCCCAGCACCGCAAAAAAAAAAAAAAAATTTTCTGAAGCCTAGACAATGTGAGCTGTTTTAAGAACCTAGTGATCACTATTTGTGTTATTCCTCCATAATCAAACTTTCCAAGCCTCATATTTTAAGAATGTCTTTAATTTGGATCTGTAGTGTCTCATTTTGCTTGGAATGTTTTCACAAAGGTCTCATTGTAATGATCTCTTCCTAATCTATATGCTGTTTGTGGATGAGATTTTTTAAATTTTAATAACCCTCAATTTTTAAAGTAATATGAAGAATGGTTTTATGAAAAATCCACTTTTACAGATTTGACTGAGCCTCTACTTTTTTCCTTGTTTACCATGTCAGATTTGAATAATGTCCAGTGAAGCTAAACGACGACGTGCTTTCTTGCCCTAGTTGCTTAGGAATGCAGCCATCTGTATTTCCTGATCTCCCAAAACATGAATTCCTACATAGCTGCTGCTTATGCATGGGGCTATCTCAAAGCCATCTTTAAAATTCTGGAACTGGTCAGATTTTTACACACACACCGCCCTCTTGAGTGAATGTAAACAGTTGAACTGGGCCCAAACCTAGGCATCTTGGCTTTTCTGCTTGTCAAATAATAGCAATCCTCTTGGTTCTACCCTAAAATTTGTTTGGATTCTGCTGGTACGCCATTTCTCAATTGGATTATTCAGTAGGCTGCTGAGTAGTCTCCTTGCTTCCAACTTTGCAGCAATTCTGTACAACACAGGCTGTTAACATGTCCAGTCATGTAATGGCTTTCCTCCGAACTAAAATTTCCCTCATGCAGAGTTAAGCCAAAAAAGCAATGTACAAAGCCGTAGATAACTTCACTACAACTGTTCCTCTACATTTGGTCATTCTTGTTTGCCCCACCACAATCCCAACTCCTTCAGTCAGGCCTCTGCTGAGATCTGGACTCTAGACTTTGTCCTCACAAAAATGTTTGCCCTTGTTCTTCCCTTTTCTTAGGATGGTCCTCCCCCAGTTATGGCCCCGCCTTTGTTGTAGATCTCTACTCAAATGTCACCTCATAAAAGTGACTTTTCTTGACCATTTAATTTACCAACAGCACCATCACTGTCCAGTGCTTTGAGGGATATTCAGTATTATCTATCTTACATGTATTAGTTCCCGCATGATCCCACTCCAGAATGTAAGCTCTGTGAAGACATATTTTGTTTAATGACTAGATGACTGCTTAACACTTTGTAAGTAGTCAAATATTTTATACAGAAATGGCTATGAGCTAAATGGTACTTTGCCCCCAAAATATTTCTTTCTTTAAAAATGCATAAAAACAGTGCTTTTGTTTTTTAGGTACTGGGGATTGAACTTGGGGGCACTTGACCACTGAGCCACATTCCCAGCCCTGTTTTATGTTTTATTTAGAGACAGGGTCTCACTGAGTTGCTTAGTTCCTCACTTTTGCTGAGGCTGGCTTTGAACTTGTGGTCTTCCTGCCTTAGCCTCCTGAGTTGCTGGGATTACAGGCATGTGCCACCGCATTTGACTAAAATAATCACATTGAGGGAGTAGATGTTTCAGTTTGTCAATATGGATGATAAACCTGAACAACTTACTGGGGGAAAAAAATTCATCAAAAAAAGTAGTACTCTCAGGCCCAAACCAAACTAGCAACCCAAAAAAGAAGCCAGCTTTCATCCTGAGAATACTTTTGAAGTATGCAGTAAACATGAGCATTAAATATGGTCCCAACAAAACACAGAAGCACCCAAAGATTGGTGTCAAATAGAAGTCTATCTGGCTTGGCCTCTGTAGCAGAATATTCTGTTCTACAAATTTGAAATATTAATTTGAACTTTGTGAAGACTTGTAGCCCCAAATCTTTCATAAGTGGTCCCAGAAAGCTCAAGTAGAGGATTTACATTTTAAAGTTGTTCCCAAATCAGTAGAGTAACCAAAGCAAAATACAGGAACTTAATAGCTTACATAAATTTTAAAGAAAAAATATCAAGGAACATAGTACTATGAGTGGGAGCCAGACAATTTGCAAAATTTTGTAACATTAAAATTAACAAGTCATCCAAATTTGAGGGGAAGGAATTATATTCCCAGATGATATCTCATACATGGAAAATCCTAAAGTCAGAAAACTCAGTTAATAAATGAATACAACAAATTTTACATGATCCCAAATCACAGGAAATTTAGTTTTATAACAAGAAAGAATTTCATTTACACTAGCATCAAAGGGATTTATTTAGGGATAAATTTTAAGTGTGAAGCTTGTACATTGAAAACTATAAAACATTTCTGAGAAAGAGAATTCCTAAATAAAATGGAAAGACATTCTGTGTTCATGGATTAGAAGATTGTTGATCCTGAATGCAATCTACAGATTGAAAGCAAGTCCCAATGACACTTCTGCAGAAATACAAAAGGTTTAAAAATTCATAGGGGATTGCAAAGAGTTGAGCAATTGTTAAAAAGAACAAAGGTGAAGGACTCATTTTCCAATTTCAAAACTTGCTATAATAAAGCAGTGTTGCAATAGCATAAGGATAAAAATGTAGGCCCATGATATAGAACTGAGAAAGAATCCCATACATTTATGGTCAATTGATGTTTAACAAGGGTAAGAAGACCACTCAGTGGGGGAAAAAAAAATGGTACCAGGACAACTAGATAAGTATATGCAGAAGGATAAATTTGGATCTCTGCCTCACATCACACACACAAATTAGCTCAAAATGGATCCAAGTCCTAAATTTAAGAACTAAAGTCACAAAACTCTAAGAAGAAAATAGGAGTTGTTAATTTCCTTGGATCTGATAATAAATACTCAGATGTGATGCACAAACAACCAAAGAAAAATATAAGCTTGTAAAGTGTGTGTGACCAAGGACATTATAATATTAAGACAGTCTACAGAATGAAAAATATTGCAGACCATGCCTAATATTCAGAATGCATAAAGAATAAAATTCAGTATGAAGACAACCCTATTAAAAAAGAAACAAAAGATTTGATTGGACTTTTCTCCACAGAAGATATCAAAATGTTCAGCAAGCACATGAAAAGATGGTCAACATCATTTAGTTATTAGAGAAATGCAAATTAAACCCACAGAAGAGATCATATTCATTAGGATGGTTATAATTTTTAAAAAATGAAAAATGTTGGTGAGAATTTGGAGAAATTGGAACCCTTCAAGATAGAGCAGCTTCTGTGAAAGAAAATTTGGCAATTAATTCTTCAAAAAGTTAAAGCAGAGCTGCAATATGATTCAGCAATTCCATTCCTAAGTATGTACCCGAAAGAATTGAAAACAGATACTTGTAAATGAATGTTCAAAGAAGAACTACTTAAAATAATCAAAATGTGGAAACTGAACAAATTCTGGTGTTTCCATACAATGACATATTCAGTCATAAAAAAGTACTGATAAATGCTACAATGTAGATGTGAAAACATCCCAAGTGAACAAAGCCAAACAGAAGGCACTACTAACCATTATGGTAGATACAAGTTTAAAATATGAATAGAGTAAGAGACTCTAAAAATAACTAAGCAGATTTGAAAAATAACCAAAGACAATATTTTGAAGAAATTAAAAACCAGACTAATCGAAACTTAGAAGATAGATTCAATAGCTAAGTAAAGGTTTGGAGAAGTGGAAGAAAGGAAGAAATCATTCCAGTTGTAGTATAATGAGAAGAAAAAATAGCAAAGGGTACTAGAAACATGGAGGGAGACATAACTTGGTTTAACACATGTCTAATTGGAACTTGAGTTCAATTTGCTGCCTTAAGGCTCTTAATGAACTTTTCACTATTTCTTCTATATAACTTAACAATTTCTCTTAAAATGGGCAAGAGCCAGGTGTCACACTCCTGTAATCCCAGCTGTTGGGGAGTCTAAGGCAAGAGGATTACAAGTTTGAGATCAGTCTGGACAACTTGGTGAGACCCTGTTTTAAAATAAAAAATAAAAAGGGCTGGGCGTGTAATTCAGTGGTAGAGCACCCCTGGGTTCAATCCCTGGCACTGCAAAAATTAAAATAAAATAAAATAATAGAAAACAAAGTGGGCATGATGTTATACTTTCTCAGCAACAGTTGGTGGAGGGATATTGTAGGAGAAATTTTCTCCTTCTGTTCTTTGGTGGGGGACTGTGGATTGGCTGGCATGAGTGTGGAGACAACCAGCAAAATATTCACAGGCTCAAAACACATTCTGTGTTTGTGTGTAAGACCATGCAGCCTTCTTGACAAGAAAACCAAAGCTCTTGCATGGGCTTCAGAGATCTGGCTGTGGCATTGGGAGTCACACACCTAAAGTTGCTTCTTCTATAAGCCTCTGCACAGTTTGTGCACAGCTCACGTGGGACCAGAGGTCCAGTTTCCCTCTGGAAACTCCTGTGCAGCCTGAATGCTCTGAAAGGGAACTGATTACCTGGGCTTCCACTGTAGGCCTACATTATCAGTTGCTGATCCATCTGTTTCTCTGCTTCTAATCTAGAGGGTGATCTATTGCTGGCCCAATAAGTCCTGACTAGCTTGAACTTGACTAGGCCAGCAACATTTTTTGATATGCAGTAGGCTGAACCACAGCTTCTCCAAAAAGATCTGAACCCCTTTCAAGTTTGTTTATTCTCAGATACCCTCTTCCAGCTTTTCATAGTTTTCTTATGTAATATAGTCACTCTTTAATCATAGTTAATAATTATGTACGTTAAACTTCTTTTGCTTGACCTGTATAAATTCCTCTCCTGAATGGACCTAGACCATCATAAAGAAGAAGAAACAGGAAATGGAGCAGAAGCAATTTTTGAAAAAAATGGCTAATTTGGTGGGAGGAGAGGCATGGTACTGGTAATTGAATCTAGGGACACTTAACCACTGAGCCATATCCCCAGCCCCTAAGAAATGGCTAATTTTTTTTCTAAAATTGATTAAAAATCCTAAGCTGCTGATTGAGTGAACGCATTGAAGCCCAAATAGGAAAAAGAAAAAGAAAAAAAAAATCAGACACATTACAGTGCAGTTGCAGAAAATGGAAGAAAAAAAACATTCATTTTAAAAGCAGAAAATAAAAACGAGTAGATGACCTGCGAAGAAACAATAGGGAGATGATTTAAGAACAAAAGTGGGAGATTTCTCAACAGCAACAATGGAAACAGAAGATGGCAGAATATTACCTTGGAAGCACTGCAAGAGAATAAGTATCATCCTAGAATTCCATATAAAAGAAAATATATTTCAGGAAAAAGGATGAAATGACATGGATTAATTTGAAAAACATGTTGCACAAAGAAATAAAAATACATAGTATATGATGCCATTTGTGTAACATTGAAGAAAACGCAAAACTGAACTAAGGTGATAGAACATTCCTTACCTGGAATGGGGAGCAATTCATGAGCAAGAAGTACAAGGGGATTTTCTAGGTTGACATTTTCTGTATCTCCGTAGGGGTAGTGATTATACAAGTGTATAAATTTGCCAAAAGTCATTGAACTTAAGATCTGAACATTATACATGTTACCTCTAAAAAAAAAAAAAAAAGAAAGAAAGAAGAAAGAGTGAGTTAAAGACTATTAAGTAAATAAAAACTAACATTTTGGACTGAGGGTATTGCTCAGTGGTAGAGTGATGTCTAGCAAGTGTGAGGTTCTGGGTTTGATCCCTAGCACTGCAAACACACAAAACAAAACTGACCATTTACCTCCAGAAGTTTTTTTTTTTCTTTTTTTTAATTCCAGAGAAAACAAACAAAAACTTCCATACTATTTTTCACATCGGTGGTACTAATTTACATTCCCACCAATGATATGTAAAAATGTCCCTTCTCTGCATCCTTGCCAGCACTGTTTTTATTTTTGTTTTTGTTTTTCTTTTGGTGTGTGTATGTTTTGATAGTCATTCTAAATATTTCATTGCAGTGTTGATTTGCATTTCTCTGATGATTAGTGATTTTGAAATTATTTTTCATATACCATTTTTTATACATCTTTAAGAAATGTCTATTTAAATCATTTACACATGTTTAATTAAATCAAAGTATTTGGGTTTTTTTGCTGTTGAGTTGTTTTCAAGTTATGTATTCTGGACCTTAATCCCTTATCAGATGAATAGTTTGTGAATATTTTCTGACATCCTATAGGTTGTTTGTTTGTTTGTTTGTTTGTTTTGGCAGTGCTGGGAGTCCAACCCAAAACTTTCACATGCTAGGCAAGCATATACCCCAGTCCCACCTCTTAACTCTTGATTATTTCCTTTGCTATGCAGAAGCTTTTTAGTTTGATGTAATCTCATTTGTCAATTTTTACTTTTGTTGCCTGTGCTTTGGGGCAGGCATGCCAAAATTATCTTTGATCAGACCAAGGTCCTAAAGCATTTTCCTATCCTTTTCTTCCCATAGTTTCATAGTTTGGGTCTTTCATTTAAAGTCTTTGATCTATTTTAAGTTGATATTTGCAACTAGTGAGAGATAAGAATGAGGTTTTATTCTTCTGCATGTGGATATTCAGTTTTCCCAATACTATTTGTTCAAGAGGTTGCCTTTTCTCCAATGTGGGTTCTTGGTGACCTTGTAAGAATCAGTTGACTATAAATTAGATTTAGTTCTGGTTTCTCTATTCTGTTCCATTGGTCTATACATCTGTTTTTATGCCAGTATCACACTATTTTGGTTACTATACCTTTGTAATATGTTCTGAAGCCAGAGATTGTGATGCTTCCAGCTTTGTTTTTTTTTTGCTCAGGATTGCTTTGGCTATTTAGAGTCTTCTATGCTTCTATATGAAGCTTAGGATTTTGGGGGGTTTAGGGAAACTACTTCTGTGAGAGAGTCATTGATTTTTTTTTCCATTTCTTTGAAGAAAGTCATTGGTATCTTGATAAGGATTGCATTGAATCTGTAGGTTGATCTAGGCAGTATGGACATGTTAACACTATTAATTATTCTGATGCATAAACATGGAATTTCTTTCCATTTGTGGGTGGTGTTTTTCTCATTAGTGTTTTGGAAGGCTCATTATAGACTTCTTTTACCTTCTTGGTTAAATTTATTCCTAGACCTTTTTATTATTGTTGTTTTATATATATATATTTATTTATATTTTATATACATATATATTTATATATTTTTATGTTATATATTATATATACTTTATATATATTCTATATATATATATATAGTTGTAGATGGACCTTATTTTATTTATCTATATATGGTGCTGAGGATCGAAGCCAGTGCCATGTACATGTTAGGCAAGTGCTCTACCACTGAGCCACAATCCCAGCCCCTTGTTGTTATTTTTGGTGGTTTTGTTTGTTTTGAGATGAAGTCTTGCCATTTTGCCTAGGCTCAAGTAATCCTCCTGTCTCAGCCTCCTGAGTAACTGGGATTGCAGATGTGTGGTACAGCACCTAGCCATAGATTTTTTCACTTTGTTCCTCCCACCCCACCCCTGTAGCCATTGTAAATGGAATTGCTTTTGGGATTTCTTTCTCAGCTAGTTCATTATTGGTGTGTAGATAGGTTATTGATTTTTATAATATTAATCTTGTTATCCTGCAACTTCAGTGAATTTATCAGTTCTAACAGGTATTTGGTGGCATTTTTAGGCTTTTCTATGTACGAGATCATGTTGTCTGTAAACAAGATAATTTAACCTCTTCCTTTCCCATTTGGAGGCACTTTCTTTCTCTTGCCTAATTGCTCTGGCTAGGACTTCCAGTACTATGGTGAATCAGAGTGGTGAGAATGGGTATCCTTAATTGTACTGGTATATATTCTTTCTCTAATTTGTTGAGAGTTTTTGTCACAAAGGGATATGTTGAATTATACTGAATGCTTTCTGTCCTTCATTCAGTTGGTGTGATGGGAAAAGGCTTATCAATTTCACTGTCCTTTTAAAAAAATCACCCTTCATTCGGTTTTGTTAATTTTTTTTTCTATTGATTCTACTCTAATTTTATTATACCTTTCATTCTCCTTACTTTGGATTTAATTTGTTCTTCTTTTCTAGCTTTATAAGGTAGAAAAGATTAGATTGTGGGCTTAGATTGTGAGTGTCAGATTTTATTATATATAAAATTTCAATGCTATAAATTTTCCTCTAAGCACTGCTTTTTCTGCATCTCACAAATTTTTATAAGTTGTCTTTTCACTTACTAATTTAAAATATTTAAAATTTTTCTTGGAATTTCATTGTTGACATATGTGTTATTTAAAAGTATGTTGCTTAATCTTCCACTCTTTTGGAACTTTGTAGTTATCTCTGGTAGTGATTTCTAATTTATTTCCACTGTGGTCTGAAAGTATACATTGTATAATTTCTATTATTTTAAATTTGTTAAGGTGTGATTTATCACCCAGAATATGTTCTGTCTTGGTAAGCATTCCATGTAAACCCAAGCAGAATGGATATTCTATTGTTGTTGAATGAAATAGATGTCAACTACATCCAACTGATTGATGGTATTGTTGAGTTCAAATATGTCCTTACAAATTTTCTGCTTGATAAATCTGTCTATTACTGACAGAGGTGTACTGAAGTTTCCAATTATATTAATGGATTTATCTTACTACCTTTTAGCTCTATCAGTTTCTTTTTTTTTTTTTTGGAACCGGGGGACACTCGGCCACTGAGCCACATCCCCAGCCCTATTTTATATTTTATTTAGAGACAGGGTCTCACTGAGTTGCTTAGGGCCTCGCTAAGTTGCTGAGGCTGGCTTTGAACTCGCGATCCTCCTGCCTCAGCCTCCCAAGTGCTGGGATTACAGGCCTGCGCCACCATGCCCGGCTTCTATCAGTTTTTAATTTATATATATTTGATGCTCTGATATTAGGCCCAGAACATTAAGAATCATGTCTTCTCAGAGAATTAATTTATCATTATGTCAGGTCTCTCTTTATCCTGGTAATTTTTCTTGTTGTGAATCTGCTTTCTCTGAAATTCATATGGCTACTCTCTTTTGTTTTGACTAATATTAGCATGGGATACCATTCTCCATTTCTTTACTTTTAATCTATATGTGTCTTTATATTTAAAATATATTTCTTGTAGATAACTGTGGAGAGCAGTGACAGAGGAAGGGAGAACAGTGACTGAGATTGGGGGTCTCTGATGCCCTCATGTCTGTGTCATGCCCGGTTCCTGGGACTGTTTCTGTGCAAGGGCACAGGATGCTTAGCTGCTGTTGCAATGCCCTGCATGAGGAGGCTCTGTGCAAGAGTCTTATCAGCTCTGACCTTGATCTCAGGCACACAGCTCCCGGGAAGGAAGGAATTTTTATGCTAGACAACCACAATGTTTCATCAGCTCTGCTTCTCCAGTTCCTGCCCGCCTTAAAGTAACTTTAAACAATGGACTTTCTTGAGAGCTACACAAAGCTCCTAACATTGCACTTTGCAACTGTGGATTGCAACTGCAGACAAGCTACATAGATATTCTAGTTTCTGTTCAGTAACTTTCTTGACTACAAAGAATAATGGCCGCATAGTCTTTAACCTGATAATGAGACATACATAAATAAAGATTACTGGCATAACTCTTTAGACCTGCATCTCCATCAGAGAGCAGAGCTCCACCTGATCCCAAAATCTGTGTTTGAAGCTTAATCTTCACAATCTGTGTTTGTGAATATTTTCCAATCTCCCTTCGCCCCTGGCAGGACCAAGTTTGGTCACACTGGTAGCAGCAGACAACATATACTTGGGTCTTGTTTTTCAATATATTCTGACAATCTGTCTTTTAATTGGTGTATTTAGACCACTGACATTTAAGATGAGTAGTGATATAGCTGCATTTATATCTACCAGATTTGTTACTATTTTCTATTTGTTGCTCTTTTTCTTTGTTCCTATTTTTTATTCTCCTTCTGTTTTTCATCTTTTAAAGTGATCATTTTGTATGATTACATTTTTTTCTATTTCTTAGCATATTAACTTTCTCCATGGTTTCCCTGGAGTTTGCAATACACATTTAGGACTAATCCAAGTCCACTTCCAGATAACACTGTACCACTTCATTGCCTTATAATAATGCAGCATTTCGAATTCCTGCCTCATGTTCCTTGTGTCACTGCTGTCATTTATTTCACTTACACATAAGTTATGATCATCAAATACATAATGTTGCTATTATTATTTTGAACAAACTATTATCTAGTAGATTAAGGAATAATTAAAAAAAGACTTTTCTTTGACCTTCATTTAGTTCTCTAATGCTCTTCCTTTATGTGGATCTGAGATTGTGACCTTTATCATTTTCCTTCTCTCTGACTAACTTCTTTTGACATTTCTTGCAAGGCAGGTCTGTTGGCAACACATTTTTAAATTTTTGTTGAAGAAAATCTATTTTTCCTTCATCTTTGAAGGATAATATTGCAAGGTACAGAATTGTAGTTTTTTTGTACTTTTTTCTCTCAACACTTTAAATGTTGTTTGCATGGCTCCAGAGAAATTGGATGTAACTTTTTTTTTTTTTTTTTTTTGACTGGAGATTTAACCAAGGGGCACTTTAACACTGAGTTACATCCCCAGCCCTTTTTGCTTTTTAATTTGAGACAGGGTCTTATTAAGGTTGTTTACAGTTTCACTAAATTGCTGAACCTGGCCTTGAACTTGTGATTTTTTCCTGTCTCAGCCTCCTGAGCCACTGGGATTACAGGTGTGCACCACCATACACAGTTATAATTCTGATCTTTGCTCCTCTATAGGTAAGGTGTTTTTTCCTTTGGCTTTTCCAATATTTTTTATCTTTGATTTTCTGCAGTTTGAATGTGAAATACCTAGGTGTAGTTTCTGTTTGTTTGTTTTGGTATTTATCCTGCTTGATGTTCTCTGGGTCTCCTGGATCTGTGATATGACACTTGACATTAACTTTGGGTAAATTCTCAGTTATTATTGCTTCCCCGTGGCTTTGTTCCTTTCTTTCTTCTCCTGCTATTCCCTATTCATGTGTGTTATAGTTTTGTAGCTGTCCCACAGTTCTTGGATATTCAATCTATTTTTTTTTTCAGCTTTATTTCTCTTTGACTTTCAGTTTTGGACATTTCAACTGACATATCCTCAAGATTAGAGATTCTTTGTCAGTCATAGTTCATCTTCTAATGAATCTCAAAGGTATTTTAAAATTTCTGTACAGTGCTCTTGATCTCTAGCATTATTTTATTCTTAGAATTTCCAACTTTTTCTTACACTGCTCATCTGTTCTTTATGTTGCCTACATTTTCCATTACATCCCCTAGCATATTAATCAAACTCCTTTAAATTCCTGGCCTGATAATTCCAACATTCCTGCTATATCTGAATCTGGTTCTGATACTTGCTTTGTCTCTTCATGTTGTGCTTTTTGCCATGTAATTTTCTGTTGAAAGCCATACATGATATACTGGGCAAAAGGAACTGTAATTAGCAGGCCTTTAGTGATGTAGTGGGAAGGTTTGGGAAAGAGGAGCATTTCATAGTCCTATGATAGGTCTCAGTCTTTTAATGAGCTCATGCACCTGGACTGAGACCTTCATAGTGCCTTCCAGGTTTGCTTTTTTTCCCCTCACTCCCTTAGGTGGGGAACTACGTCTAGGTGGCTAGAGATGGGGGGTATGTTTCCTCTCCCAAGTTGGCTAGGCTCTGATAAAACCACAAAAGTTTTGGTTCTGGTAAAGTAGTTTCTTCTGAGAGCTGGTCTTGTTAAGAACAGAATCACTGGCACATTCACAATGGATACTTTTCCTCTCTCTTCAGGATATAGGAAGGGATTCTTTTTTTCTTCAGTTTTCATTGGAAGGACTTAGTACAACTCTTAGAGAAAAATTCACAGACCTATAAATGGCCCCCTGAGACTGAACCCTTGGAGTTTTTAACACTCAGACTTATCCACACAAATCTTCCAGGAATTTGTCAATTATAGGTCAGGTTTTCCTATCCTATCCTGGTTCCTGCAGAGCTCTCAGCTCAGTAAGTTG
This sequence comes from Glaucomys volans, assembly GCA_020662805.1. Taxonomy (NCBI): domain Eukaryota; kingdom Metazoa; phylum Chordata; class Mammalia; order Rodentia; family Sciuridae; genus Glaucomys; species Glaucomys volans. The sequence goes on along the minus strand of JAJEJO010000453.1, from coordinate 434,865 downwards.
AGAATCTATTTAGGTAGGTTGTGATTGCTTGTTTTCACTTGTTTATCTCTTCAGTTTTGGGGGGCAGTGGTTTGCCCTATAACCTCACTCCTCTGACAGGCCTAAGAATAATTGTTGATTTTAGTTTGCTTAGGTTTTTACTTGTTTTTCATATAGAATTATGCCTTTCAAGCTCCTTACAGTCCACATTAGAAACTGGAAGTCTATTATTTATTTGGTCCATGAGTTTTTTATAAACATGTTTTCAACATTCCAAATAAATGGGATTATTTTTGGTTTATACTTTTGTTACATATTTCTAATTTCATCACATTAAGGTCAGAGGATGTTATTTTCCCTGTTGTCAATTCTTTGGAATTTATTAATAGTTTCTCTGTAGCTTGGTATGTGGTCATTGTTTTTTAATGTTGCATGTTACCTTAAAAAGACTGTCAGGTACAATGAAGTCTTTATGTCTATTAGATAATAAGGGTATTGATCATATTACTCATAACTCAAGCTCTGTGGCCCACAACATGATCACTGCTTCTTGCCCTTACCCCTAGGTGACCAAAGAACATCAATAGTGACAATGTTAAAATAAAAAATTTTCTCTTCCTATTTGAGACACTGAGAGATGGGTATCTTATAGTACCAGAAATGTTGCCGTGGAGCAAACAGGCAAATCTCTCATGAAAGAGTTCATGATTTAAAGACTGAAGGATATCTAATGCTTTTATAACCAGTTTATTATATCTAGTGTCTTCATCAACTGCCTTTAGTCATAGATGTGTTTGATCTCTCTTTTCTGTCTGTTGTTATTTCAATTAGATCCCACAATTTTTGCTTGTCTTTATGTATTAAAAAAGTCCAGTTTAGTTCAATTAAAATTTTTAGTCTCACACCCAACTCAAACATTTCTCTCTTACCTATCCAGCTCCGGATTAACCTGTGGCTTAGGGACTACAGTGGAAGAGGAGGCAGGGGTCTTTTTTATATCCTGCCTTGCTTTTGCACAACTTCCTTTCCTCTAATGCTTCTACGTGCCCCCTCCTCTCCAGGTGGGTTGTAATACTTGATGAGGGATGATGGTTCTTTGCACTGTTTGCTGACATTGGCCATGTGTTCTCTGGCTGACTTCCTGAACTCTCTTGGATAGGGTTACTCATTAGGCTAGCTCAATCCTGGTTACCGTCTCTACAGTATCCTCTTCTTGACTTATGGGAAAGTCATGCATTCTTTTTTTTTTTTTGGTACTGCGGATTGAACCCAGGGGCATTTCACCACTGAGCCACATCCCAAGCCCTATTTTGTATTTTATTTAGAGACAGGGTCTCACTGAGTTGCTTAGGGCCTTGCTAAGTTGCTGAGACTGGCTTTGAACTCGCAATCCTCCTGCCTCAGTCTCCCAAGTGCTGGGATTACAGGCATGCGCCACTGTGCCCGGCTAATTCATGCATTCTTGATACATTATATTCTAGTGGTAAACACAGTCCCTACTACCGTCTCTCCTTCCTCCAATACTTGAGGCTTCAAAATCTAAGGTACTAGGTCAAGCTTTCACGAACACTTTCTTACCAGGCTGTTTTTTGCCACTGCTGCTGAGTTTAGGAATTCCCACCGTTCCAGCATCTGACTGGGAGTGAGGTACCTCCTCTCATGGGCCTCCCAACCTTGAAGAACAGTTCTACTGGATCTCTTCTATCCTCTTCTCCAGACTTCATCTTTTTTCTTTGGCAGGGGGAGGGTACCAGGGATTGAACTCAGGGGCACCTGAACCCTGAGCCACATCCCCAACCCTATTTTATATTTTATTTAAAGACAGGATCTCACTGAGTTGCTTAGTGCCTCGCTTTTGCTGAGGCTGGCTTTGAACTTGTGATCCTCCTGCCTCAGCCTCCGGAGCTGCTGGGCTCACAGGCATATGCCACCATGCCTGGCAGACTGTTTAGGTTTCATGGCTTGGTGAAAGCCAGAGTCAATGGACCATTTGTTCACCCTTTTAGTAAAACCTTTCTCCTCCTCGTCTTCCTTCTCTTCCTCTTTCTTCTTTGGAACTGAACCCAGGTGGACTTTACTACTGAGCCACATCCTTAGCCCTTTAAATTTTTAAATTTTGAGACAGTCTCATTAAGTTGTTGAGAGCCTTGTTAAGTTGCTGAGGTGGCCTCAAATTTGCATTCCTCCTGCCTCATTCTTCCTAGGTGCTGGTATTATAGGCATGTGCCACCACACCTGGCTGACCCCAGTTTTGAGATTAAGCAAACTCTGAATCTAACAGAAAATATGTTCTCATCATGCCATTATACTTTCATTTTCTTCATCTTATAACTTGTGTAATTTATCTCATGGGGTTGGACCATCCTTGGCTTTGGTATACCATGGTATTCTACTAAGTTTACCAACTTTATATATTTAGAAATGAAGGAAGTATTGTCACATGGCAAAGGGCCAAAAAACCCCCATTGATCTTCTGTGGCAGGATACTGATCCTACACATCATTAAACCTCTGGAGGACTTTTTTGTCTTTTTAAATCAGGGAACTATCATTCGTTCTAAGTAATTCAAATTTTGGAAAGCATCAAATGAGAGGATCAAAATGGAGTCCGTTTACACCATGTAAGTTTATAGACACTCATGATTATTTTTAAAATTGTATTTGGTACCATGATTGCATTGAGCTCAAACGTATTGTGATTACTTTAAGTTCTTTCTTCACGGAAATTATGGGCAAAAAAATTAACTTGTAACAAAATAAAGGCTTTATCTTGTCATCTGTACCAATACGAATTTTAGGAAGAGCCCTTTTAGGACTTTGATTTTTCTTGGAAACTCTCAGTTCTCCAAGTGCAATAACCCAAATGATGCCATGTTTGTACCCTGGAATCAAAGGTGGAATAATGTCTTTGTTTTTTGTTTCCTAGAAAATGATTTCTCTTAAACATTTCTTAATATAGAACAGAATTTATCCACATGTTGGCTTGGTTGAATTTGTCTTTGATTTAGCTTCATGGAATCTCTGGGATTTATGAAAAAAAAATTCCTTTGCTACTCTTGTTGCCATGAGCCTTGTTATTAGCATTGCACAGACCATGGCTGGCCATTTAATGCCATGAACCATGACATCTTATTTGAATTGAGAGTTCTCTTCCTATCAAAAGTGAAAATGTCCTAGAAGGAAGGAAGGTTTTGAGTCAGCTACTGCCTTTCATCTATAATACCAACTAGCTCTACTGAAAGAAGTGTAGGAGGCAGGAGAAGAAGGTTCTGATCCTATCTGTGAATGTCTGACACAAAAGTCAACAGACCTCTTTGGACCCAGATCTCCCCAATGTAAAACCAGGGTCTGGAAAATCCATAATACCCACATGCCAAGGGGCCAGGCTTGTAAAAATGCTCCCTCTGCAAAAGTAAAGTGTCCTTCTGTACTTATAATTCAGGCAATTTCAAAGCTATTAGAAGGCAGAACAAAGCCCAGATTTGATGAGAGAATAACTTGCAAATAACATCAACACAGGAATAAGCATTTTACACAATGTGAAATTTCCTCTTAACTTCCTGGGATCACTAGAATAAACACACCATTTGCAAAAATGGGACTCAGACCATGTAATTACAAGACCGAAATCCATCATATTTTTTTGGTACCTTGGCATAGTTATGGTCTGTCATATATGTTAACTTATTTTAAACTGATAACCTGAAAAAGGAGTAGCTGTCTACATTTTTTACTTTAGGAAATGGAGATTTTATGATCTGCCCAAATTCCACAGGGGTGAAAAATTTAAATTCACCTGCCCAAATTCCACAGGGCTGAAAAACTTAAATTCACCTGCGCATCTTTGCAGAAGCCTCCTTCGTGAGGCTTTATGAAACATAAGGACAGAGGCCACTAATAACAATAAACAACATGCTGTGCTCTCTCTGCGTCAGACCCTATGCTACATGCAATAGACCCATTTTCTCAAGCCCTCAAAAGTACCTTACAATGAGTTAGCCCTTGTTCAGTCTTTGAAGAGCAGGGTATGCCCTCGGAACCCAGGGGTGACCTGCAGGAGGTGGGAGTTTCCACCAATAGGCAGTCCCCGGTAGCGTGGACAAAGGTCTGTGCATATTGTGGGGAACGGAGTGGTGGGATGTCTCGTTTCTGTACTCTGCAGATGTGAGGCTCCTCTCTACATGTGGTCTCCACACACTGTCCCTGATCTCTCACGGACTTTGTGCCACTCTGTTCCCAGGACACTCTGTTCTCTGTGTGTCCTAA
>JAJEJO010000453.1:367686-430611 GCA_020662805.1 Glaucomys volans | reverse complement strand
TTTGTGCCACTCTGTTCCCAGGACACTCTGTTCTCTGTGTGTCCTAATTACCGTATAACGTTCCTGCCTTCCACCATATATACCAGGGAAGCGGGAAGAAACTCTAAAGGAGGACGCAACCCGCAGAGACCCCAGTTTGGAACCGTTAACGAAGGCCCAGGTTCCCGCTCGGCGTCCAGGGCCCCGAGGCGCGGGGGAAAGCGCTCAGCTGCCCTGGGGCGGGGCCGACTTCTGGGGGCGGGTTCGGGGCCCAGGGGTGGGGACAGCTAAAGCCCAGGCTTTTCAGCCAGACTGACGGGTGGCTTCGCCGTGGGTCCCCTGAAGCGGCGGAACCCGAACCTTCAGGCCCGCCCGCCCGGCTGCAGCAGCCGAGATGCGCCTCCGCCTGCTCCTGCTGCTCGCGCTGTGCCGGGCGGGCTCTGCTTCCGGGGCGCTCAGCTACAGCCTCCGAGGAAGCTGGAGGATCCGCAGCGGGAACGGCTCGCTGCAGCTGCTCGGGACGGTCCCCGGCTGCGTGCACAGCACCTTGTTCCAGCAGGGCTTTATCGAGGTACGGGGTGCGGCCGTCCGCGGGGATCCTGCGCCCGAGGTCCCCGAGTAATGAGAGGGGCCCGGGACGCCTGCAGCCCTCGAGCCGGGCTGTTCCCGTCGGCTTGGCGCTGAACTTCCTCTACGCGTCTTGTGATCTGAGAGGCGGGAAGGGGGTGGGGACGCCCGGGCCGTGGGCGTAGGCTAGATGGAGACCGACCGATCCAACCTGGGAGATCCGTAACTCAGGAGGGAGGAAGTTTAGTCAGAGAAGACAGTATTTCTAGTCGAAGTTTGCTTATTGCCATAGTTCTGGACAGAAGCGCTGTACAAAGGACATGCCTAAGGTGGGCGATGTCTATGCAAACTACCTGGGCGCTGCAGGGGACTGCAGCATTTTAGCTAACTAAGAGTTCATCAAGTAATGTCTCAGGTTTTCATTTTTGCTCTTAAGCTACAGAGAGTCAGATTTGGGATTGATCCAGCACATAGGTTAAGGATAAGGAGACCTACGATATGTTGAATCTACATTGTGCACAACCATAGAAACGAAAAGTTATGCTCCTGTTGTGTATAACGAATCAAAATGCAGTCTGTATCAAAATGAAGTCTGTAAAAATTTAAAAAATATAAAATAAATGAAAAAATGCAGTCTGCGAAAATAAAGAAAAATAAATTAAGAAATAAAAATATAAAAAAAGGAATGAATCTGGGTTTGTCAGTGCTAGTGTAAATTCTGAATAAGTTGGATAGGGGCTGGTGGTACCGGGGCCCTTACACATGCTAAGCATTCACTCTACAGCTGATCTACACTTTAGCCTTGAAACTTAAAATAAATTTTAAGACTGAGTGTTATATGAGGGATGTGGTGGGCATGTGGGATGTATTGTGTGTGTGCATAGGTATTGCACATGTGTAAGTCCCCATCGCATAATAGATTGTCCAACTAACAGATTCCTTGGAGGGGTGTTTTCTATTTGGCAGCCTGGGCATCTGAGTTTGCAAACAGACATTCATCTTCCACAGCTTCTGCTATTCCAGTTGCTGCTTATTGTTTTTTCACACCTTGTCATCAGGGCAAGATGTACTTGATGCTTTTATGGTTGGCATGCTTTGTTCCAATCCTCAGAACAACTCTATGGAGTAAGTGTTCTTACCTGGATTTTATAGATGATATGGAGTTATTGATTTCAGGAGAAGCTAGTTACATGCCCATAATCACACAGCAATGAAGTTGACAGAAATGGAATTCTAACTCAAGTTGAACCCAACTTCATAGCCTGGATTCTATACTCTGTTTTGCTTTTTGTTTGTTTGTTTGTTTGTTTTTTAAAATCATGCCTTTTCCAGTCACTGTAGTTGACCATTAGGAGTACCATTATAAGTTTACTTCAATGACAGGGAAAATGTCTTCTCTGGTACACATTAGTACTCACCTGCCTCAGGTATATTTCAGAAAGCAAGTGAATGTTGTGATAATGAGACTGTACAAACGTTCTTAGGGAAATCATTTTCAATCTTAAGTACTATATTTTTAGTTAATAAAGTACGTGTGACATGGACCATAGCCAACCTTGATACCTGAGGCTTCATTACACTTGCTTTGAGAATGTCTGTGTTTATCTACAGGGTCTCTGTTTGCCTTGTTTTACTAGTAGAATTAAACCGGGAACGTCTTAACTATACAATGAACAGGAATTGTTCAGTTGGGTTTGTTGATGGATTGGATGTGAGAAGAGAACGAATGAGGAATCAAGGAAAACTTCAGGATTTTTTTTTTTTTAAATCTAAACTGCTGGGTAAATGAAATTTGCATTTACTGAGAGGCTCTGTGACCGACTTGGGCTGTTTCATAGGTGATTGTTTGGGTTTCCTAACAAAAACTTAACCTTAGGCGTGGAGGAGTAAAAGGAACTTTCTTTCCACTCCCTGAAGTTTCAATAATTTGAGTCTACAAAGTAGACTGACAATGGGCAGATCAGCAGAAGAAAAGGCATACAAAGTGGAACTTGCAAGAACATATGAGTCATACAAAATAGGAAATTTAAAGGAGGGTCAGATGGTTGAAGCTTAAATACTTCCTTCATAGAGGAGAGGGAAGTGAAGGCTGTAGGCAATTTTAAAGAAAGTGTAAATGGTTTTTAGGGGAGATGAATAGGTCCAAACAACAAACAAAAGTCCAGTGTGAAGTTTGCCTGGGCTTTGAGTATGGTGTCAATTCTAGTCTTTTCTCTTTCTAGTTAATCTTTTGGAGGATCCAGGCTTTAGGTAAATAGGGGAATGTAATGTTTACCACCTGCTAGGTGAGTGGGATAGATTGCCAAGAAACGAGATATGAAGTATATGGTTTATTGAGGAATGTTTACAAGAGAAGTCCAGTGGTGACAGGCTGGACAGACAGATGCTTCACCAAAGGTCCAATGGCAACAGACAGACAAACAGACAGACAGACAGGCATTTCACCAGAAATTGCAGTTGCAATAGGCTAGACAGTTATACCTCTGTTCCATGCAGTTCCATGCAGTTCCCTCCTTGCCTCCCCAGAAAGCAGCACCTCCTACACCTCAGGATGCTTCATCCAGAGCCAGCTCCTTGGATAAATACTTTCTTCTCCACGATGCTCTGCTCTGTTCCTGTTATTACAAGGAGGGGGTTTTATAGTTTATTTTATAGAAGAAGCATCAGCTTAGCTTGCTTTATCCTATTGTATTAGCAAGGAAATTGGTGTGTACGCAAGAAGGCAACTCTCTACAGATAACATTAACTTGCCCTGATTCCCAGTTTACATGAGAGAGAATGTGTCCTTCAAGAAAATGTGTTATCTGGGGATGGGACTCAGTGGAAGAGGGTTGCCTAGCATGCACCAAGCCTTGGGTTCAATCCCTACCATTTTTAAAAAAAAGATAATATGTGCCTGGACACTTCTGCCCAGATTCTCTCTCTTTCTTCCCTTGACTTGGCTAGGTATTTGGGAATAGAAATGGGCATTCAGGGACATGGTGTTTTACTGTCCCCTGTTCTTTAAGGACAACACAGGGTTGGGGACTTCAGATAAAGCCCCTTCCTGCACTTTGGAAGGCAAAGAGGAGGAGAGATGGGGTTTGAGGGGTGAGAGTAGGTGGCAAAGGTCAGAGAGACCTTAGTTCTATTTTGGGGTATGGTTTTCTGAGCCCAACGGTTATCTTGGAGAGCTTCTACTCCCTTTTATTTATGTGGCCTATTATTCCATACAATAATAGGCAGTAGAAAAAGCAAAGAAATCGGTAAGGCTTGAGTTTCTATTTTGTGAGAGGAAATTTCGTGAAGCAGAAACCTAACTAATTGCTATAAAATATGTGAAGTGCATAGATAAGGGAACTCTTTTTATTAGGAATGTTCTCAGCTTTCCTGTGCAATTTCTCATTAGTATAAATTTTGAAAAGATTATTTTTTAAAGGTATTTTCAGTGTGCCCAAATTTGAAGATATAAATAATAATAAGAAAAGTTATATTACTGACTTCCCGAGATAACCACTCTTAAAATTTAAAAGATATTATATCCATTCAGGATTTTTCTATGCCTGCACACTTATAGGTATTTAAATATATGGTTTAGCAACTCTTTATATTTAGTATTTTGTGATAGTCTTATATTCAGTAAGCATATTTCTACAAACCATGCTTAATGGCTCTCTTTTCTTTCACTGTACACATTTACCTTCACCTATAATCAGTCACTTATTGGATGGTTAGAGCTGACTCCATCTTTTTCTGTTTATAGGGATCAACCCCTTAAACTAAAATTTAGTATATATCCTTTTTTTCTTAGACAAATATTTAGAAGTAGAATAGCTAATTCAAAGGGAATGCAGTTTTTCTAATTGTGCACTCCCATAGTCATTTTATCAGATTGCTTACTTTAGGCACTAGGTTTGAATATTAGTTAAAAAAAAACTACAAAATCCAATTTACCTGTTTTCTCTGACATGCAGATGCTAATTCACAATAAGGAGGGTGCTAGGGAAGAATAGAGGTACTTTGGATTAGACAGAGGGGAGTGACGAAGGGGAGAGGGTATGGGAGTAGGAATGATAGTAGAATGGATTGAACGTTATTACCCTCCGTGCATATGTGATTACACAGCCAGTGTAACCCTACATCATGAACAACCAGAAGAATGAGGAGTTACACTCAATCTATGTATGATGTCTCAGAATGCGTTCTATTGTCATGTATGACTAATTAGAACAAAAAATAACCCAATTTACCTTTTAGTGAGGTTAAATACCTTTGATGTATTTTTTGAATATGTTTGCTAGTGATTTGGAGGTTATTCATTTTTTTTAAATTTATCCAGTGGCTAGTTACTTTTTTAAAACATTAAGATCTTTTTACATGTTACATATTTTCAAAGATTTCCCATTTATTAATGATATATTTTTCATGTAGATGCTTTGAAGTTGTATTAGAAATATTTTAAGTTTTTTCTTTTATGATTGTTTCTTTGGTTAGTGTACTATTAGTGTACTAGTAAATTTTCTTTTTTTTTTCTTTTTTTTTTTGTGGTGTTGGGGATTGAACCCAGGGCCTTGGACTTGCAAGGCAAGCACTCTACCAACTGAGCTATATCCCCAGCCCTGTAAATTTTCAATTATTATAATGAAATACTGAGACTGGGTACTTCATACAGAAAAGACAGTGTTTATTTAACTAACAGTTTGGGAGACTGAAGTCCAAACAGCAGTTTGATAGCTATGCAAAAGTCCTGTTGGCTATGCTATGTCATAGTGGATGGCATCATAGGGCAGCCTGTTTGAGGAGGAGAACATATGGGCAGGGGCCACAAAGAACCTCCCATCAGGCCCTACCTCTTAAAGGTCCCACCACCTTCCAACACTCAAACTTACACACAGGAATCTTTGAAAAACAAACTACATAAAAGTGGTATGCTTGTTTGTGTCTGTGTCTGTGTCCTCTATTCTGTACCATTGATCTACCTGTCTATTTTGGTACCAATACCATGCTGTTTTTGTTACTATTGCTCTGTAGTATAGTTGAAGGTCTGGTATTGTGATACCACCTGCTTCATTCTTCCTGCTAAGGATTGCTTTAGCTATTCTGGGTCTCTTATTCTTCCAAATGAATTTCATAATTGCTTTCTCTATTTCTATGAGGAATGTCATTGGGATTTTAATTGGAATCACATTGAATTTGTATAGCGCTTTTGGTAGTATGGCCATTTTGACAATATTAATTCTGCCTATTCAAGAACATGGGAGATCTTTCCATTTTCTAAGGTTTTCTTTAATTTCTGTCTTTAGTGTTCTGTAGTTCTCATTGTAGAGGTCTTTCACCTCTTTTGTTAGATTGATTCCCAAGTATTTTATTTTTTTTGAGGCTATTGTGAATGGGGTGATTTTCCTAATTTCTCTTTCAGAGGATTCATCACTTATGAATAAGAATGCATTAGATTTAGTATTGATTTTATATCCTGCTACATTACTGAATTCATTTATGAGTTCTAGAAGTTAGACAAACCCAAATAAATACAGTTATTTCATACTTGACAAAGGAGCCAAAAATATACAATGGTGAAAAGATAGCCATTTCAACAAATGGTGCTGGGAAAACTGGAAATCCATATGCAGCAAAATGAAACTAAACCCCTATCTCTCACCCTGCACAAAATTCAACTCAAAATGGATCAAGGACCTAGGAATTAGACTAGAGACCCTGCACCTAGTAGAAGAAAAAGTAGGTCCAATTTTCATCATATCGGCTTAGGACCAGACTTCCTTAACATGACTCCCAAAGCACAAGAAGAAATCAAAGCAGAAATCAATAATTGGGATAGATTCAAACTTAAAAGCTTTTTCTCAGCAAAGGAAACAATCAACAATGTGAAGAGAGAACCTACAGAGTGGGAGAAAATCTTTGCCACACACTCTTCAGATAGAGCACTAATCTCCAGAATTTATAAAGAATTTTAAAAACTTTACACCAAGAAAACAAATAAACCAATCAATAAATGGGCTAAGGAAATGAACAGACACTTCACAGAAGAGGAGCTACAAGTAATCAACAGATATATGAAAAAATGTTCAACTTCTCTAGTAGTAAGAGAAATGCAAATCAAAACTACCCTAAGATTTCATCTCACCCCAATTAGAATGTCTGTTTCCAAGAATACAAGCAACAATAGGTGTTGGCAAGAATGTGGGGAAAAAGGTACACTCATACGTTGCTGGTGGGGTTGCAAATTGGTGCAGCCACTCTGGAAAGCAATATGGAGATCCTTAGAAAACTCAGAATGGAACCACCATTTGACCCACTATTCCACTCCTTGGCCTATACCCAAAGGACTTAAAATCAGCATACTACAGTGATGCAGCCACATCAATGTTTATAGCAGCCCAATTCACTATAGCTAGATTGTGGAACCAACCTAGATGCCCTTCAGTTGATGAATGGATAAAGAAACTGTGGTATATATACAATGGAATATTATTCAGCCATAAAGAATAACAAAATTATGACATTTGCAGGTAAATGGATGGAGTTGGAGAATATCATGTTAAGAGAAATAAGCCAATCCCCCAAAACCAAAGGCCGAATGATTTCTCTGATAAGTGACTGATGACACATGATGGGGGTGGGGGAGGTAAGGGAAGAATGGAGAAGGGATGGATTGTATAGAGGAAAATGAGGGGTGGGGAGGGGCAGGGAAGGAAAGATGATAGATTTAGACAAATATCATTACCCTATGTACATGTATGAATATGCAAATTGTATGATTCTACTTTGTGTACAACCAGAAAAACAATAGTTGTACTCCATTTGTGTACAATGAGCCAAAAACAAAAAACAAAAAAAGGTGGTATGCTTAGAAAGCACATCCCCCTATTCATACTATTCATAGGGGTCCTTTTTTATGTTTAAAAATTTGACACATTGATTTTTAAATGGTTAATAAGTTGTTCAAATTCCATGATTTGAACAATTTCTCTTTTGTTCACTAAAGTATTAATTTTATTATGTACCAAAATCTCATACACTGATATAATTTTCTTATTCTTTCTTTTTTAATCTTTTAAAAAGAGTTATGAAATTTTAATCTTTATTATGCAAAAAATTAATGTAGTTCTGAGTGGCTTGATAGGCTGAGGCAGAAGGATCACAAGTTCAAAACCAACCACAGCAACTTAGCAAGGCCCTCAGCAACTAAGTAAGACCCTGTCTCAGAATATAAAGATAAAAAGGACTGGGAATGTGTCTCAGTGATTAAGTGCTCCTGGGTTCAATTCCCAGTACAAAAAAAAAAAAGTAGAAAATATAAAGAAAGAAAACCAATTAAAAGTACCCTGTAAAACAAACATAACCACTGTAAAATATTTAGAGTTTATCTTTCCAGACATTCTGTAAGTATATACAATAATATAAAAATGAAGCAATTGTCTAAGACGGTTTTGTAAGCTATTGTTTCATGTAAAATATATGATGAATATCTTTCTGTGTCTGTGTTTATAAATATAAATCCAGGACGGTTTTCAATAAAAACCTCTGCTCCATTGTAAAGATTTGCCTTCCTCAAAATAAACACTTAAAAATAGAAGAAAATATATTATAAATATATAAATACACACATGTTAAAAAGGGGTGGGTACCAGATGTTAGTATTTTTTCTCTAAATTTTTTTTATTACCTTATATTCTTCCTATGTACTTTGGAAAAATGACTACAGAAGGACATTTTTTAGAAGGTAAATATATCAAATATAAACTACAGGATTATATCATAGGAGCAGTCCATGTGATTAACATGGTTTTAATCATTCTGCCTAGAGGCCCTAATCTGCAGGTTATCATTCATAAATACATTCTAGTCACATGTACATCAGAGTGGATGAGTGTACATTTTTATGTTCTTTTAGGTTGCAAAGAAGCAATTTCCATGTGAATATTTTTTAAATTTACTGTGGTAAATTTCAAAGAGATACTAAAATAGAAATAGCAAAATGAACTTCCATTTACCCATTACCTGGCTTCAACAATTATCAATTTATGACTAATTTTGTTTCTTTCCCCACCCAGTACACTACTATTTATTATTTTGAAGCACTTTCAGATAAGTTATTCCATCCACAAATATTTCGGTTTGGCTTTTTAAAGGTAAGGACTTTCTTTTTAAAAAACATAACCACAATACCATTATCACCCATGGGATATTTTGATGTGTTTCAAAGTAGGAAGTCTCATAAATCTGGTCCAAAATGACTAAACATAAATTTATTCTGAAAACAGAAGATACTTTCCTAGTTGTTACACTAACCATCCACGTAGGTCTTAGGCATTACAAAGACTTTGATCATTTTATGATGGGAAATGATTTCAAAAGTTCTTAGGAGAGGACTCATTTAAGGATCCATAGTTTTCTTCTAAAAGTTTGACTGCTTAAACCATGTGTGATATTATGGAGATAAGTTAGCTAATGACTGCATGTAATGCTCTGCTAAATTTTAAACAAATAGTTATAAATTCAGTTACTGGGAAGAGAGAACTATGAGGTCTTTAGGCCCCCATTTTTTATTTTAAAAAGATATTTAAAAAAATATGATTCTTAAACCTGGTCACATACTTCCACATTTGAGGCCACGCAGGGTATGTTTGGGCCATGGAAAGATTGACTTAATTAGGCCCAACACTGAGAATCTGAGGACTGTCTGAGATAGAATTTTTAGGAGGGGTACTGGTTGGTCCTTATCACATGTAAGTGCATTTTATCAACCTAGATTATAAAATTAATTTTCATATAATATTTATTTGATGTCTTCCATGTTCAATGCACTCTTCTGGGCCCTTTCATTGCAATTTTTTCATTTAATTTTCACAATAACTATGTGGAAAAGATACACAAAGCCTCACATTGACTGAAGCTCAGAGAAGTTATTGCCCAAGATCATCCATGAAGGAGCAATGATTCAAACCCGTATGTTCGCTTCACCCATTGTGGTGCCTATTAGCAGGAAGTGTAAATAGCCACAGTAGAGGAAGAGAGGGGAGAATAGAAGTTCAGTGGATTAGACAAAGGGGAATGAAGAACAGGGAGGGAGGATGGGAATGGGAAAGACAACAGAATGAACTGGACATAATTTTACTATGTTCATTTGTGAATACACCAACAATAAAACTCAACATCATGTACGGTAACCACAAGAGTGGAATCCTAATTAGAATAAGTTATACTCCATGTATATGTCAAAATACACTGTACTCTCATGTATATCCAAAAAGAATAAAAAAATAAAATGCAAAAAAGTAAGTAGCTAGCAAAGAAAACAATCATTGTTTTAATTTTAAAATGCCCAATGAAAATTGTGATAAGAGCACGATATACTGTTGTTCAAATTCGCCACCCAAAGCATCCCATTTGTTTTAATTTTCAGTAAATTCAAGTATTGCTTGAGGATTAATCCACATATCACATCTATCACTATTCTCTGTATCTTGGAAGTCCCTTTGGTGAACCATTACCTCTGTGCCAAAATAGCTCAATCACTTATCTCTGTCTACCACCTCTCTCCTGGTTTCCATGGAGAAATTCTGCTCCATTCTCACCTGCAGGTCCTCATGGTATATGAAACTCAGTATATCCAAATCTCTTCTTGAAATCCTCTCAGTCGTGAACTTCTCTTACTGTACCTATCTCTAATAAAAACATTGAGTATTTTCTTAGTGAACTAGACCCAGAACCTTGGTGCCATTTATTTTTGTTTTTATTTCTTCTCTTCTTACCTCTTATTGTCAAATACTGGATTTTGTGGTCCAACTTACACCACCTTGCTACCTACGATATTGTATCACCATTTTTTCCTAGTCATTTCTACTGCTATCACCATAACTTATTTTTTAAAAAATAATTAATTTTAATGACTTTTTGAAATAAATAGAGCACGTAATTGGTACCAACTTTTAAAAATAGGATATTTAGTGAAAAGCAAGTCTTCTATCACTGTCTTCTAGTTCATCAGTTCCTTCCACAGAAACAATCAGTGTCTTGTATAATGTTCTGGATAAAACATATGACGTATACCATCTATAGACTTATCTATTTCCTCCCACAAATGATGGCATTCTACATCTATTGTTTTATACTGACTTTTGATTTGATAAATCTTAGAAATCACTTCAGATCAGTATGTACAATAGAAACGACAGCTCTCATTATTGAGTGCTCACTGGGTGCCAAGAACAGTTCTAAACACTTTTCCAAATTATCTCTTATAATCTTTGTGCTGATTTGTGAGGCATGTAGGAATAGTTATTATCTCTATTCAGGATCTGAGAAAATGGTGCTTTATGAGCTTCACAAGGTCCCAGAAGCATCAGGGTTGAGCTGGGCACAAACCCATTAAAAAAATGACAGCCTCACTATGTCTTCCACCATGAGCTCCACACACCTCTAACTTCATCTCAGAGATAGTAGCCATCTCTGTGGACCTCGTCAACTGTCCAGCCTTGCTCCTTGAGCAAGTGTAGGTTAGGAACCCTCCCAAGCATTTACTCTAGACTTTCCTGAGTTCTAGCTTCTGGCACCTTGTTGCTACTCTATAGTGAGGGGATCAAGTCACTTACCTGTATCTCTTGAGGTCCCTTGTGTGATGCTTGGCCCTTAGCAGTGGGTTAAGCAAATTGTCTTTTTTCCTCTCTTAAATTGTTGTCTCTTTGGTCAGAGAAATAAGGAGCCTCCTTAAACTGCAATTCCTTTTCACCTAGAGCAGTATTAGATGGAAGCAGTATTTATTAACATAAGAATTTTAGAAAAAAATAATGTTCAGGCAGAACAAAATATCTTGACAGACTTGTGTACTCTATGTACTCTTTGAAGTCAGAATCATAGCTGAAGATTATATCCAACAGTAGAGAAAAACCAAGATTCAGAGAGCATATCCCTTCTTTCCCTCCTTCTATGTATGTATGTATGTATGTATGTATGTATGTATGTATGTATGTGTGTGCAGTGCTGGGGAATGAACCCAGGGCTTGATGCATGCTAGGTAAGCAGTCTAACACTGAGCTACAACCCCAACCCTAACATTTTCTTTTTCTTTCTTATAATAGTACTTAGTTCATGGAAATTTATATGCACACATGTTTATCTATTTTATTTGCAGTATGGGGGATTGAACCCAGGGTCTTGCACATACTAGACAAGCACTCCACTTCTGAGCTATATTCCCAGCACTGTGTTTATGATTTTAAAAGTCTAATAATTATATGAATAGCTATGTACCCACTATCCGACTTACAAGCTTGCATATCACTGATACCATTGTAGTTATTTGCCCCTCCTCAGTCTCATTGCCTGCTTCTCTTGAAGGTATTCACTGTGTTAGTGAGCTTTTCATCACTGTAAAAAATACCTGAGATGATCTACTTATAAAGAAAAAAGGTTTGTTGGGCTCTCAGTTTTGAAGATGTCAGTTCATGATCTATTGGCCCTGTTATTTTGTGCCCATGGTGGTATATCATGGTGGCAGTGCATGGTAGAGCAGGTTAACTCACCTTATCTCTGAGAAGCCAAAAAGAGGAAGGAGAGAAGCAGCTGAGCTCCCCTCAACACTCCCATCCCCTTCAAGGGCACACCCACAGTGACCAAAGACTTCCTACTAGGCTCCCTCTTAAAGGGTCCACCACCTCCCAATAGTGCCATGCTGTGGACCAAGCTTTTATACCACATGGACATTTGGGAGGCTTTTAAGATGAAAGCTAAGCCAGGCACAATAGTGCATGCCTGTAATCCCAGCAGTTTGGGAGGCTGAGGCAGGAGGTTCAAGGCTAGTCTGCGCAACTTACTGAGATCCTGTCTCAAAAATAAAAAAAAAATCTGGGAATGTAGCTCAGTGGTAGAGCACGCAATCCCCAGAGTAGTAGGAGGGGCTAAAAAAAAAAAAAAAAAAGAATCCAAGCTATACATTCTGAATTATCATTTCCTTGTTTCTTACAAATTGAGGTTTTACCAAATATCTGTGTATCTTAATTAATACATTGTTTAGTTTTGCTTGTTTTCAGATAAATGTTTTCTTAATATTATTTACTTATTATTTTTGTCAAAGTGTCCCAGAAGATGGAATGGTTATAAAGTCTTTCTTCATTTAGCTCCATTTGAGCTAGTTATATCTGACTCTATGTCAGGCTTTGGGCTGAAGCAGAATTTGGGAGGAAAATCTATACATCTACACCTGGTTAAGTAGTCTGTATATCTATAACCAGATACAATAAATGGAGGCCAGAAGCTTACTGAGAAAGTGAGACTAATGCTGTCATTTAGTTGCTCTGATGATCCCTGGTTCGTTGGTATGTTTCAAGGCAGGAAAATATCAATTATAAATAACCAGCTCAGGCACACACATGCCATATTTATCTCATGGTTCGTGCTTTATAAATAGCATTGACATTGTAACTATTGATGGTATTTGTGACACTAATGGCAGCATTAGGTAATGATTGCGTGTGTGAACTCCGAGACAGATTTCCTAGGTCTGAGTCAGTACTCCATAATTTAATTACCGCTTGCCTTTGAGCCTTGAACTCTGTGAGTAAATGGGAGTGATAATGGTACCTACCTAGTAGGGTCAAGGCAGTGACTTTTAGCTACTGTTGTGAATGTTGCAGGCATCATCTGGTATAAAAGTGTAAGTAAATATGGCACAAGGCGAATGTCCAGTCCAAAGAATGTAGACTTTGGAGTTAGACTAACTTTCATTCTGGGATATACTTCTGCTTCATCGTTGGACCTCAGGAAAGACACTTTAGTTTTTGGAACTTCAGTTTCTTTCTCTGTAAAATGATATTTACTGCATGTGTTTATTATGAAGATAAGAGTATATGAGTGCCTGTTTGGAGGGTGATATACAGCACATGGTCAACAAATAATACTATTATTGGTCTTAGGGTTCTTGGGTTTGCTTAAACACCCAGTGACATACATGGGTCCTTAGTCTTAATAGGTAACAATGAGCTACTGTTTGCTTTAAGTAAGACTCAGAATTTTAATATGATCTAAGGGAGTCAGACCAATCTGGAACTAAATTATGGTGTTTAACATTTGGAATAGTTATTACAAATGTAATTTAAGCCTCTGCAAGTTTTTTGTATGATATTTTCCCTAAGTAAGAACAAAATTTGTAATAGACTATCGTTTATAGAGCACTTGTAGATTCTGAGCTAAACTGAATGGAAAGTACAGAGTGTTCCCATATACCACACACAGAGTCCCTCTTATCAACCTTCCCCACCAGAGTGATACAGAGTGGTGCATCTGTTACAATCAATGGACCAACACTGACACATTATTATCATCTAAAGTCCACACTTTGCATTACGGCTCACTTTGGGTTGTACAGTCCGTGGATTAGGACAAATGCATAATGACACATATAACCACTGTAGGACCACACAGAATAGTTTCCCTGCCCTAAATATCCTCTGTGTTCCAACCATTCATCCCTCTTTCCCTTTCAACCCTTGGCAGCCACTGAATCTTTCACTGTCTCTTGTAGTTTTGCCTTTTCCATGTTAAATCACAAAATTATGACAGCAAATTGAAAGATCCAGTGAACTTTTATTCACACTTCATGAACCAGAGAACCACCTCCATTCTCTAAAAAAGAATGAGACCTCACACTCTTTGGCTGAACAGTAGTAGGTTTTAAGATGGCAACGTGCAGATAATAGAAAAAAACGAGTTGGTTAACATCAAATTACTTTGAGTTTCTTTTCTTGTAAGGGTTAAAGTAGAGAGGACTTCTTTATCACACTGAATTTGGTGTAGAAAAACCTGGTCTGTTGGGGATCAGCCTGCTTCCCTAAAGTTCGTTTGATTACATGGCATTTAGCACGAGTGATGCCATTTTGGTCTGGTCTGGTCTACTGGGGCCTAGTGCAAGAGCTCAGTCCCAGACGGATACTTGTTGAAAAATGTCATATATTTGGAATCATATAGTATGAAGATTTCTCAGATTGGGTTCTCTCAAGTCAGAAAAACATTTTAACCTGTAAATTCTGTTTGTATACTTGAAAAATGTACCTAGAAAGATTGCCTTCTTGAACTGGACAGGCAGCTTCCATCGAGGACCTGGGAGATAGGGCGAGGACTTGAGGCCTGCCAGCCAGATGGCCAGCCAGCCCTGAGTTTGGTGTGTTTAGGTGTTTTGGCTGAGTTGTTCTCGCCCTTTCCTTCTCATGATATTTTTAACTGTATTGGACTAAGTCCACAATGTAGAGTTATAAATACGGACTGTTAGAGACACATGGCCAAGTTAACAATGAAGTGCCTCTTCAAACCTGTGTCCTTAAATATTTGTTCCCTGTTTGTTCATTGGAGAGGCTGTCTTGTGTGTGAGATGAGAAGAAAAAGGGGCAAGTTAGCTGGACCTGGCACACACCCTTTAACAGAACAAAACCTTACCATTAACCAGAACTTATAAATCAGTTTGATAGCCGGGTCATGTGATATAGGCCTGTAATCCCAGTGACTCGAGAGGCTGAGGCAGGAGGATTGAAAGTTCAAAGCCAGCCTCAGCAACTTAGCAAGGTTCTAAGCAACTAAGCAAGGTCCTGTCTCAAAATAAAAGCTAAAAAGGGCTGGGCATGTGGCTCAGTGTTTGAGTGCCCCTAGGTTCAATCCCTGCTACAAGAAAAATAAAAAATCAGTTTGACAATTATCTTGTTATTAAATCTCATCATTTATTCTCTTTCCTATTAGTTTATCGAAACATTTCATCCAGTTAGGAGCAGTTTGTGGCTGACTGCTCCTATCTTGATCTTGATACACACCGAATGATAGTGCCTCTGATACATTAGTGTCCTGGACAGCTGTCCAGCTGGCCACTGCCAGCCTAACTGGGTCATTCAGCTCTTACCTTTGTGGAACCTAGACAAAGTTGATTTTTCCTTCTCCATCTGGAGTTGCATTCCCTAAGTACAAAACTCCTGTCCCTGTCCATGATGGAGGGGGAAGTCTCTCTGTGCCCGAACAGTTTTCTTCTTTGCAGCCATGGTGATGTTCACAGATGAACTGAAAAGCTTCACTTACTACCTTCTGTTCTACCTTCTGTCTGGGAGCCCTCTTATGAAAGGTCAAAGGTGGAAAATGGGCAGGGAAAAAAAGATATGGGGATATGAAAAGGAGGACTTTGGGCTGGACACTCAAATGAAACAAGATCTTTGAACACTTTGGAGGTCAGTCTTGGGCAGGGTTTGGCCAGTGTTTTCAGTAAAGCGCTAGATACTAAACGCCTTTGACTTTGGGGACCATATGGTCTCTGTCATGTCTCCTCAGCTCTGCCACTGCAGCATGAAACAATCATATATAATATCTAAAGGAACAGGCATGGCTGGGTGCCAGTTAAACTTTCATTTGTGGACACATGTCCATTTTTAAATTTTTAGATGTTGATAGACCTTTATTTTATTCATTTATTATATGTGGTGCTAAGAGTTGAACCCAGTGCCTCACACAAGCTAGGCAAGTGCTCTATCACTGAGCCACAACTCCAGCCCCACATGTCCATTCTTAGCTTGCTGGCCATGCAAAAGTAGGCAGCAGGCTGCATTCGGCCTGTGGGTAACAGTTTGTAGACCTGATCTCGGATAATATAGAAAACCTGATGTTTTGTAAGTTTAGCTGTATGTGTGCTGTGTGTTCTCTATAGAGATCATTTCTGTGACACTTAGTTAAAATTGATGAAAAAATAACTTTGATAATAATAAAGGAATCCAAGGAATGGGAGTTTTACTGATCTTTGGGCAGCAGAGAAGTGTGCCCCCTGGAGGCCAGCTGGGGTAGTGGCAGCAACAAGCCAACTAAGAACTAAAGGGCCATGAAAGATTGCTGGCTAGCATCAGAACTGTCTTTCAGGGCTGGATTGTGACTCAGTGGAAGAGCACTTGCCTGGCGTGTGTGAGGCACTGGGTTTGATCTTCAGCACCAAATATAAACAAATAAAATAAAAGTCCATTGACAACTAAAAAATATTTTTTAAAAACCCCCAAAACAAACAAACAAAAAATCCCTTTCAGTCTCTACCAATACTTCAGTGGTTCTCTCAGGTTTTAACAAGTGCTACCAATCTGAATCTCCACATGTTCTTTGATAATGAAATCATATTATTTATATCTCAGAACATTTTCATTTTCAGGTGTTTTGTTGGAATTTTTTTCCTCCACATTTTTCAGTGTTAATAATCTGACCTCTTTGTACTGTTAGGCCAAGAACTCATTATTTTTTAGATGATCAATAACTGTTGTTAGTAATTTGTTTTATTTTATTTTTGCATATTTAGATGTCTACCATAATTTTTACCTTTTATCAACAGGATCCTTACTATGGATTTAATGACATTAACTATAGATGGATTTCCTTGAATACCTGGATCTATAGCAAGGAATTTAAAATTCCCTTTGATATCAGGTACATACATAATAGTTTTTTTGTACATGCACTATAGTTATTATTGTTTGAGCTTTTCTTCTTTTACCTTTGCTTAGGTTTCATATCAGAGAGTTAAATCAGATCAAAGCCTTGCACTGTAAGAGTGAATGTATGATTAATGTTTTGTGTGTGAGGATGGTGCCACTGATCATTAATCATGAAATTGTGTCTTAAGGAATCATTTTTCCAATGATTATAATGAAGTCACTTAGACCTAGTCAATTCTCCTATGTAAATTTCCTCCTCCCCACTCTCCCCCCAGTAACTAATAAAGTGTACACATTTATAGCATTGTTAAGTAGAATCTGAGATACATGATTTGTTCTGTGTGGTGCTAAGCAGCCACTGAGACCATGACCTTGGCCTTATGGTGTGTCATGAGGCCATGAAAAGAAGTACAGTTATTATTTTCAGTAGTGCTCTGTGTTATTACAAGCATATATTTCTACATAAAGAAGAATGTAATGTAAGTATGAATACCACCATTATTATTAAATAAATTTTAAAATTTTTATGTTCCTTTTATATGATTTTTTTTTGCTAATTATTTACTAGTCTCTCAAAAAACAAATTCAGAACATTATGTTCAGTATCACAGAGTTACTCTGCTCTAGGTTTTTATTTTCAGATGATACTTAAAACACCTCCCTAGCAGTCCTATTTCACTTTGAGCTCTGCATACCCCAAATTCAACTAATTGATAGTCCTTCTTAAAACTAGATTTATGTCCTAATGGCCTCATCATTTCTCTTAATGAAGCACTATTTACCAGTCTTCAGTGCCTAAGGTGTTTCCGGCTCTACTGCATAGGAGGATAGATTGGAAGTTTTTATTTCCTGTGTATTTGGCTTGAATGCCAGCCAGCTTTCAGACCCCTTCAGTTCAGAGCCTGTTCCCCTGAAGCCTAGCAGGGTACTGGGGACATAGCATCCACTTAGAGATACAAGTTAGTAGTTAATGTGCTATCTTGGATGGTGTCAGTAAATGTAATAATTTGTGAAAGAGTTTTGTGTCTGTAATTTAACTTGATTCTCATAAGAACTTTGTGAAGTAACTGAAACAAAATGCACTTGGAAATTGTTTAAGTTGTGCTCTAGATTTTATGGTGATTGATTGATATATTATATTGAAAGATGAACTGGTTCACTCAAAAAGTAGCGACATGTATTAAACCAATATTCCTGAAACTTCTGTTGAAAATGACTGTTTAAGAATATACATTTTCTGTAAAATATTTCTTTAGTTCTTAAGTAATTACAAAAAGACTTTTGTAAGTTAATGTTTTATGCATCTTCTTTTCAAAATCTTTTCCTAGCAAATGGCAAGTAATAAATTTGATATTTGAGGGAGTTGATACAGTTTCAGAAATCCTGTTGAATAACATCACTATTGGGAAAACAGACAACATGTTCAACAAATACGTAAGTAAATAATGATATCAGGTTAAAAAAACTCATGTGTGTTTATGTTGTTTTGTGAATAGAGAATGGTAAGTGCATAATTGGCCATGAGACAAGTGTAAGCTTTTTAACATGGGGTAAGTTACCGCATTTGTAGAGTCATAGAAACTCTAGAGATCATGGGGTTTTAATAAACAAATTATATGAGATGGTTGGCAAGTTCTTGGCATCTAGGAGGTGTGGGACGATGCTATTCTGTTCTCAGTTGTCTGGTGCTCCAGTTTCATGGGAGATGACAACTGAGGAATTATTTTTAATAGAAAATGTTTTCTTTCTGGAATCGACTAAGAGATTGTATCCTGATCTCCTTTCCCTTTCAAGGATAGACGTTTCAAAACAAAAATAACTATGACTTAGAAGTACATGCTATGCATTCCAGAGAGTCGGGTTGGGTTGTCCTTATGTGTCTAGGAATCCTTGGCAGTTCAAGGCCACGTGCAAATAGCCGGAGCAGACATTCCAGGACTAAAGATACTTTCTGCTGTGTCTGTTTCCCTGGACCATCATCTGTCAGTGAAAATAGAAGGAGAAACCTAGAAATCTGTGTTTGGGTGGGAGAATATGCTTAGTTATAACTAAAAGTGGGCAACTAAGTTCTGCTATTTGGGAGAGCTGCTTTCCATCAAGCAGGCTAATAACTCTAGATTTGAATATTTGATACATTTATTCATATATTCTAAAATTTTACACGCAAGACTACTTTCACATCTTGGGATTGACTGTTCTTCCCCTTTAATTCAGACCTTCCATGTTACCAATGTGGTTGAAGGTGTGAACTCCATTGAGCTGCATTTCCAGTCAGCAGTGTTGTATGCTGAACAGCAGAGCAAAGCTTACACCAGAGAGGTGCCCCCCAACTGCCCTCCACGTGTGCAGAAGGGTGAATGCCATGTCAACTTCATTCGAAAGGTAATGATCTCTTAAATGGATGGGTTTTTAGCTTTGAGGGTGGGATGTGCCCGCTTATGAACGGCTTGCTTGAAGGCTCCAGTGGCATTTCAGAAGTTGAAAGTCTCTGTCTTGACCTTGTTGGTGGGTTTTGAAAATTTGAAATAAGGGAAGGAGTATCTGGATTTTTGTGGGGAATCTTTATCTTCTCAGGTTTTCTTCTGAACATTTTGGAACTTAGGGAACATCAGAAAAAGAAGGAAATGATGAAGCTGCTAATGGAACTTTACAAACTATTTTTTTAATTTTAGATTTATCAAACTTTTCACCAAATATGAAAATTTATTGGAGATTCTTGGGACTGGCAACCTTCAGCAAATATAATATATATTATATATATACATATGTATGTATATATAGTATATATGCTGACATGTTCTCATATTTTACTACTAATTCTCATAAAATCTAGTAAAAAGATAACAAAAGCCACCAAGGTGATTGTTTTTGTTTGAATCTTTCAGTCTAGAGGACTTGAATTTATACTAGTTCATGATTGCTTTCAGATTCTGTGTGACACTGGGTTTTTAAGAGGAAAATTTTAATTCTCCTTCAAAAATTGTTGGACCACTCTCTCCCCACCAAGACAAATCCCCTCTCATCTTTGCTTCCTTCTCTGCCCAGTTTAGATGATGGCCTCCACAGTTTCCATTGTTTAGACAATGGAAAAGTCAGAGGCGTCAAATTCCTACACCATTCTCTTTGTTGCCCGATTGCATTCTGTCTCTATTCACATTCTGCTTCTCTTAAAAGTTATGTTATTCAAGCCAGGCATGTTGGCACATGCCTGTAATCTCAGCAGCTTGGGAAGCTGAGGCAGGAGGTTCGAGAGTTCAAAGCCAGGCTCAGCAAAACCAAGGCAGTAAGCAACTCAGTGAGGCTCTGTCTCTAAATCAAATACAAAATACAGCTGGGGATGTGGCTTGGTGAGGGACCCTGAGTTCAGTCCCCAGTACCAAAAAAAAAAAAAAAGTTGTATTATTCAACTCATTTCTCATTTACTTTCTTTGTTTAATACCCAATTGACTTATAACATAAAAAATTAAAAACAACAACAGTAAGAACAACTAGCTAATGGACTTTCCAGTAACTACCATTATTGTAGCTTCAGCTCCATGTCTCTTCAACTGCAGATCTTATACTCAAGTTCTGGTTTGTCATTGTCATTTGCCTGACTCGCAGGGACTTTAAAACTCAGTATATCCAACACAGTGCTTGTGATCTAAATCCTTCCTATGTTTCCTGTTTTTATTGAATGGGATATTACCTGCAACAGTTGCTGAAGCCAGAAATTCAAGGGTTATCCTGGTACCTCCCTCTCTCTTTATTTCCTCCTCCAACCCATTACTAAATCCTTTTGGTGATGTGAATATTACTTCTTCAATAGCTCTTCAAATCTAGGCATGCTCCTTTTCTACTACTAGGTCTTGAATTCAGTCACTTCTCACATGAAAACTTCTCACATGGTTGCCTAACCGATGTCCCTACATTCTCACTTGCCTTTTTCTGATTAGTTGTTCATAGAGCATTTAGAATGGCCTTTTCAGACAAAAATGATCACAGCACTCCTCTTCTTAAAACTTGTCCACAGATCTCATTGTCTTCAGGCTGAAGTTCATACTTCTCAGCTCTGTGTGACCTGAGCCAACTTCTCCAGTCTTTTCCCCTTCAATTCCCATTGCTGCCTCTTTGTCTCCTGGAGTGTATCATGTTGACTTCCACATCTACACAAAGTGTTCCTTCTTAAATGAATGCTTCTATTTCCCTTGCTCCTAATCACCACAGATAAATGGCACTCACCTTTCAGTCTCCAAATAAAAGTTAATTTGTTTTCCAAGGAAACTTGTCTTGATCCCCCACTCTGCAACCTCTGGCTGAATATTTCCTATTTCCTTTTTAAAACTCATTATGCTTGTTGTTAACTTGATACCTGCATTTTTTACTTTTCTGTGAGCATTTTAAGCAGAAGACTATGTTCGTGTTATATATTTATGTATCCCAGTACATAGAAAGTGTTTCGCTTTTTTATTTTTTATTTTTTATGATACATTGAAAACTCCCATTGGAAAAGGTTGATGAATAAGGGTGATTTGAAGCTCTCAGTGGGGAAAATAAGACTGTAAGACTGTAAGCCTGATAAGATGTTGAATATTTGGCTCACGTCCTCCTTCCTATTGCCAGTGAAAAAATTATACACATAGACTTACAAACTCTCCAATAAATGTCTCCAAGTTGGTTTTCATTTCAAATTTGAAAATCTGATACTTAAGTTGTGAATTTAGACAGACGCAGATGTATTTTAGTTCTTTGTTTTTATCTGTGCTGGAAACAAACTTACCTTTGTCTTCAATACAGAGGTAAGGACATAATCCTTAAACAAGAAGTTCTGCCAAATCTTTAGGCTCTTTTCAGCAAACACCTCCACTTAGAAGGCTCTCAGTGCTTCCACGGCTGCTTGTTCCTTTTCAAAAGCTCACACCTTTTAATTAACTCTTTTTAAAATATTTTTTTTTTCTTTTACAAAGCAGAAATTAGGTTTGGGGATATAGCTCAGTGCAAGACCCAGCATGTGCAAGATTCTGGGTTCCATCCCCTGCACCACAAAACAAACAAACAAACAATAAAAAAGATTATTTAAAAAAGTAGAAATTAGAAAAATTCTTCTTGAAAAGGTTTTATCAAGAGAACCATTTTTTACTTTTCAATAGGAACCTTTACAACGTTGTAATATGGAAATTGAGTGTCATAATGGGAGAGACAGATAACCAAGCTGATAAGATCAAATGAGATATTGCCTTGGCCTCCTGTGTCCGCACCTATAATTTGAACTGATCGCTTTAGGGCTCTGTGTTCAGAAACAAGGACTTCTGAATTCACACTTAAGGAGATAGGGTTTGATGAGTCTAGCTAGAGTTTCTTTTAAACTGTTCATCATCTTTTTCTTTTTTTCTTTCTTTTTGTTTCTTTCCTTTTTTTCTTTTTTTCCCCGGTCTGGGTGATTGAACCCAGGAGCACTTAATCACTGAGCCACATCCTCAGCCCTTTTTTTGTATTTTATGTAGAGACAGGGTCTCACTGAGTTGCTGAGGCTGGCTTTGAACTTGAGATTTTCCTGTCTCAGCCTCCTGAGCCACTGGGATTACAGGCATGTGCCACTGCGCCTGGCCTTGTTTTTAATCTTTCAGATCGTTACTTATTACTTATAGTTATTACACTTAATAAAGTGGTTATGTCCAGAGATCTTTTGAAGGTAACTATGGTGTTGCCTCAATGTAGTATCCTTTGAAGAATAAATGTACAACTCTGTTTTTTAAAAATATTTTTTTAGATGTTGATAGACCTTTACTTTATTCATTTATTTATATGTGGTGCCACACCCAGTGCCTCACACATGCTAGGCAAGTGCTCCACCACTGAGCCACAACCGCAGCCCCAAATGTACAACTCTTAATAGTTGGATTTTATGTTCTTAGAAAAATTTCTGCTAAATAAGTTTAATAGTTAAAATTATGTTGCATAGGTTGGTTATTTTAATAGTTTTCCTGTGCAACAAATTACACCAAACTTTTTCATCTTAAAACATTTGTTATCACAGTTTATGTCCACTAGAAACCTGACCCTGGGGTGGCTGGTTGCCTCTGGCTTAAAGTCTCTCCTGAGGTTGTAGTCAAGCTGCATCCAACTGGGCTGCAGGCATCTCAGCCTTGAGAGGGATAGGCTCATCATGGTTATTGGTAGGTCTCAGATCGGATTCCCAGAACTTATATGGGTCTCCCCACAAAGCTGTTTCCTGATACGGTCACTGACTTTTTTCCTTGGCCGAAAGAGCCAAGAGGCACAGAAGGCTCAGTTTTTTGTAACCTAATTTTGAAAACAGTATCAACTCTGCTATATTCTTTAAAAAATTGTTTTTAGTTGTGTATGGACACAGTATCTTTATTTTATTTACTTATTTTTATGTGGTCTGAGGATTTAACCCAGTGCCTCACATATGTTAGGCAAGTGCTCTACCATTGAGCCACAATCCCAGCCTGGCTATATTCTTTTGGTTGGAATTGTTTTTTGAGATTCAACACATCATAGTCAAGGGAAGGGATCACACAAGGTTATGACTGTCAGAAGAGGAAAATTGTGGGCTGCTGCAGAGAGACTTGTGTGTGTTCACTTGCACACATGCACATTGTTATCAACTGAATTGTGCCCCTCAGATTCACATGTCGAATTCCTAACCCCCAGTAACTCAGAATATAACTGTGTTTGGAGATAAAAATTTTAAAGAGGTGATTAAGTTAAAATGAAGTGGCTAGAGTGTCCCCTATTCTACTATGACTGGTGTTGTAAGAAGAGGAAATTTGGACAACAAAGAGAGATACCAGGGATGCTTGAGCACAGAAAAAGGCTATGTGAGGATACATCAACAAGGTGGTTATCTGCAAGCCAAGGAGAGAGGCCTCATAAGAAACCAAACCTGACACCCTGATCTTGGGCTTTTGGCCTCCACAACTGTGAAAAGATGGATTTCATTTGGTAAAACCACCTAGTCTATGATATTTTGTTATGGCAGCTTTAGCAAATTGATATGCATATGCTTTTATAATATTTTAAAGGAAGATGTTTTTCATAATGTTTAAATTTTACAGTAACCAGAGTATATCTTCTTTTTTTCCCCTTTAAATCACAGGCACAGTGTTCCTTTAGTTGGGACTGGGGACCTTCCTTTCCCACCCAGGGCATCTGGAAAGATGTTAGAATTGAAGCCTATAATATTTGTCATCTGCATGACTTCACATTTGCCCCAAAGTATGGTAAGTTAAGAATTGTAATTTCTTGTTTTTGTGTCTTCTTCTCCACATTATTAATCTTGAGTTTATAATTTGAATATATATTTTTCAGAGAC
This sequence comes from Glaucomys volans, assembly GCA_020662805.1. Taxonomy (NCBI): domain Eukaryota; kingdom Metazoa; phylum Chordata; class Mammalia; order Rodentia; family Sciuridae; genus Glaucomys; species Glaucomys volans. The sequence continues at coordinate 406,308 of JAJEJO010000453.1, read as the reverse complement.
TTAATTTTTAAAAACACTTTGTGGCACCGCCAATTTATAAATGTAAGAAGTAGACATAAACTGACTTGTCAGAAAAATTGACAATAGCAAGCAGGCAGGTAGGTAGATACCTTTTAGCATATGTTGCAAAAAAGGAAGAAAAAAATGAAGAGCATCTCCAGTGCCTACTGAGTTATGTCTTCTTTGTTGGAGGGATTTGGTGTGCTAGCTTGTACTCTTTTTTGCTGTCCCTATGTTACTTTCAATGTCATATTCTTGGTTTGCTGCAGTCACTAGACCAATTTTTTGTCACTGTACATTATAACTCAGAGAGCATCTCTGAAGCCCCGATATATAAGCTTTGTTAAGAGTTGAAAATGAACTGGAAGGCAGACAAGACACAGAGAACATTTTGTATAGTGAAGAAGACTTCTTTTAGTTGAAGGAACGATTTGCTGTCAAGGATTATTGAAATAATACCCAGAAATCTCACAGAAGTCAGTGAATCAGGTTAAAATCTGGTCAAATAATTGTTGAGTTCTTTGCTGAGCACTGTGTTTGGCATAGAAAAGAAATCGAGTACATGCAATCATTCCTCAGTGTGCTGCACATTGGTTGGGGTGGGGAGGTGTGATATAAAGAATTACCAATCCAGCTACGCTCGGAGGCACATGCCTGTAATCCCAGTGGCCCGGGAGGCTGAGACAGGAGGAGCGTTAGTTCAAAGTCAGCTTCAGTGACAGTGAGCCACTAAGCAATTCAGTGAGACTCTGTCTCTAAATAAAATACAAAATAGGGCAGGGAATGTGGCTCAGTGGTTGCTTGCCCCTGAGTTCAATCCTTGGTATGAAAAAAAAAAAAAAAAGAATCACCAATCCAAGCAAGGTTGTGTAATGGCCTTCCAGGATGAGAGCCACAGGAGTTTAGAAAAATCAAACATAAGTGAAGATTCAAGAAATTAGAGAAATCAAAGGTGAAGTTGGACACAAGTGTAATCTTTTTTTTTTTTTGTACTAGGGATTGAACTCGGGGATGTTTGGCCACTGAGCCACATCCCCAGCCCTATTTTGTGTTTTATTTAGAGACAGGGTCTCACTGAGTTGCTTAGGGCCTCGCTAAGTTGCTGAGGCTGGCTTTGAACTCGTGATCCTCCTGACTCAGCCTCCCAAGTCGCTTGGATTATAGGCGTGCGCCACCACCCCCAGCTTCTTTTTTTATTTTGGTACTGGGGATTGAACCCAGGGCACTTGGCCACTGAGCCACACCCCCAGCACTATTTTTTGTACTTTATTTAGAGACAGGGTCTCACTGAGTTGCTTAGTGCCTCGCTTTTTCTGAGGCTATCTTTGAACTTTCAATCCTCCTGCCTCAGCCTCCCAAGCGTCTGGGATTGCAGGTGTGAGCCACTGTGCCCAGCACAAGTGTGATCTTAATTGATACCATAGGATGCTCAGTCCAATTACATGGAGGCCTTGATTAAGTGAGACTAGTAAGAAAGAATATGATGTATGAGTTCAAGAATTCTGTTACCTTTCTGCTCCCTGGTGACACTAAGTGACTGCCAGTGAAAGTCTGTGTTCTCTAAAGGCGAAAGACAAAAGCAAATGAAAGATGATGGTAATTGAAGAGATTATTTGGTGCTCCTGGTATTTCTAAATATTACAAAGGCTTTAAAAGATCTAATTTAAACTGCACATATAAGTGTGTCTGAGTATAGAGTTCTCTAGTGTTTGGTTTTAGTCCTGAGAATTGAACCCAGGGTCACTCAGTCATTGAGCAACATTCCCATCCCTTTTTAATATTTTATTTTGAGACAGGGTCTTGCTAAGTTGTTTAGGGCCTTGCTAAATTGCTGAGGCTGGCCTTCAACTTTCTATCCTCCTGCCTCAGTCTCCCAAGTCACTGGGATTATAGGCACATGCCACCTTGCCTGGCTAGCTTAGTGCTTCTTAAACTAGTCTTCTGAAGAGTAATTCAACCTGAGGATTTTTGCTACTAAAATCGAATAATTGTTCATTATTTCTCATTTCCCATTCTCACCCTTGAATTTTCTCAGATAATTTCAGACAACTCAATATGAAAGACTAACTTCACCTATGAGGCACTTTCTGCTTCCTTGCTATGAGGACTAGAAAGACCAACATTTTGCTTTTTAAAATGTTCGATTGTTTGCATAATTTAAAATTCATGAATTTATGCTAAAGATCAAATGACCAACCATAGTTCTCCAACTTAATTCTATATAGTATGACACAAAGAGGGATTTTGACATTTAAAATTTGATTTGAAATTTTTTTGTGAATTAATTTACTTTATATTTGTATACAATACACACATACACACATACACACATACACTTCTCTGTAATCTCAATCCTGATAATAGTGGTTTCTAAACTTTTGTACTTTTCAATATCTTGTGGTCATTTGTTTGATTTTCCCCTAATGTCAGCTTCCTAAATGATTTTCACACATTCTTCTGTCTTTGCTTTTTGGCATGCTGGGAATTGAATACAGGGCCTTGCACGGGCTAGGTCAATGCTCTACCACTGACCTGTACCCCAGACCCATGTTCACATATTCTTATTGCTTAAGATGCTAAATAATAAAAATTTATATTTGAAAATAATGCTGAGGTCAAAGTACAGCAGGAGCCACTGCTGTTTCTAAGGCTACTGGGATTTATCAGGGTTTTAAGATAACAAGGCATTGGTATGACTTTCTTCAAAACCTGATTAGCAGAGGTTTATTTAAATGATTCATCCTTAGCCCTGAAATATTCTCAGCAGGTTTTAAATAGCAGTAACTGTTGTAGGAAAACCCTATTTTTGGTATTTTAAAAAGTGAAGGATTCACCCTGGTATTAAAAAGGGAGACTCAGATGCTTTGACCAGGTGTGGAGACTCAGCAAGCTTCTGTTGATCTTTTAGATGAGGGTTAGGGTGGGGTTTGGGCAGAAACTGGCTCCATGTGCTGAGGGAGGAGAAGGGGAAGTCTGGGCTAGATTGGGGTATTGAGGTATTGTGGGGATGTAGGGGAGAATATAACAGGGGAGGTGGATGCCTTGATTCCAAAGATTAGTACATTTATGAGCAAATAATCTGTGCTAAAATGTAGGCCTTGGTGGGTGGTGGTAGTGGTTTTGTGTGTGTGTGTGTGTGTAAGAGGTACAGACAGATACTCATTGTCCATGGTCCATTTGGGCCATACATTTCTTAGGGAGTGATGATTGCCTAATTTTGTGAACTTTTCATACTGTTATATAGACATAAATTAAAATATAAACATGGAGATTTTTTTCAACCTGTGAATTCCCTTGCTTTTGTAATTCTTTCTGAGTTGGGGTGGCTGTGAATTTCTGACCCATGCTTCGGACACTTCCACCACTTCCTTCCCCTGGCCTATCCAATGTACAGCTGCCTCAGCCCAGAGCACCAATTCCTTCATTGTGGGTGAACTAGCCTTTGAGTTGCGAGAGTGAGTTCCAGATCTCGACTGGACCCCCCGCCCCTGCCAATAGAAGCCTATGTTCAAGAACATTGCTACTGTTTGCTTATAGCATAACACAGAAACTATAATATTAAAATACAACAAAGATTTGTCAGTCTTGTGTAGTGCCTTACTTGGTAAGCATTCATTCATTTTTTTTTTTCATGCATTCCTTTGGAGTCACTTTTTTATTCATCTCTGACTTACTTTTCTCCTAAAATAATAGTCTTCTCCCTCAAAATAGCTGTATGGGTAGTCAGGTTTCTTGAATAATCTTTCCTCATTTATAAGTTGCCTTTTTGCTCAGGTACATTTTCTTCCCTGGAACACATTGTCCCATTCCTTGTTTTGAGGGGGATTTTGTTTTGGGTCTTTTTGCCTTGATTTCATTTTCAGGGATTTTGTCCTGCTAAGTAGGCAAGGAGATCTTGCTGTTGGGTGAAGGGGATAAAACAGCTGTTGTAGCTAGCTGTGCGCTTGCCTTTCTGACCAATTCAACTGTTAGCTCTTTGCAAAGCAGCTGCTTCTGTTTGCCCTCTGATTCTAGGAGGAGTCCAGGAAAATAACTCAGGTTTGAATTTACACATTCTGTAACTTGGTCAATTCAGTGTGGTGTCATTACTATTTCTTTAAATGCACAGGACTATCTTTTCCCTGTAGTTTTTCATTTCCTATTAAAGATACAGGAAGAAGGAGTGGGCAAAGGGGGAGCCGCAGGAGCCCAGCAGGGCGAAGCTAATCAAGGCAGCTGTCTTTGAATAGCTTTTCCTCCAATGAGATGAAGCATCTTTTTCATCTTACATAAGCAGACGTTTGCAGATTTTTCCCATGCCGACCTGAACATTCCCTGCCTCTGAACTTCCATTCCCTGCTAGTCCTTAACCCCCCAGATGCCATCTGGTTTTCTTAACTGTGACCTTTGGATGTATTTTGTTTCTCTAAGTACATTTTCAGAATTAGAGACAGCATTTTTGCCTTTTTGGATTAGGGTGTAATACATAGTGCCTGTCAGGGTTTACAGGTAGTAATTATTCAAGGAGTCTTTCACTTGTTTGATAGAAATCCTCACATAACTGTTTTCGTGCCCTTGTCAGTAGTTTAGGTTACAAGGATGGTATTTTTTTTTTTTTTTTTGGTACTGGGGATTGAACCCAGGGTCACTCAACCACTGAGCCAACCAATAGAGCCCCGGCCTATTTTGTATTTTATTTAGAGACAGGGTCTCACTGAGTTGCTTAGGGCCTCGCTAAGTTGCTGAGGCTGGCTTTGAACTCGTGATCCTCCTGCCTCAGCCTCCCAGGTGCTGGGATTACAGGCGTGCGCCACCATGCCCTGCTAAGGATGGTATTTTGAAGAGTGGAGGAGCTGAAGCACCACATAATTATACTTTCAGCGGAGGGTCAGACACATTCTCTGTGTTCGTAGACTCCAGTCTTCCTTACTTTTTATAAGGACCCTCATTAAGAGAGTAATATTTTATTGTTATAATCCCCCCAAATGCTTTGTTTCACTTGGAATGTATTTGTTTGCTATTTGGACTTGGATTCTGAAGGGCAGATTCCCTTTGCTTTTATTTTTCCTTATCATTCGTATACAGATTTCTGTCAGTGTGTACCTGCTAGCGTCATTCTTTTTGGTAGGTGCACCTGTTAGGGGTTTGTGGAAGGCAGCGGTGAGCACTTGAGTCAAGAATCCTGGATCCCTGTCCTCTCTTTTAGCCTAGGAGACTTTGAGTTAGGACTGCACTCAGGGCCTCCAAAACCTTATCTGTAAAGTGACTAGGACAGGATTCTTCCACCTCTGCCTTTCCTTGGATCATTCTATTTGTTTGTAAACTAGATGTACCAGTACAACTTAATGAGAGTTTAAATGTGGAAAATCCCAGTTTTCCTTGAAGTTAGACATCATACAACTAGATGAAGACATTGACATTTGTGGATTTATTAAAATCAATTAAGGGGTGGGGTTGCGGCTCAGTGGTAGAGCGTTTACCTAGCATGTCTGAGGCCCTGGGTTCGATTCTCGGCACCACATATAAATAAATAAAATAAAGGTCCATCCACAACTAAAAAATTATTTTAAAAAAATCAATTAAAACAATGCTTAAGATGTAGTTTGAGACCATGTCTTCCTGGTGCCTATTGACATACTCGTATTAAGGTAACTCAGCCATCTTCTTGTTTTTCTATTTCTATGTCTCATATGTATTTTTTCTTCTAGACAACGGAATAAAGCAGTTTCCTCCCCTTCGTTTCCTTTTTCCAGTCATATCTTTACAAAGAAGAAGACAGTATAGGAACAAAATAGCTAGTATTCTTTGAAGAATTTAAAAGTCGAATGTATTGGACACAAACTAGAGATCTGTGAATGAACAGCACCCATTAGTCTGGGCTGTGAACCTGCCTAGCCTTCCTACAAATTCCCATCAGTCAGGCACATGGTGCTCTACCTTCCTCCCTCCATTCCCCTCCCCTTCCCTCCTTTCCTTCCTTCTTCTCGTCCTTACAAGAACCTCACTGAGTTGGCTCTTGGAAAAACTTAAAATGAGTCAGTGACCAGATCCACATTCTCTGCCATCCTCTGGGTTGACTTCCTGGTTGAGGTCATATGAAAAAACTATAAACCATATCTGTTCCTGGGCCGAGGATATCAGCAAAGACATCTCTGAGCCTTCAGGCAAAGGAGGGCCTCAAGTTGTAGAGAGGGCAGCCAACCTTGCCTGTCCTCCTGTTTTGGTGAGGAGTTCCTGTCTTATTTGGGTCTGGAGTGTCAGGATGAGGAGTGAATGCCAAGCTTGGTGTAATTAGGATGAACTCAGTAGGGGATTCTGGATGATGTGACAATCCTTCCCAATCCCCACCCCCAGTAGTTTGGAAATTATCTTGCACTGTCTCCTCTTGAAATTTTCTGGCATTCATTTAGGAGAGCTGGGAATGGTAGGTATTCTTTAGAAAATGACAACTGTGGATGCTAGGAGAGATATGATAGGAAGCTGTATTCTAGACATGGGTCCTAATTTATATAAATCTTCACTTAACTCGAAATAGGATTATACATTTTTAAGTTGGTAAGTAAAAAGAAGTGACCTAGAAATATGAGAAAAATTACTGGTTATTTACAACTGTTCTTTGTTTATGCTTTAGACAACAGAGCCCAGGTGTGGAATCTTGAAATACAGACATTTTTTGATGTCATCAGCCCAACCCCAGTTGGTGGTCAAGTGATCATAGCCATCCCTGAATTAAAAATACTGCAGACAAACGACATTATACTTCACCATGGGGAAAGGATTGTTGAGCTGTCTGTGAAAATTAATAAGGTGAATGATGGTGCTTCCTGAGAAGCCCTTAATGAAAGTGAAAGCTGTTCACAAGAAATGGTTAGAAGAAGGGTCCAAGTATGAAAAAAAATCTACTTCCTTCATTCATTGTTTTCATTTTATTCTCTATTTTTAAACTTTCAGAAACTTTGTGAGAGTATTAGGAATGATTGTTTTTGAATTTTAAGATTAAGAAAATGGAGAATATGTGATGACTTTGGCAATTGTTCCTCTCAAGTCAGTTATATTTGGGTTTTTCCTATAGTATTTGCAGTATCTTAAATCCAAAATATTTTCTACACATTATATTTAAGTGCAGTAAGTATTTTTGTTACATGTTAATTATTTTGAATACTGGTGCTTACTCTGTATGTAGAAGGCTAATTCTAAACTCATGATCTTTCATTGGCAGGAGCAGGACAGATTTTACCTCCCCCACTTCTTCCATTCCTCTGATCAATATTTATAAACTGAAAAGGATGGAGCAAAATCACATTCAGTAACTATTTAGATAAAGTAAGAACTCCACATAATTTCTGGTTCTGGTCTTGAAAGAACAGTCAACTTCAAAGTCCAAGTCTAAGTGTTAAGGATGTAGGATAAGTGTCAGCTTGAGAGTTAGAGATAGGAAGGGTTGTTTTTCTGAACATCTGTGGTTTCTGTTTTTTCACTTCCCCTTTGGTGTTTTAATCTGTGCTAACCTTTGAGCACATGAATTTTTAAAATATTACCAGTGGGTTGGTATGATTTGGCATAATATAGGTAAGGAGACTTATATTGCATAGAACCTAGAGTTTCTGTGCTTGACTGTGAGAAACTGATCCAATGCTCTAATCTTATTTCTTAAAAGAATATATCTGTGGAAACTTGGTGGCCTAATGGACATGGAAACCAGACTGGGTATAACATGACAATTCTTTTTAAACTGGATCAAAATTTAACTATTGAAAGATCAGCTAAGGTAAGTAAATACTTCATAATGTTTTGTGAAAAATTATATTTCTTGGGCCAGGGCCGTAGCTCAGTAGCAGAGCGCTTGCCTAGTGCATGTAAGGCACTGGGTTCAATCTTTATCACCACATGAAAAGAAGCAAATAAAAGCATTCTGTCCATCTACAACTACAAAAAAATTTAAAAATTATATTTCTTGTTAAAATAGCAGTGTAGATCTTTGGAGGAAAAGAAGAAACCAGCAAAATTTACAACTCTTCCAGAATAGCAGCATTCAAAAGATTCTGTGTATATGTATTTAAATTTTAAGTGGATCAGACTTTACATATTATTTTGGCAATAAATAGTCTCTTTTGGTGCTTTTATATCCTACCTCCTCCCCATGGTGCTGAGGATTGAAGTCAGATCTTCACATGTGCTAGGCAAGTAATTACCACTGAGCTCTACCCCATTTCCTCTCCTGATGTGCTTTTAAATTCTGCTTTATAGTCAAGTAATACATATGTATAATTTTAAAGCTCAAGCATTATTAGAGAATTCATATAAAAATGGGACTCCTTGCCCAACTCTTCCTATTTCTTTTTCCTAATCCCTAGAGGCAAAACTTTTAACTTCTATTTATTTCTTTTGATATTTGACTTCATTTTCCCAAATAACATGCTTCGACTGGAGTTTTCTCATTTTTCAAACTTGCCCAGTTCAGGATACAATGCTAAGAATTGGAAAAGAACTGCATTTTATTAAGTCTAGGATTTAAGTCCAGGACACTTCAAGTGCCATTTCCTTATATGTAAAACATACAGAATAAGAATGAGGTACCTTGGAGTTGGCTTATAACAGTCACAGTGTATAGCAAGTGGTAACAGTATTAATCCTGCTCATAGATTTCCTCTTCCTGCAACATCAACCTTTGGTATTTACAGTTGGCCAGGGTTGCCCTCTGGTGTCACCTCTCATGTTTGGTATCATTTCTCCTGTGGGCCAGATTCCATCCAAGATTTGGAATATGTCCTTGAGGAGCTCATTTTCTATTTTTATTTTGTTGAGTTATACTGTAATTTTCTGAAACAGTATGAAGTGTATGTTTTTGTGGGTGCATGCCTGCAGAGAATAACTGAGAATGTACTTGACCATTTATTCTTATTCTAACCCTCTTGGCTGAGGACATGTGTTCTCTCGCATGATGATTTATTGTGTGTCATCTTCATGAAAATGTAAAAAATATTGAGTCATTCCAACTTGCTGCAGAGAAAGAAGAAGAATTTCTGCCTTCTTGTATTTGTGGTAAACAATTCTACTTCATTCAGGCTAATATAGTTGCATAATTGTTCATTATATGTGAAGATGTCAACCTTTGAATTTCACAGCAACAGGAGCAAAGAGGGTACATTGCCCCACACCCCACATTCATATATGTGTGTGAAATGTACCCTTTTACTGTGGCTGCTGTACAGTTTATTATTTCTGAGGCTCATTCATTCAGTCAATACTTAGGGTACTTATTGTGTTTGGGCTATTGTGCTCGGTATTGGTGATAAAGCTGGGAGTAAGACAGTTCTCTTTGAGACTCTGATAAAGCTGATGATGATAAAGGGTGAGGAGCACTTTAGAGAACTACAGTACTGGGGAAGCACAGAGCAGGGCATTCTGGGAAGATCCCTGGAGGCGACAGTATCTGTGTCCTGAGGGATAAGTAGAATTTGTAATGCAGCAGAGAAGCAGAGAGACTTGAAGGAATATTGTGTGTTTGTAGAAGTGAAAGAAATTCCAGTGCTACTGTGTTTAAGCTTAAAGTTTAAAGACAAGAGATGATGTCATTAAGGCAGGGTAGGGCAAGACGATACATAGCCTAGTAAACTGTGTAATGGAGCTAGTGCTTCCCCAGGGCAGTGGGGATTCTTGCAAGGGGTTGAGTAATGATCATATTTATGTTTCACAAGGATTGTGTCACTTAGATTGGAAGAATAGCAAGAGCAGGAGGCCAGTTAGAAGACTTTAGTGGTAAATCAGGCACAGGTAATGATTGCTTGCTCTATGGAATTGATGAGGGAATAAAATTGGAAGAGAATTTAGGAGGTAACTTTATTAAGTATGATGATGTGGGGTAGGAGAAAAGGAGTTAAGAATGGCTCTTCAGTTGCTGGCTTGGGCTTCTTATTCTGTGAAGGATAATTATGTTCTTTAAATTATTCAGAAAGAAAAGCAGATTTGGGTGATGGGACAGGGTGGAGATCCCCAAGGAATAATAGTTGATAGGTATTTCATTATACAGGTCTGGAGCTTAAGACTTAGTACTGAATTAAAGACATAGATATAAATGTATGTCCGTAGAATATAGGGACCTGCATTAAATTTTTTTCTTTGTTATAAGGGCCTAAGTAGGCAAGCCCTCTACCACTGATCTAGACTCCATCCCAACAGGACATAGATAATTGTACCCTTTGGTAGGATGAACTACCTAAGGGACTGTACAGAGAGGACAGAATCCCAGGGGGATAATAATCAGTAAGGAAGGGAAAAGCCCATAATGGATTCTAAGATGGAATTGTCAAAGAGGGAGAGAGAAAATCCATTGGAGTAGGGACTTACAGAAGCCAGAGGGAGAGAATATTTTAAGAAGCAGGAAATGTTAATGAGTATTAAACTCTGTGAGAGAGTTCAAAAACTCTCTCAAAAGACACCTGAGCCATATTGTAATGGCAGCCAGTTGGGATTCAGGAGATTGGCTACATACCGACTGGCAACTGAGCAATAAGGAAACATATTGAAGTAAAAAGAGACAGATTTTTCACAGATGGAGAAAGGTGGGATACACATAGAATGGATTAGATTTGGAGCTAATAGTGTGAACTCATGTGTTTCAGTGTGTAAGGATAGAGAAATAAATGTAGATGTAAATGTATGTGTGTGAATGGATGACAATTCTGTTCTTTGAGTTAAATTCCTCAGAGAGAAGACCAGGTTTGCTCTACACACACACACACACACACACACACACACATCCCAGCCCTTGCCCAGAGGTCCTGGGAATAGTGGCATTCATTCTAGAAGCAATGAACAGAGCTTGTTCCCATATCTTGATTTCTGAATACCACTGTCTTCTAAATGGTATCAGGGCCCTTTGGAGAAATGTCTGATTCTGGGGGTGGAGTCTGAAATCATGAAACTGTGCCAGAAAGTGAGGAGGTACTCAGGAGTGTGACACATCAAAAGGTCATAGGACCAGTGAAATGGGGGTCTTACTGGCCAAATCTGAGAGAATTTGAACATCAAAATAAATAGTGATAGTAAAAGATTTCAACCCATTAAACACAATGAAAATCCTTGAGTTCACACTTTTGTAAAGAAATAAGTGAATAAGTGAGGGGGTAAAGAAGGAAAAGTCATTCCATAAGGTAGAATGTCAGGTAATAAATGCAGAAGGAATGGTGGAACTAAACATTTGAAAACACTGTAGTTATAAGTAATTTATGCAAGAAATATAAATGGATGCCAAAATTAGAGTGTAAAAGTGGCATGAAATATGATATATTTATGTAGACTCAAAGCATCTCTCAACAAATTATAATGGAGAAGATTATAATGGAGAAAAAATACATAGAGATACCTAACAGATATTATCATGGTGAATTAAGATCATTTTCACCAATGAAACAAAGTGACATTGTGTCCATCCAATAAGCTGCCACAGGAAGGACACAGCATTACTTCTGTTTGTACTTCCAAAAGCAAGACAGCCTGAATTTAATTACAGGGAAACATCAAAACATTTCCATTTGCTAAAATTCTTTAAATCTTCTTCTTGTCAGTCTATTGTAATGTCAAGGAAAGACTGAGGGCCATTTCATATGAGAAGAAACCATAAAGGCATAATGAGTAGGTGTGGTGTGTGATGTTTTTGTTATAATTAATGTTATTGGGTGGACAACTGATGAATTTGAATGGGATCTCTGGGTGAAGGGTATGCAGGAGTTCTTTGTACTATTGTTGCACCTTGTCTGTGAGTCTGAAGTTGTTATGATATTGAAAAGCACACCATTAAAGGATGGAAAGCAACAACTGCAAAATCCTGAATGGAAGGGAGCAGCCAAGAGAAAAAGACTGAAAATAGTTTAAAAATCCAGAGAGAGCAGAGAGAGTCTTTGATCAGGCAAGAGAGGACAGCATCTATCATACTCATGGATGGGTTTACTTTGGGATGAGGGGCTTTGTTTTTTTGTTGTAATATGGATACAGGTAAAATAGCATATATAGAGGAAAGAAGGCAATGAGGATGGGGGAAATTTTGAAGGTGTCTGGGACCACTGAAGTCTATTTCCTTTATATGGGACTTGCAAACTGTTCTTTCTGCACAGTTGTAAAAGGGAAAAGTGAGCCTGAGACAAAAATGTTTAGGGCATTCTGGTCAAATAACTTTTTTTTTTCTCCTGGGAACTAGGTTGTAATTCCATCAGCTGAGCTTAATTTGGGCAAGTTGGAAATTTGAGGAAAATGAAGGTTTAAGATGGTCATGCTATAAAAAAGAATAAAATTATGGCATTTGCTGGTAAATGGGTGGAGTTGGAGAATATCATGCTAAGTGAAATAAGCCAAGCCCAAAAAACCAAAGGCCGAATGTTTTCTCTGATCAGTGGATGCTGATACCTAACGTGGGTGGGGTGGAGGGGATTGGCAGGGGTTATGGGGGGATAGGAAAGAATGGAGGAAGTATGGTTGGTGTGGAGGAAAATGGGATGGGAGGGGATGGGGGCAGGAAAAATAATAGACTGAGACAGTACTACCCTATGTAAATGTAAGATTATATGAACTGTGTGAATAAAAAATAAATAAAAAAAAAAGATCGTCATGCTAGAAAAAGGTCAGAAATGGCTGAGGCAACATGGTAGCATTGTTAGGCAGCATTGAAGGCCTAGTTGTGCTTGAAGACTGTGACTCTCTGAGAACAGAATGCCTTTACTCTGAAAGGTTATTGATTTTGGATTGCAACACACAAAGCTGGTTGGTAAGTGGTGTTTTGCAAGGCGTTTTGAATATGTGGCCCGGTTAGAAACTATTTCCCGGGCCTTCTGCCCACCCTGCTTGTACACTTGCTAGTTAAATCCCTCACATTTGAGCAATACTTTAAATAAGGTTGGGTCCAGAAGTAAAACTCTACATATGTTTCTATCTTGTTTGCTTCCGGATTTGTGGGTATAACGCCATGGTTTCTGAAATTTCCTTCTTATTTCTAAAATGGAATAAGAGCAATAATTCTATATTGTGTAGGAGTCTTTTTTTTTTTTTTGAAATTCATATAACGAAAAGGTTACCTTGGGACAAGAAAAAGTGGTTTTGTAGTTTATGTAATTTATGATTTAAATTATTCACCTTTAGGCTTTTCAAACGTTTACAATATAGACTTATCAGGGGACATGGATACAAGGAAACTTTAGAAGAGAATCCTGATCATTACACCCTGTATTTCTTTTGTAAGATTTCAAAAATCTAGCTCTAATAATCACATGGGATTCTTAAGGTACTATTTTATTTAGTCTGTAAAACCTTAAGTAGGACATTTTAGTCATTTTATATTTTGCTTAGAAGATTCAGAAGAGGCTGTGAAGGTGTTAAAGGAAGAAAGGATAAAGGAGTAAGATAATTTAACTTGAAGAAGAGCTAAGGAAATTCTTGGTAGTTCTTTAGGTTGTTTTCTGATGACTCTTGTTTTTTCATACATCTGTCATAGGGTACAGTGGAAGAGGAAGTGACCTAAGAGTGGAGCGTGTGAAATTGAGGTCACCTATGGGAGAGAAGCTGTGGTAGCCAAGGGTGTTGATACTAGAGTGGGTGACTGAGGAACAGTCCATATTCACTTGCAGTGGGAACTTTCAAATGGTATATTTGCCCTTTTGTCCATTCAACTGGGATGGTTGAGGCTGGATTGAATTTTCTCTTATGGCTCCTGACAACTACTCTGTGATCGCCCAATAAAGGAAACCAGAATAAGATAGGAATTAGAAATCTTTGCAAGTTTTAAGATCAATGTGTGCTTTTGAAATTCACATACAATGTATAGGTTAATGCCAGATTGGGTAAAAGGGAGATGATATCTAGCTTGCTTTTGTTTCTATTCAGGTCGGTTCTTCAGGGGAATTCAATTTCTCACCAATCATAAACTTCCCACTCTTTTCAGATATTTCAGATTTGCCTGTGTTTCAGCATCTTTGCCTTAGTGTCTCACGTCCTGGCTAGGGTTTCTTAGACTTACTCTTTTTTTGCCTTTCTCTCTTGGGTATGATGAAAATTCCTTTTTATGTTTTATTTATTGTAACATATAACACATATACAGAGAAATACATAGAACATAGGTGATAAGTTTAATGTATTATCAGGAAATAAGCACCTATGTAACCATTGCCCCAATCAAATAATAGAACAGACCAATTAGTACAAATAAAAAAAATTTAAAAAAGAAATAGAACAGTATGAGCACCTCAAAGGTTCCCCTTTGTGAGCCTCCACAATCATGCTGCCCCTCTTAACCAGTGACCCACTCTCCTGACATCAAGCACTGGTTTATTTTTGCTCATTTAAAAATTTTATATACCCAGGACCATGCAGCATGTATTGTGTTGTGCCTGACTAGATTGACTCACAAGAGACATTAGTGGTTTTATAAGCAGAGAGCTTGGGGTGTATGTAGCTCAGTGTTAGAGTAATTGACTAGTATATGCAAGGCCCTGGGATTGGTCCCCAGCACTGAAAAAATAAAAACAAAAGAAGAAATAGCGTTCTGTGATACCTTCCACCAAGTGGAAAGGCTCCTCCAGCAGCTGACCAGATTCAAGTGCTGTCTTAGACTTCCCAGCCTTCAGAACTATGAGTTTAATAAACCTCTATTCTTTCTAAATGACTCAGTTTTACGTATTTTATTATAGCAACAGAAAAAGACTAAGACAAAGTGACTCTGGAGCGAATAGTTTAAGAATGAAAAAAACTAAGGAAAAAATCAATCTGTACTTTAAACATTAATAAACAATAAAATAAAACATGAGTATTGGGATATCATAAATTCTGCCAAACCCATCATTGTATGAGGGAACCTTAGAATATGAGTCTAGGAAAGTCAACTTTATTGATTTGGGAAGCCAAGTTGATTTTTTAGCAAAAGAGAAAGCTTTGTATGTTAGTGGGAATGGGAGATGGGGGAGATGGAATAAAAAGTGCCCAGTCACTGCCTGGTTTTGCCACTTTCTGTCTAGATAAATTGTTTTATCCTACTAATGGATTGCACTGGATTGACTGGGAAATGTGTGTTAGTAGCATAAATATTTTTGAATGATAGTTATGGTTTGCCTTTCTGGAAAAATAGAAAATCCATTCATTGATATTTGTCTTAACCATAGCTTATTTCATTAGAGTCTTCCAAATATTCCCTATATAATGTGATTCATTTTGCTAAAAGCAACAGAGGGCAATTGCTGTTTATATTCGTTCCTGGTATCAAGATTCTTTGATTAATTTATTATAAGAAAGTAAATAAAGTAATGTAATAATGTGTTTCACAATCAGTTAGAACTTGTATTTCTCAATTCCCAAGTTAGAAGAAGTTAAATATTGCCAACTGGTATTATAATTAGAAAAAAATTTTGAGGTTTATTCTTTTTCTTTAAAATTTTTTTCACTTCATTCTTTATGACTTAAATTCCCATTTTTATCTTTTCACTTTCCATAGGGCAGAAAGAGAACATAACACTAGTGGAATTTTCCCTTTTTCTTTCTAAGTGCTACTCTGAACTCTCTAAAGATCTTTAGAATCCATAAGCCGGATGATATGGAGTTTATAATAATCAAGGTGTATTTCCATACTGAGAGTTTGCAGAGACTGTGAAGTATGTCTCCTTTCATGTTAGTTTCCTAGGGCTGTCAGAACATATTATAACAAACAGCATAGCTTTAAACAACAAGAATTTGTTCTTTTGTAGTTCTCTAGGTTGGAAGTCCAAATCCAAGGTGTTGGCAGAGCCCTGTTCCTTCTAAAGACTCTAGGGAGCATCCTTCCTTGTCTCTTCCTGCTTCTTTTCATTGCCAACAACCCTTGGCATTCCTTGATTTGTAGAAACCTCACTCTAGTCTGTCTCTGTCATCATAAGGTGCTTTTCTTTTCTCATAAGGTCACCAGCCATTGGGTTAGAGCTGATATGACTCCCTTCTAACTAAACTAATTTATCCACAAAGATGCTGTTTCTAAACCAGATCTCATTTTGAGTTTTGGGGTGGACATGAATTTTTGGAGCTGTATCATGCAACATAGTACACCTTCCTTCATCCTCTCCCTGACTAAAGTTTAAGGATTTCTAAAATGGCTACAGACACTGTCTTTCCCAGGGTGGGCCATAAGAGCAATTCACCCTAGGTGTAGGTATTAAATGGGTGCATTTCATGTAAACTACAGTTTGACTTGGATTATTATTATTATAATGTATTAGTGGTTCTAAAAATGCCACTGATTGTCCCCCCAAATCTTTCATTGGTCCAAGTTTTACATATGTGTGTGCTTACCCTTGAATTTTCATAATATATATGTAGGTTTGATTCAGCACATTTCTATTATTAATCATTTGATAAGTGTTATGTTCTACATGGAAGTTAATTTGGAGAGTTCTAAGTTATGCAGTTGTGCCCAGGCATATAAAGACTCCTTTTCATATAGTCATTTTGAAAGCAAGTTTTTAACAGTTTGTTTGCGTTTGCTTGGAACATAGTTCATGTCTCCAGTCCTTGTCTTTATATTGGTTAGCTTTTTGTCATTGTGACCAAAATGCTTGACAAGAAAAACTTAAAAGGAGGAACAGTTTATTTGGGGTTCACGGTTTCAGAGGTTCAGTCTGTGGTCAGCTGACTCCATTGCTCCGGGTCTGAGACAAAGCAGAACATCATGGCTAAAGGGTGTGATAATGGAAAGCTGTGCAGCAGAGAATGAGTCAGCAAGTGAGGAGCCAGGGACAAAATATAATCCTCAAGGACATGCCTTCAGTGACCTGCTTCCTTCAGTCACCTCTGCCCTGCCTACAGTTACCACCCAGTATTCCATTCAGATTATTATAGTCCACCGATAAGGTTACACCTCTGGTAATCTAATCATTCACCTCTGAACATACCTGCATTGCTGCATGAGCTTTTTGGGGGACATCACATATCCAGACTATAACACCTTATTACATATTTTTGCATTTAAAAGAAGTTAGAAATCACAGTGATCATAAATAAGGAGAAACTCAGTGAGAGTTACTTCAAGTTCCTTTTTGGAGTCACTTTAATGTTACAAATTTTTTAAAAATCAAAATGTCAACTGTGGGGTGTGATATAATTTTTTTGGTAATACATAACTTTTTTGTATATGTTAGTTCACACATGGAATAGTCTAAATTTAATAGTATCTTTACGATTGAAATTTACATTTTTATATTTGTTAATCACTTTAAAATTAAAGAAATAATAAAAGTAAAACATGCTGTTAGTGGGATGCTTTTGTTGGGACAGATAGTAAAAGAAGAGCATATCTTTGAATACTGTTTTACTTCACTGGAGATGTGTATAGAGATCCCATATAAAGTTGGTCAGATAGGTGCATATAGAAGACAGTCGAGCTGAAACAAAGAAACGCTTACATTTCTGGAAAGACTACTGCTAACCTCACAGAGGGCATCTTCAAATAACTTGATCATTGTTTCATCAACCTCTGCCACAGTCCAAGATAAAAGATGCTGCATATATGGTCACCATTCTCAGTGAAGTTCTTTCAAAAGTCAAAGAAATCAATCTCTGCCTCCTGGAAATCATTCTCCAAACCTTGCAGAATTTGTTTGGAAATATTTCTTTATGTGTGACATTTGTTTTAGAACTTTGGAAAAATCCTAATCATTCTTTTTAATCTCACCTCATAGATGTAAAAACCTGTAGAAAGTCTCAAAATTCCATCTTAGGCAAGATGGAATGTTTATCATGAAGCTGGGGCACAGATGAGACAAATTTTGAAAAGTTTATCTCAACTTTAGAGTATAGGAACAGTGTCATCCAAAGAAGACATGGACAAGTGAATTATCTCAGATTTTGTTCTCTGCTGTATGCAGTTATTCTCTTTGTAATTATCTTTTCTTCCTGGTGTAGTTTTAGAAGAGATTAATCAGATAGAAACATATTTGCAAATAGAATTTTTCTTGAACAATGTGCAGTGAAATATCAATCTTTTAATTTTTTGGGGATTTACACAGAGAAAGGAGTTAAAATTTGAAGATGAATGCCAGGAGAAATAACAAATGATACTGGCTATTCATGCCCAGAAAAATCCAAACAGGAATGCCCCAGTCATTTTCACTAAGAACTGGACACTTGTTCTAAACCAAAGGATCGAATAATATCTGGGTTCACTACAATCCAGTCATTTTTCTCTGATTTTGCAGAAGAAAAATTGGAGAAGTGGAAATATTTTTTGCTCCAGACACATTAGTAAGTAGTTGAAATAATCTCAAGGGAACAAAGGCATGGATACTACTGCATTATTTGGAATTCAATGTGAAGTGGAATTTATATGACTCTTTGTGTTGAAAGCTTTTCTAAAATATTTGTGTATCTTTGGTTTCACTTGAAAGAATATTTTTAAGTTAAAAAAACTAATGTTTTTTTTTTTTTAAATCAACTGTGACCATATAGATAGACAAATCTGGCCATAATATATTAAAATTTTTTTCCCCATACTGCAGATAGAATGCAGGGATTTGTGCATGCTAGGCAAGTGGTCTACTACTGAGTCACATCTCTGGCCTTTTTAAAATTTTTATTTTGACTTTGAGACAGGCTCTTGGTAAGTTGCTGAGGTTGGCTTCCAACTTGTGTTCCTCCTGCCTCAGCTTCACAAGTAGCTGGGAATACCTGTATGTGCCACTATGGTTGGCTTTGGCTACACTCTTTATTGAACATAAATATCCAAAGAACATCAATTTTGAGAAGGTTGTTGGCAGGTTTTTAGAAGATAAGACCCAAAATAGCAGATATTATTTTCATTACTACAACAAACAGATATATGGGTAAGTTATTTTTCTTTAACAATATTAATAGAATATAAATATGAATCTAAGACTTTTTCCTTTTTTGTACTTTAACCTTTATTTTACTTTATGTATTTATTTACTTTTGGTGCTGGGGATTTAACGCAGTGGCACTTTACCACTGAGTCACATCTTGAGTCCTTTTTATTTTATTTTGAGACAGGGTCTCACTAAGTTGCTTAGTCGCCAGAGCTGCTGGGATTATAGTTGTGCACGACTGTGCCTGGCTCTATTTTACTTTTAAAAAAGAAATTGGCGTCCTTATACAAATGAAGTTCAATTAAAGACAGTTTTTATTGTCTGTATTTCTTTTCTGGCCATTATCATTATGCATTTCACTTCAGTATTACTTCTGAAAATAATTTTGCTGTGCAGAAGAGGAGGGTGTTAAAAAGTGATCCCATTTGGTGTCAGATACACATCTGGCTTCAGGGATGTCAGATGCTTATGCTGCTGATGTCAGTACTAATCTGTTAACTTTTGGTTGTGTTCTTGGCCAGGGTACCATGAAGAACTTCTGTCCTCTTGCACAGGCCAATTTGACAAGTGCTATTTGTGGAGATCCTGAGTCTGTTTTTTCATACTTCTGCATGGCTGAGCATTTTCAGAGCAGAGACAGAAACATGGTGTTTGCTATCTCTCCAAATGTTTGGTAGTAGGTGTGAAATGATTTTAGAAGGTGTAGCATTTGCCAGTGTTTAGATAGAAGTGTTTTTTGTTGTTATGAAGAAAATTATTCTTTTGAAAACCTAGTGATACTGACAGCCTGATTACAGATAGCTGAGGAGCAGTGCTTGGTTTGTGAATCAACGATTCATTACATCATCATCTGGTAGTCTTCCAGAGAAAGACGTTAGAGGAGTACATCTACTTATGAGTCACGCACCCCTGAACACCTATGCCTAAGATATCCCAGTTCCATCTGAAAGAATGTGTTCATTTTTTCTTCACTCTTAATCCTGTTTAAAAGATGAAATCTTCATGAAGTCAATAAAGATCATATTAATAATAATAATTATTGTTATTATAAAGATCTGGAGGAGTTTGAGAAATAAACCCTTTAGCACAAAAAAATTTGAAAGTTAAAAAATTTAAAATCTAAACTGCTTGATTTATATATTTCTTAAGGATCTTAAATATTTATGCCTTTCCCACCTATTTTTAGATAGTAATTTGCTTTGTTGGATTGTTTAAAATTTTTTTTTCGTCTCATAGAAGATGGTGTATTAACTGGGTCAAATGTGGAATGTTTTCAAAAAACCCTGTTTTCAGAGCCCATTATTTTCCCTGAAGTAAACTACCTGTAGTAGAAGGCTTTTATGTTACCTGTGGAGACTGCCAGAGGACATTGTGAATGCTGACACTTATTACAGGTGCACCAGCACTTCACTTCATGCCCAGGGGCAAGGGGGCTGGTAATCACTGCTTCACCTCTGAGGCTCAGGCAGGTGGTTTAGTGGTTACTTTGACTTGCATTGTAAAACTTTGGAGTTGGGGGATTAGGAGAGATGTCTTTTTCCAAGAAAATTTACACAGAAAGAAAAATGTTGAAAGTTAATACTACTTGTAGCCTTAATTAGACAGTAAGGAATAAATGAGTTCTTTTTCTTACATTAGTGATTCTTAGATTATTTTGGACTCAGAACTACTTTATATGCTTAAAAAAGTATTGAGCAACTGGGCACAATGGTGCACACCTCTAATACAACTCGGGAGGCTGAGGCAGGAGGATCTGAAGTTTCAGGCCAGCCTTTGCAACTTGGTGAGACCTTGTCTCAAAAATAAATAAATAATATAAAATTAAATTAAATTAAAAGTATTGGGAATGTGATTCAGTGCTAAAGATCCCTGGATTCTTCCCAGTAACCCCCCCCTACAAAGAGTATTGAGCACCCCAATGTGCTGGTGTTTCTGTGGGCTCTATGTATTACTATTTATGATAGTAAATATTTATATTTAGAATTAAATATTTGCTTATTCATCTAAAATCACCACAAGAAGTCATGACATGTTAGTTTATCTGATTTACTTTATGAAATATAAAAATATTTCCAACACAAAAAAATTGGTGTGAATAATGACATTGCTTTATGTATTTGCGAATCTCTTTAAGATTTTTAATAAAGGCACCTGAGTTCTTATCTGCATCTGCATTCAGTTTTCAATGTTTTCTTTTGGTTGAAACATGAAGAGAATCTGACCTTATATAGACAGGTAGTTGTAAAAAGGAAGAGTGCATTAATAGTCTTTTCAGATAATTGTGGATATTCTTTGGTATTCTACTAGAACTTAACAGTTGGTAGTTTTTGGTGTTGTTTTTGGTACTGGGAATTGAACCCTGGGGCACTTTATCACTGAGCTTTTTTTTTTTTTTTAAACTTTATTTTTTTTTATTTTTTTTTTATTTTTTATTTTTTTATTTACTTATTGATTCATTGAACACAAATGGAGTACAGCTATTGTTTCTCTGGTTGTACACAAAGTAGAGTCACACCATCTGTGCATTCATACATGTACACAGGGCAATGGTGTCTGTCACACATTCTGTTATTATTCTTACCCCCCCACCCCGACCCCACCCCTCCCTTCCCTCTATGCTATCTATCCTTCCTCCATTCTTGCCACCCTTCCTCCCCGCATTATGCATCATCATTCATTTATCAGAGAGACCATTCGGCCTTTGGATTTTTGGGATTGGCTGATCTCACTTAGCATAACAGTCTCCAACATCATCCATTTACCTACAAGTGCCATAATTTTATTCTTCTTTATGGCTGAATAATACTCCATTGTGTATATATATATATACACCACAGTTTCTTTATCCATTCATCTATTGAAGGGCATCTAGGTTGGTTCCACAATCTAGCTATTGTAAATTGAGCAGCTATGAACACTGATGTGGCTGCATCACTGTAGTAATCTGATTTTAACTCCTTTGGGTATAGGCCAAGGAGTGGGATAGGTGGGTCAAATGGTGGATCCATTCCAAGTTTTCTAAGGAATCTCCACACTGCTTTTCAGAGTGGCTGTACCAACTTGCACTCCCACCAGCAATGTATGAATGTACCCTTTTCCCCACATCCTTGCCAATACCTGTTGTTGCCTGTATTCTTAATAAAAGAC
Organism: Glaucomys volans; assembly: GCA_020662805.1. Classification (NCBI taxonomy): domain Eukaryota; kingdom Metazoa; phylum Chordata; class Mammalia; order Rodentia; family Sciuridae; genus Glaucomys; species Glaucomys volans. The sequence goes on along the minus strand of JAJEJO010000453.1, from coordinate 384,358 downwards.
ATTCTAATTGGGGTAAGATGAAATCTTAAGGTGGTTTTGATTTGCATTTCTCTTATAACAAGGAATGTTGAGCATTCTTTCATAAATCTGTTGACTACTTGTAGATCTTCCTCTGTAAAGTGTCTGTTCATTTCCTTGACCCATTTATTGATTGGGTTATTAGTGTTATTGGTGTAAAGATTTTTGAGTACTTTGTAGATTCTGGAGATTAGTGCTCTATCTGAAGTGTGTGTTGGAAGGATCTCCCATGTTCTTGGATAGGCAGAATTAATATTGTCAAAATGGCCATACTTCCAAAAGTGCTATACAAATTCAATGCAATTCTAATTAAAATCCCAATGATAGACCTCATAGAAATAGAGCAAGCAATCATGAAATTCATTTGGAGGAATAAGAGACCCAGAATAGCTAAAGCAATCCTTAGCAAGAAGAGCGAAGCAGGGGGTATCACAATACCAGACCTTCAACTATACTACAGAGCAATAGTGACAAAAACAGCATGGTATTGGCACCAAAATAGACAGGTAGATCAATGGTACAGAATAGAGGACACAGAGACAAACCCACATAAATACAGGTATCTCATACTTGACAAAGGAGCCAAAAACATACAATGGAGAAAAGACAGCCTCTTCAACAAATGGTGCTGGGAAAACTGGAAATCCATATGCAGCAAAATGAAACTAAACCCATATCTCTCACCCTGTACAAAACTCAACTCAAAGTGGATCAAGGACCTAGAAATTAGACCAGAGACTCTGCACCTAATAGAAGAGAAAATAATCCAAATCTTCATCACGTTGGCCTAGGACCAGATTTCCTTAACATGACTCCCAAAGTGCAAGAAATAAAAGCAAGAATCAATGATTGGGATAGAGTCAAACTAAAAAGCTTTTTCTCAGCAAAGGAAACAATCAGCAATGTGAAGAGAGAGCCTTCAGAGTGGGAGAAAATTTTTGCTACGCACACTTCAGATAGAGCACTAATCTCCAAGGCTTTTTGAGACAGTTTCACTAAGTTGCTTAGGGCCTCATTAAGTTGCTGAGACTGACCTTGAACTTGTGATCCTCCTGTCTCAGCCTCCCGAGCACCTCCTGAGCCTGGCAACAAGTGAGAGTTTCTTTCTTTTCTTTTTTCTTTTTTAATTTTTAATTTTTTTTAATTGTAGATGGACACAATACCTTTATTTTATTTATTTATTTTTATGTGGTGCTGAGGATGGAACCCAGTGCCTCACCCATGCCAGGCAAGTGCTCAGCCTCTGAGTTACAGTCACAGCCCATATAGTTTCTTAAAGGTTGGTCACAACTCTAAAGCCATTTGAATGAACTTTTCATTCTGTTACATTAAAATCCATTGGTCTATCTTGTACTTTTAATGGATTCCTTACTCATATGTGACACTGGAATATAATACATTAGCTATTTAAAAATTGTTGGTTTCCTGAGAGTTCTAAATGTTCCAAATGTTGAAACAATTTCATTTTACAGAATCACATTCATATTTGTTAATATCTCCCCTGATGTCACTTGGAAAATCTTTAAGTATCAGATGCTTTCAAACTCAGGGTAATGGATACAAGCTTTTCTAAATCCTAATTTTTTACTTGGAAGTTTGAATTTTATCATTATCCACAATTATTGCCAGTTGTCTTCTCTGATGTGATACACTCACTCTTTCACTTTCAAGAAGATGTCTGCCAGGTATCCATGTCAGAATAGCCATAGCTCATCAGTCACTCCTTCTTTCAAGTAAAAATGGAGAAGCTGACCCAGTTCGCTAAAAATATGGCCCAGATTCTTTTCCTCAAGATTTCTGTGCTGTATACTATTTCCTGTTTCATCACACAGAATGTTAAAATGGAGTGTACTCAGCCTTGATATTTAATAAAATTGACAATTTTTGCTGCTTTGTCTGAAGTGACACTCGCACTTTTTTTCTGCTAATGCTTGAATGTGAAGGAAGTAATGACAAGTGGCACAATTTGGAGCTACTGCTTTGAGTTCTGCTAAGGAGCTTGCAGTGTTAACTGTGCATTTGAAACACCTGTGCAAATGCTAACACAGAAGTTGTACTATAACCCCGAGATTAAAAAAAATATCCAGTCCTCTATTTCAACACCTCTTGTACTTTGGTGCCAAAAATGCACATAAAATAGCTTTGATGATTTATTATGCTGATAACAGACAAATACATGCACAATAGCAAGTTCATCAATGTCAGGAGTTTCACCCTTTTATAAAGCAAAAGTATGATTTTTCCAATATCAACTCAGTCTTCATATTGCTCCTAAATCTTTTAATTGCCTGTTGTTACTGTGTCATTGCAAAATGGCGATGCCGTGGTTTCTTTCACTGACTCTTCATCCTGGAGGCACTCAGCAACTGGACACGTGTACTTCTCCAGCCAGGGCAGCACCAGTAACTCTGCAAGAGATTCCAGAGCCTTTTTCATCACTGATTTGAAAAAGTGTAGCAAACAATATTTGGCTTTTAAAGAGCTTATCATGACTAAGATTAAGGTGTTTGATTTCTCACTTCCTCCCCCCCCTTCCTTCCTTCCTTCCTTCCTTCCTTCCTTCCTTCCTTCCTTCCTGTCTTTTCTCTCTCTTTCCTGAGGATTGAGCCCAGGTGTGCTTAACCACTGAGCCACATTCCCAGTCTTTTTAAAATAATTTTTTATTTAGAGTCAGGATCTCACTGGGTTGCTAAGTGCCTTGCTAAGTTGCTGAGGCTGGCTTTGAATGCAAGATCCTCCTGCCTCAGCCTCCCAAACCACTGGGATTGCAGGCATGTGCCACTGCACCTGACTTAAACCTTCTAATCTTATTCTAACAATTCATCCTTAGATTAGGAAAAAGTATTTTGTAATGCAATTTTCTTTTAGAATGAGATAAAATATTACTAAACTCTAAAATGAGTTTTGATTTAAAAAGTAATATTTGATAAAAAACCTTAAAAATATTATTGTGAATCAAACTAATAAACAGGACCCAGTCTTATGTTTCTGTGAAGGTTGCAAAGGAAACTTTGGGGTTCCAAATAAAGATTTATTGAACAGTCGATTTACAGAGATTACAACAGAAATAACCAAAGACAGCTAGAAAGAGCACATTAAAAGTACTGAGAACAAACTGAGTTAATCTCTTAGAAAAGCATTTCTTCAAACTCAGAACCTCTGCTTTAGAGATAGAGCACACAGGGCTGAGGATGTAGCTCAGTGGTAGAGTGTTTGCCTAGCATGTGCAAGGCCCTGGGTTCAATCTCCAGCACCACCAGTGATGTCATCGCATATCATTGTTATGGTTTAGATATGAGGTGTACCCCAAACACTCAGTTATGAGACAATGCAAGAAATTTAGAGGTGAAATGATTGACTTAGGAAAGCCTTAACCTTATCAATGCATTAATTCCCTGATAGGGAATAACTGGGTAGTAACTGTAGGCAGGTGGGATGTGGCTAGAGGGGGTAGGTCATTGGAGCTGTGTGCCTTTGGGGTATATATTTGTCCCTGGAGAATAGATCTCTCTCTCTGCCACTTTCCTCTGCCACATTCTTTTGCCCTGAGCAACAGAGGTGGTTGCCTATGGACTGAGATCTCTGAAACCCTGAACCCCAAAATAAGCTTTTTCTCTTCTAAAATTGTTCTTGTCAGGCCTTTTGTTTATGCAGTGAAAAAGTTGACTAAAACAATCATCCCTAGAAAATTCCACTCACATTCAAGAAAGAATAAGATGGACAAAGGCAAATAGGGTTTTAACTTTATTATACCAATAATTTGGAGCCTCCGGACCCCTGAAAGTTTGTAAGGGACCACACTTAAAGAACTACTCTTCTAGACAGTTGAGCTCACCATCGAAAACTGGTCTCTAATTCAAAACTAATTGAATTAAAATCATGGTGCCTTCCTTACCACCCTAAAGCAGGTGTGGCAATTCCATGTCAAGATTCTCCTCATCCAGGCCATATTCTATGTCTTCCATAAAGTTAATTCTGATATATTTTGTTGTGTCTTCTAAATAAGGGCAAAGGTAAGAAAGTAAAAGAATGAATGAATGTAGACACTGTCATTACATGAAATACATTAATTTATTTTTTTAATTTGAGAAGTGTGAAATTTTGATTGAAGGCTAGGCTTTATTGGTATCAACAATGTCACTCATTCCTCGATCCAGTTTATGACTGACAAAAACGAAGATTTTGATGAGACTATCAGAGCTTTTCTAGGTCTTGTTGCTCATGCCTAACTGGGAAAACTTGGCTAGACTTTGAGGACCAGTCTCCTCCTCTCCTGGAGCAATGATAGCACTGAAGTGTGTGCTCCTCTCTTCTTCCAATTAACATATCCCATACAGCGCCAGTTGAAATACCAGAGCTCTGTCAAACATTGGGTTTAATGTGATAATTAGTTAGGATTAAATTACCCATTAAACAAAGTGATTTTTATAGTAATGTGCTATTAAGATTGGAAAGTTGTTAAATTATTCAGTACTTAGGCTTTTTTTCTCTTTGATTCAAAGATGCACATTTGGGCACATTGTAGTAACACTGAAATGAGAATGTGTTTTTCAGTTAGTTTAATTGATGGTACTTTTTCTACTTTTGTGAAAAAGCATCAGTTTTTGTTTTAATTTTGAAATGCTGTCTATAATTTTTTTTCTTTTCTTCTTCTTCTTCTTTTTTTTTTTTTTTTTTTTTGGTACCAGGGATTGAACTCAGGTTCACTCAACCATTGAACCACATCACCAGCCCTTTTTTGTATTTTAGAGACAAGATCTCACTGAGTTGCTTAGGGCCTTGTTAAAATTGCTGAGGCTGACTTTGAACTCTCGATCCTCCTGTCTCAGCCTCTCAAGCCACTGGGATTACAGGTGTGTGCCACCTGGCTGCTTTTTTTCTCATGTAATTATAAAAGCCTATTCCATGAGGAAGACCATAATGTATTTTGCTCTTTTTTTCTGTATTTTTCTTTTAAAGGAGAAAAAAGAGACTAATATATTTTCTGAAATTAATATTTCCACATTAATTGCCTTGTAGCAAATAGGAAAATTTACATTAAAACCTGCTGATTACATTAAAATCTGTTTAAGAAGCATGCTTTCTTTTTTTTTCTTTTATTGTTTCTTCTTAATTATACATGACAGTAGAACCCATTTTGATATAATTATACAGCTGGGAATATATCTTTTGTTTTTACAATGTAGATTCACATGATTCATATAATACTGTATGTCTCAGTTGCATGCTTCCTTTTTTTAAAAAAATTTTGCTTGTGTGTTTGATTTGATATTCGATATTTATTTATGTTCATGACAGGTTTATTTTAGAACAGTAGAACTTATAGAAGAGCCCATAAATGGATCTTATGGTCTGAGTTTCTACTTCAGAATTAATGGATTTCCCATATTTCTGAAAGGCTCCAATTGGATCCCAGCAGATTCATTCCAGGATCGAGTGACTTCTAACGTGTAAGTATTGACCTTCTTTTCTTGTTCCTTTTTTTATTAACAGTCTGAGAAAGCTTAAGAGTTACTCATTTCCACTATTTTTTAGTCTTGGGGGAAGAACTGAGAGGTAGTATTGAATTCCAGGATGACAGAAACTTTAGAATGGACAGACTTTTCCAACCATATATTCCAGTCTCCTGAGCTATAGATAGTCTTATAGTGAAACCATTTGAGCCTTCCATAGTCATCCAATTTTTAGAAAACTATTATATCTTTACCCTGGATAAACAAGAAAATTACAGATGCACATTTTGGGTAGTTAGTCCCAGAAAAAAAAAAAAAACCTTATCAAATCTAACTTTTTTTGGTCAGTTCTTCAAAGAATACCTTAAGTATTTTTGAGAATGGTTTTAAGTGATAGCAATCCATAACGTTTTTGTGCTAAGATATATTCTTTTACTTTTACCTTAATGAAAACTAAATCTTGGTTGGGGAGCAAATGGGGGGCTATGGGTCAGGGATACAAAGCCGCAGGTATGTGTGAGGAACAAGTCTGGAGACCTGATGGACAACATGGAAAAACAGTGACTATGTGAAAGGATGGCTATGTTAATTTGTTATCCTATAGCAGCCTTTTTACTATCTGTACACATCCCATAACATCATATTGTACAACTTAAATACACAACTTGTTTAAAAGAAAACCAAACAAAATCATAAAAATTCTACATCTTGGAAAAACCCTGGAGTATTTTTCTGAAGGTTTTGAGACTAGAACTTTAGAAGAAAGCAGTGTTTCCTAATTGATTGTATAAACTATCTTTGCGATAGTGAAAATAAACACTGTGAAGCAAAAATAAGCACATTTTTGCCTTAAGTTAAATTAAGAGCACAGCATATTTGCAAATGTATAAATATGCATTATGGTATGTTATTTGATGTTTAGAATGTAAATGTCAGTAGTTACTAAATCCTAATTTTTACAATACTTACAGTAATTTCCTTTTACTTCAAAATATGTGTATTTTAGGTTTCATAAGACAATGAAATGCTCCTCCAGATGCAGCACAGGATAATTTGCCATATCTTTTCCTTTCTCCTACTGATTTGGTCTTTCTGATCACCACAACTGGGCCAATTTGGTCAGCCTGCCCAGGATGTCTTCCCTGAGAGCAGAGTTCCCAGGGACTCATCCTATTGTTTGGCTTCCCAAAATCATTCCTGAGTAGTGTTCTGGGGATGGAGGGAGGGCCTGTGCTCTCCAACCGGCTGTAAATTTCTAGATTTCCCTGAGGGCAGAGTGAAAAAGAATTGGGTAAAATAGAAAGGACATTTAATGGAGAAAGGAGTATTGGGCTGAAAGAATTTTTGAAAAGATAAGGGTGAGTGAGGCAATAATATTCAAGCTTTGATTTTTTAAAAAAAATTTCGCAATGGTAAATTGCAATATAATATTGTTTGCAATATGAAATAAGCAGACTTTCTATGTTTTAAACTATATTTTTCTGTAGGGATAAATATAAAACAAAAATTAGTTGTAAAAATAGTGTAACATTACTGAAAACTTAGAAAGTCAAGATATCATCCATACTTTTTCGAAGTTTGTTTGCTTTATGTGGTTACATGTATATTACATATTTATCTGTAATTAAATATTCACTTTACTTTCTTTAATTAGATTTATATCCAAATCATTGTAACTTTCAGGTGTGTTTTTCTAACAGAGATTTGAAATGTTTTAAAAATTTTTTCTTAATATTCCCAAGTATCTAAAGAGAATTCATTTTACCATTTCTCCTCCAGGTTACAACTCCTTTTGCAGTCTGTTGTGGATGCTAACATGAATGTTCTCCGGGTCTGGGGAGGAGGCATTTATGAGCAGGATGAGTTCTATGAACTCTGTGATGAACTTGGAATAATGGTGAGTAGTTGATGGCATTTTATAGATAAGTTCCTCTATCCTCAGTTTGTCTTCCAGTGTGCTGAGTGGATCTTTCTTGTTCCTTACTTCTTTTTTTGGAGCGAGGTGTAATGTTCCATTTTTTGCCAGAGGAGTACATGACATCTTGTAAATCCAGATCCATAGTTGATGGCAAGTATCAGAATTATCTATTAAAAACAATTGTATTTATTGGTTATATCTCTCTATATATCTATGTACATTTTCTTTGTGGTATATAGGTGTGCATAATAAAATAAAATAAAATATTAAAATAATTTAAGGAGCTCTGACTCATCCCAGAGAGATGCAAAATAATAAAACTATATTGTTATGGAAGTACTATCGGCGTGTCTTGCAATGGTGTGGGTTAAGCAAAGGAAATACAATCATCCCTTGGCATCTGTGGTGTATTGATTCTCGAACCCTATGGATGCTGAAATCCACAAATACTCCAGGTTCCACTTATAAACTAGCAGAGTATCTGCATAGAACCTGTGCACATCCTCCTGTATACTTTGACATGTCTCTGATTACTTATAATACCAAATACAATGTGGATGCTATATAGTTGTTATATTGGCTAGGGGATAAAGACAAAAACAAAAAGTCTGTACATGTTCAGTGTAGATATGATTTTTTGTTTTTGTTTTTAGAACCTTTTTGATTGGCAGTTGGTTGAATCCATGGATGTAGAATCCATAAATACAGAGGGCCAATTATATTTAGTTTTAGTTCTTATATTACATTATCATATATACAGAATATCATAGATGAGTAGGACATAGTAGTAATGATAACGTTGATCATCATGATATTGATAACAATATTCTGTAATATTCACTGAGTGCCAGCATTAGTCTAAGTGCTCTGAATGTATTATTTTATTCAATCTTCATACCCGACCAATGAGGAAGTTTCTATATTACAGATAAGGAAACTGACACATGGAGAGGTTACACAGCTCCATTAAACTCGTTGCTTGTATATGGTGGAATCAAAGTTCTGGTTAAAGCAGGTGACTTGGGGGCTGGGCTTTTAACCACTGAGTCATGCAGTCTTCCTAGGAAGGGACTTCATGGTTCCATCATTGAAGTGGGCATGCAGTAACCCTTTTGGCCATCAAAGGTTAATTTCTTTTTAAGTAAAGTCTGTTTTTTAACCTCAGAGTATCTCTATATCAAATTCTTGATGAAAATGAAAAAGAATTAGGAATTAGAGGAGACTTTTGTAAAAGTTTCCTTTTGTTTTCCCCCAACATGTATATTATTTCCTTTTTTGAATTATCTTTTCATCCTCTTCTTTTCTACCTATCTAACATTTTCTCTTCTTAGGTTTCTGACAACTTCTGTGGAGCGCTGGGAAGTCCTAGGTGTGCCAGTGCCTCCGCACAGCAGTCCTCAAACAGTCACACTAATCAGTCAACCTGATTTCTCATTTAGATGAGAAATAATCCCCTAAGTTCAAACTGAAGACTTTCTTTCTGTGTGATACAATTTACAGAAATACTTTATTGCCTTTTATTTGCTAGGTATGGCAGGATTTTATGTTTGCCTCTGCCCTCTATCCAAATGAACAGGGCTTCATGGATTCAGTGGTAGAAGAAGCTGCTTACCAGGTATGTTATCACTATTGCACGAAGACAGAAAATGCTTGTGCTTTAGTTTTGCCTTTTGTTAAATCTCTCCCCATTTCATTTTATTGTTCCCTATTAAGTCCCGTGAAAAAGCAATCAGATAATCGACTCCCTAGGTGGACCACCCAGTCATGTCTTCAACACCGCCTGTTTGCTGACAACTCTCACATTTATGCCCTGTGCTAAATTCTCTGCTGAAATGTCTCCCTGTGCCTCTCATTGGAGGTTTAATAGGCATCTCAAATGTAATGTGTCCAAACCAAACTAATATCACGAACCCCAATCTTGCTTCCATGGTTTTCCCTCAGCAAATGTTGTTTTTGGAATTGCTCTGTACAAAAATTGAAAGTGATTCTTGACTTTGATTTCTTTCGTATTCCATGTATACATATTTATATTTATAGATACAGAAATGCAAGAGATAGATACTATCTCTGTCCACTGAGAAGGCCTACAAACAGAAGCCTAGTAGTATTAAGCTTCCTTGTAGTGAAGTAGTCTTCCTTATGAAAGGGAAAGGCTGCTGCTGGCACAGTGGTATGCTCCTATAGTCCCAGTTACTTGGGAGGTTGAAATAGGAGGACTGCTTGAACCCAGGGATTCAAAGCCAGATGTACAGCCACAACACAGGGAGACCTTGTCTTAAAAGGAAAAAAAAAAAAAAAAAAAAGAAAAAGAAAAAGAAAGAGGAAGAGAAGGAGGAAGAAAAGGAAAAGAAAATTCCTTACTGGGCATAGCCCAGTAGTAGCAACTTATATACCAACCTAAAATGCTCAAGGCTCTGGTTTAATCCCCAGCATTGTGAAAGATAGAGCAAAGCTTCTTAGAGAAATGGCTGATTTGAGGTCTGGGATAAAAATATATTCAATGATCCTGGAATATCTCTCTCTTTTTTTTAAAAGACTTATGTTTATTATAATGTCATCAACTGATAATTTCAGCCACAGGTTGAAGGATGATCAGTCATATGCTGAATATTCTTACTTTTTGCAGCAAGGTTTGTTTAGAGGGTGACTATGCTTTGAAACACAGTTTACATTACTTTACTATCCCCCAGATCTTAATGTAGTGTCAGCTTGGCAACCTGGCAATACAAGAAAATTCTGAATCATAATGTACTGCCCCCATATATCTAAGAACTAACTTGTGAATGTATTATATTTTAGCAAAATATTACTGCAACATTCACTGGAGTGATCCACTGATATTCATAAAAAATGATCACTAAACCAGGAAATTACATCTACTTTATAGAGTTTTCAAGACTATGCAGACATACTGAGTAGATTTTATAATGCTCTGCTGTATGTCAAAGGAGAAAACATTCATTTTCTCAAGTAACTTCAGGTAAAGATATTATGGGTTTATTTCTGACTCTGATTTCAGCTTCTCATGTCCAATTATCTTCTAGATTTTCTTTTGCAAAGGTGATATACAAAGAATAAGTATTTTGGTTTCTTTTTAAATAGTCAGTCTACTACTGTAGGAAGATTGATTTGCCACTTGAGCCCCAATCCTGTCTTTAAAGCTGGTATGATTTTACTCTTCTCATAAACCGTTTTGAAGATTAAATGGCATAATATATGTAAATGGGTGGAATGTTTATACTTAACTTCTCAGCCTTATACTTACTACACTAGTTCAAATCATCATTTTTTCTCTTCTCTACAGTTGGCATTTGTTTCCTAGTCAGCCTCTTTAGCATGGGTCTCTCCCAGTGTGAGTGAACACTCAGCAGAAGTGCCAGGGTCATCTCTCTGACACACTTTGAGTGGTACCACACTCCTGCTTAGAATCTTGATCTTGGTCTATCTTGACATACAAATAACAAGGAAATTATCAAAATCAAAAAGACTTTGAAGATCAAAAATAGAAATTTTGGAGATTCAAAAAGTGTAAGGATGTCAATGGATTGAAATCTGTCCAGTATACTAAAATCTAAGTTTATAGAATGATATATGCAGACATATATTTGGGTGGAAAACCATAAAGAAGTGCATGGAATAGTCAGAAAGATGAGAAATTATACTCAATTATATATGATGTATCAACGTGTATTCTACTGTCATGTATAACTAATTCAAACAAGAAATTGTTTAAAAAATACTAAAAAAAAAAGAAAGAAAGAAATGCACAGAAATAGGGGTTACTTTGTCAGGAGAAAGGATCTGTGACTAGGAAGGGGTATGTGGAAGGCCTCTGGGGGAGAGTGCTCTGCTTGGTCTGGGGAAAAACCTTTCTAAATCCTCAGGTCTAGATTAGGACACCCTCATTTGTCCTTGGTGATTCACACCCATTTGTTTAGGGATTTGTCATCCCTGTAAAACTGTCATCTCCATAAGACCTATGGCTGGTTTCCCTCTATATTCCCTCTCAATGGCAGGATTATTCAGTAAATGGATAGATGGATGGATGCATGCATGAATAACTTCTAAAATATTAATTATAGTTACACAAGCTGTAACATCAATAAGCACCTTCAGTTCTTTTTGTTTTATTGAAGAAAAGGAGAACAGTTTTAGGCAGAGTTTGTTAAAATTTTAAGGTAAAACTTACCATAAAACTCTGAGTGAGTGGAAGGGTGTGTGTGACACAGAGTCATGGATGCTTTTTGCCTCTTCAGGATTTTTATTTCTGTTTTCATCAGCATCATAAGCCTACCTGTCACAGTTGATAGCTGCTCTCACTTTCCTGGGCATGTACCTTTGCAAAACCGGGAAATGCTGTACTGTTTACAAAGTTGCTTTAGAAAACACAAAACTTTTCATTTTTTTTTAAATGAAGCACATCTCTTTCATACACCCTTATGCAGCTGTTTCATTTATCTGAGTTTCATAGCTTCTTACTATAGTAGTCCATTACAGTGAAAGAAAAGGTTTTATATCAATAAGATAATAGTGTCAAACATATTCCTGAAGAATTTCTCTTGACTATCGACTCTGTCATTCTCAAAGACATCAAAGTGCCTACCTATGCTGGGGCACAGGACCCAGTATATCAGAAGACAGGGGCATGCTCATGTCTATCCCTTGCATAACAGATCTGGATCCTTCTGCCTCTACTTAGGGCTGGCCCATGTGAGCCCAGCTCCTGCTGGCTTCCCTGCTCCCAGCTGGCAGGGTTTTCAGAGAGATTCTCACTGCCTCTTCTGTATTCGGTATATTCAGTAGCTTATTAAATCTTAGTTGATCTCTCAATACCTTACATTGAGAGCTCTTTCAGGAGACATTCTCTAATCTGTTTTCCTTTAGAGTTTTCCACCTTCTTATCTTTTACTTCCAGAATCCCTCTAGTACTCACTCGCTTTGTATAACCTTCTCTAATTCTCCTTCTGGTTTCCTTGACTTAAAAAATTATTATTTTTGTATGAATTTATGGGTAACAATATGACAATTTGATAAATGTATGCAGGGTGTAATGATCAAATTGGGGTGGTTAGCATTTCCATTTCCTTTAACCTTTAAAAAGTTTTTTTATTAACATAATAATTGTACATATTTATGGGGTACAGTGTGATCTCAATCCATGTATATAATATATACTGATCAAATCAGGGCAATGCACATTTTCATCTCCTCAGCATTACTTTGTGTTTATAGCCTGAGTTCCTCTCCTAGTTATTCATAAGAGATAGAAAGGGAACCTCCATCCCTCTTGCAGTGGTAGCGCTTGGTCTGCTTCATTTGTTTCTTCACACAAACTTCAGCTTGCTTCTGAGAACTAACCTCTGTAATGTAATGTGTCCTGCCTTTTGTGATTCTTGGAACCTTTTTGTGGCAATTCAGATAATGATCAGGTTGATTTCTTTATCTGCCTTCTTTTTAAAAAAGGAGTTATATTTTCTTCAATTTTTGTACAGCAGAGAGAAAGGACCCTACCTTATCAGTGTGTACTAAATCTAGATTCAAAGAATCTCAGAGAATTCTTAAAATGCATTCCCACAACTAATATAACTGACAATTTTTTAATGAGTTTTCTGGCACATAAGAATTTGTGTGCCAAAATGTAGTAACTATAATTTTGTGAATAATTATAGCTCTGAGTTTTTTTTATGTTAAGTTTTGGAAGATTGTTTTAAGTTTTCTTAAATTTCAGGTCAGGAGATTGAAGTCTCATCCCTCTATCATCATATGGAGTGGCAATAATGAAAATGAATTAGCACTGATGTCGAACTGGTTTAATATCAAACCATCTGAACTGCCATTCTACAGAGAAGACTATGTGGCACTCTATGTGTCAAATATCAGGGAGGTTGTCTTGTCAGTAAGTAGTGCCTTTAATGCAGTAGAATTTAAGATTTTTTTTTAAATGGATGTTTGAATATTGGTACAATATATTTTATATCCCTTTTTAGGGCAGTCCTCAGTAGTATCATTGAATACAGAATATTTCATTGTAATTCTGTATGAAAAAATTTGTGGATTGCATATAGACTTCTTTGAGGATAAACTTGTCTATGAAACCCTTCACATGTACCCTATAGGGTGTTTGCAAGTTGCAGGTGGTTGGGGTTGGGATATAGCTCAGTGGTAGAGAGTGCTTGCCTAGTGAGTGTGAGTTCCTGAGTTTGGCACTGTCCCAAACAACCAAACAAAACTGTGACAAGTTTCTGGTTGTCACAGACTCTTTGGAGTCTACAGGTTTAGAATTTCTAGATTAGATGATTTATTGACATGCCAGCTCTAAAATTCTGTAATCACAAATGTTAACATAGAATTTGATATATATCATATATGAATATGTTGGTATGTGATTTAAGGGGTACAGGGAGAGGCAAGGTCTAGTTCCCAGTCTCATCTTTGAGCCCTTCCTCTATTATGGTTCTATTTAGACTACCATTTGTCTAGTAGGCATATTATATAGGCATATGTTAATAGAAGTTGGCCTTTTATTGTGGGAGAAGGAAGTAGTTTTTTTTTTCAGGAATGCTTTTTTTTTTTTTTTTTTTGGTACTGGGGATTGAACTCAGGGGCACTCGGCCACTGAGCCACATCCCCAGCCCTATTTTGTATTTTATTTAGAGACAGGGTCTCACTGAGTTGCTTAGGGCCTCGCTAAGTTGCTGAGGCTGGCTTTGAACTCGCGATCCTCCTGTCTCAGCCTCCCAAGTGCTGGGATTATAGGCATGCACCACCGCGCCCAGCCTCAGGAATGCTTTTAAGAGATTTTGTTTTTCTTAAAAATACTTTAATGTTTAACATGTGATTCAATAACCTGGTTGCCTTTACAATTTTGTATCTGTAATTATATCCTGAAGCAATTTGAAAAAAGGATATGTTTTTAAAAATGGTATATGATAGAGCGGCTCCTAGAGAACTCCAGCGTGGAGCGGCTGGAGTCGCCAGCTCCAGTGGGGAGCTTAGGGCCTTCAGCGCCATTTTACAGCTTCCCCGGCAGAGAGCCACCATCTGTGGCTGCCTGAATCCTCAGAGCTGAGCTCCTGTCTTCTGGCGCCATTGTGTGGCTGCTCCTGGAGAGCTCTAGCGTGGAGGGGCTGGAGTCACCAGCTCCAGCTGGGAGCTTAGGCCCTTCGGCACCATTTTACAGCATCCCTGGGAGAAAGCAACCACCTGCCACCACCGCCTGAGCCCCCAGTGAGGAGTTCAGGTCTGCCTGGGCTCTCAAGCCCAGTGTCTCCATCCCTGAGCGTTGTTCTGCACCCCCACCCCAACTTGGTCTAGTGCCCAGGTCCACACTCTGGCCCCGGGGTCTAGCACCTTGCTGTATCTGATCGTCTATCAACACCAGGCTGCCTCTGCCCAGAAGCATTGATCATTCCCAACCTGGAGGTAGTGGGGCAGCACCCTTCTTGGGTCACTGCTTGATCAAGCACCTCTCAAACATCGGGTCATTGAAAAATAAGAGGTTTGAACTCTACAGTATATTTTTATCGCAGAACGTTTTTAAAATTAGTTGTAATACTAAGATTATTCCTAATATATCCACTATATTCCTACCTTTTTCTTTTATTATTATGATTATCACTCTCTCTCTCCCTCTTATGTATCCATTTCCTTGGAGAATCTCTTTTTCCTCACGCTAACAACCTATTTCTTTTAATTCCACTTCCACTATTCATATGACATAGTAAATCTATAGACTCACTTCTTATCTCATTAGTGTTTTGTCCAATACCTCTTCTCATTCTCACTGTCCAACATTAGGAACTGCAGTCCTTATTGCAAAAGTACTGGTTATGCTGTAGATAATAATTTGAACTCATCTCTGTTTATCAAGACAACACTGTTAATATCTCAATAGGGACTATTTAGATTAAGGACACATATTGTTTATATGGTGTGCTGCCATTGTTGATCTCTCAATTCAAGGGGAGGTATTGAAAATAGGCAGGAACCCTGTAAGTCCTTAAGGGGAAACTGCAATACCTAGGATTCGCAGTCCTAGAGGGGAAGATACACTAGCAACATGAGAAAACATGGGAAGAAAACGTCCCAAGCAAACCCAGATACTATACCAAAGGAACCCAATGACAACATGGCAGAAACATTGTCAGAAAGGGAGCTGTACATAATTAAAATGATCTGAGAAGCAAACGAGGAGTCAAGAGAGCAAATGCAGGCAATGTTAGAAGAGCAACTTCAGGAAGCAAAAGATCATTTCAATAAAGAGATAGAGATTCTGAAAAAACACCAAGCAGAAATCCTTGAAATGAAGGTTACAATAAACCAAATTAAAAACTCAATAGAAAGCTTAACCAAAAGGCTAAATCACTTGGAAGACAGAACCTCAGACAACGAAGACAAAATATTTAATCTTCAAAACAAACTCAACCAGACAGATAGGATGATAAGAAATCATGAACAGAACCTCCAGGAGTTATGAGACATCATGAAAAGACCAAATTTAAGGGGTATTGGGATTGAGGAAGGCACAGAGATACAAACCAAAGGAATGAAAAATCTGTTCAATGAAATAATATCAGAAAATTTCCCAAATCTGATGAATGAAATGGAAAATCAAATTCAAGAGGCTTATAAGACACCAAATGCTCAAAATCACAACAGATCCACACCCAGGCACATTATAATGAACATACCTAACATACAAAACAAAGATAGAATTTTAAAGGCTGCAAGAGAGAAACATCAGATTACATATAGGGGGATACCAATATGAATATCAGCAGATTTCTCAGCCCAGACCCTAAAAGCAAGAAGGGCCTGAAACAACATATTCCAAGCATTGAAAGAAAATGGATACCAACCAAGAATATTATACCCAGCAAAACTTACCTTCAGATTTTTTTTTATTTACTTATTGATTTATTGAACACAAATGGAGTACAGCTATTGTTTCTCTGGTTGTACCCAAAGTAGAGTCACACCATCTGTGCATTCATACATGTACACAGGGCAATGATGTCTGTCACACATTCTGTTATTATTCTTACCCCCCACCCCGACCCCACCCCTCCCTTCCCTCTATACTATCTATCCATCCTCCATTCTAGCCACCCTTGCCCCCCATATAATTAATCATCATTCACTTATCAGAGAGACCATTCGGCCTTTGGATTTTTGGGATTGGCTAATCTCACTTAGCATAACAGTCTCCAACATCATCCATTTACCTACAAATGCCTTACTTTTATTCTTCTTTATGGCTGAATAATACTCCATTGTGTATATA
>JAJEJO010000453.1:265395-362686 GCA_020662805.1 Glaucomys volans | reverse complement strand
TATATACACAATGGAGTATTATTCAGCCATAAAGAAGAATAAAAGTATGGCATTTGTAGGTAAATGGATGATGTTGGAGACTGTTATGCTAAGTGAGATTAGCCAATCCCAAAAATCCAAGGGCCAAATGGTCTCTCTGATAAGTGAATGATGATGCACAATGTGGGGTGGAAGGGTGGCAAGAATGGAAGAAGGATAGATAGCACAGAGGGAAGGGAGGAGTGGGGTCAGGGTGAGGGGGGTAAGAATAATAACAGAATGTATGACAGACATCATTGCCCTGTGTACATGTATGAATGCACAGATGGTGTGACTCTACTTTTTTGTACAACCAGAGAAACAATAGCTGTACTCCATTTGTGTTCAATGAATCAAAATTAAATTTAAAAAATGGTATATGATATTAACATCTCAATATTCTCAGTTGATGGCACTATCTTATTTAGGCTAAGAAACTTAAATGAGCACTTATGAAAAACATAGGTTCAAATTTATGGTTTACCTGATATAGTAAATCATGTGTCTTGAAGAACTTTTCTATTCCCAGCTGCTTCGGAGGCTGAGGCAGGAGGATTGGGAGTTCAAAGCCAGCATCAGCCAAAAGCACGGGTCTACTTAAGCAACTCAGTGAGACCCTGTCTGTAAATAAAAAATACAGTAGAACACAAAATGGGGCTGGGGATGTGGCTAAGTGGTTGAGTGCCCCTGAGTTCAATCCCCGGTACCCACCCCACAAAAAGAACTTTTCTATTCACAAAATGTGATAGTATAAGTTTTTTGTTTTGTTTTGTTTTGTTTTAAATTTACACAATACCTCTATTTTATTCATTTATTTTTATGTTGTGCTGAGGTTCAAACCCAGTGCCTCACACATGTGAGATGAGTATTCTACCACTAAGCCACAACCCCAGCCCAGATATGTTTTAATTGATATATTTTAAGAAATTATTTTAGATGTTAATGGACCTTTATTTTATTCATTTATTAATATGTGATGCTCAGAATTGAACCCAGTGCCTTATACATGCTAGGCAAGCACTCTACCACAGAGCCACGACCCCAGCCCCTTTAATTGATAATTGTAGACCATTTATTTTATAATCTTTTTACTGACAGTATTGGTATTATGTTTTTCATATCTGATAGATATAAGAAATGGATCTTATAATGATTAAGCACTCATACTCAGAATTCTCTCTGGGTCACTTATTGTCTTGGGAAAATTGCTTAATCTCTACTTTTTTATTTATAAAGTTGAATTAGAAAGAGGGACTAAGTCCTAAAGAGTTGTTATGTGAATTAAGTAGATATTGAATGTAAGGTTCACAACCCAGACTCTGGCATACAGTAACTTTTTATTAAGGATGATTTTAATTATCATCATCCTTGTCGGATTTACTCAGCAAGGTAGAGCTTCATGTACTTACACTTTCTTCCCCACTGCAGCACTGAGGGTTGAATCCAGGGTCTTGCACATTGGAGGCATGCACTCTACCACTGAACTACATGTCCAGTCTGATACTTACACATTTTATTTATTTATTTAAAATTTTTTTTTCGTTGTAGATGGACACAATACCTTTGTTTTATTTAATTATTTGGTGCTGAGGATTGAACCCAGTGCTTCACATGTCCTAGGCAAACACTCTACCACTGAGCCACAACCCCAGCCCCAAATCTATATTCTTTTTCTTTCTTTCTTTTTTTTTTTTTTTTTTTTTTTTTGTGGTGCTGGGGATTGAACCCAGGGCCTTGTGCTTGTAAGGCAGGCACTCTATCTGCTGAGCTATATCCCCAGCCCCTATATTCTTGATCTTAGAAAAATGTGCTTCTGTGTGCCTCCTCTTCACCTCTGAAATGGAAATATGATGCCTTTCCCACAAGGACCAACTTCTCTTAAAACGAGTTGTGAGTCATAATGAATATTTGAAAAGTTATTTGAAGATGGACAAAACTAAATGCTGAGTAGTAATTACTGTTTTTATTTCTATCAAACATAAGGCATTTAAGAAAAAGCTCCTTAAAGGACCCATTTACACTCTAATTGTAATGATTAGTTTCCTGTTGCATTTCACACATTCTTTTCATGCCTGTTCCCTTTATCTTATGGTATCTCGTGGTCTAAGTAAGCATTCGAGATCATGACCTGGAGGGAGATCATCTGTGAGATTGGAGTTAAAAATCAGGCCTCAATAATAACTAATAACTTTTTTTAAAAATTTTTATTAGTTGTTGATGAAACTTTATTTACTTATTTGTATGTGGTGCTGAGAATCGAACCCTGTGCCTCACACATGCTAGGCAAGCACTCTACCACTGAGCCACAACCCCAGCCCCTAATAACTTATTTTTGAGTGGAAGCAACTTATAATGCATCATCAAGGTGGGAAGTTTTTTTAGCCGGGCGTGGTGGCACACGCCTGTAATCCAAGGGACTTGGGAGGAGGCTGAGTCAGGAGGATCTCGAGTTCAAAGCCAGCCTCAGCAACTTAGCGAGGCCCTAAGCAACTCATTGAGACCCTGTCTCTAAATAAAATACAAAATAAGGCTGGGGATGTGGCTCAGTGGCTGAGTGCCCCTGAGTTCAATCCCTGGTTCAAAAAAAAAAAAAGGGTGGGAATTTTTAGGCAGAAGCTCATTAGTAATTTTATTCACTGGCTTAGTTTATCAGATTGTTCAAGAATCTGAATGGCACCTGCCAATCCCAGCGACTCAGGAAGCTGAGGCAGGAGGATTGCAAGTTCAAGGCCAGCTTCAGCAATTTAGGGAGACCTTAAGCAACCTAGTGAGACCCTGTCTCAAATTAAAATATTAAAAGGTCTGGGGGAAGTGATTCAGTGGTTAAGCGCCCCTGGTTTCAATTCCTGGTACCAAAAAAAAAAAAAAAAAAGAGAGAGAGAGAGAAAACCAAGATTATTTGAATTATGATCTTACCATTCTTATAATATTTTAAAAGTCAGCCAGTATGTACTGAATACCTATTACCAGGAGCCAAGCCTCATTCCCAATGCTGAGAGGGTACTCTTAATCTCATGGAGCTTGATTAAATCTGCAGTAGGAAATGTGAAAAAAAAATCACCAGGTTTATAGGCGAAAGAAGTGCTATTAAAAATGTAGTTCCAAAATGCTGAAAACTATTTGAAAGAGCCACTGATTTTAACTGGAAGAATCTGAGAAGACTTTCAAGTAAAAGTGACATTCAAACCAAACCTTAAAGGTGGAGTAAATTTTGAGGCAAAGGATTGTCCAGTAGGTATTTTAAGCCATTAAAACAGTATGAATAGTGCTTGCTTCGGCAGCACATTTACTAAAATCGGAACGATAGAGAAGATTAGCATGACCCCTGCGCAAGGATGACATACAAATTTGTGAAGCATTCCATATTTTTTAAGAATAGCAACAGAATGAGACAAACATCATTACCCTGTGTACAGGTATGATTACACAAATGGTATGACTCTACTTTGTGTACAACCAGTGAAACAATAGCTGTACTCCATTTGTATTCAATGAATCAAAATAAATTAAAAAAAAACCAGTATGATTAAAGGCGAAATGGTGTGGAAGTGTGTGGTATATATAGGGAACAGGAAGCAGTGTCCAGCACTCAAAAGAGAAGGACTCCTGGATTTGTGTGGGGGAATCAAAGATAGAAAGATAGATAATCAAAAATAGAAAAGACTGTCCAGAAGCAGGTCATATAAGGACTTTTGTTTTTTCATATAAGGACTTTGACTCACATTAAGGAGCTGGACCTTATTCAGTAGAAAACAGCAAGCTAGTGAACATCTGGGGAGAGGATGAACTTTATCTGACCCTGGTTATCCTAGAAGATATCAGTTATAATAACTGAGAACTCCAAGTTACTGGAATATGTTATACGCCAGACATTAATAAATTAATTATAATAACTATGTTAGTTAATGCTATTAAATATTAATATGTTAATTATATAATGCTTCATATAACTTATGTATTTAATTTTTAAAAGCACTGTAGAATGTAGGTAATATATTTACTTTAGAAATGATGATATTGGGGGGTTAGAGAGATTAAGTGCACAAGGTCAAAGAGATCCTAGGAAGTGGAGTCTAGTGATGGGGAACTGGAAATTAGATGATAGAAAAATATTTTAATGTAGAGGTGGTACTATTCAGAGTGACTGAATGTAGGAATTGTGAGAGGAAAGGGGAGAGCCCTACTTGGGTACCAGTCATCAAAGCAGGAAGCATAGTTGAATGTTTGTTTTAGTTAATACGGGATTCTGCTTTGAAAGGTTGGATTTGAGATGTTGGCCGGACAACACAGGTGGAAATGTGAAGATGGTTACTAGTAATGTAAGCATGAAGGTGAATACAAGGTCATGTGTGGAGGTGAGGCTGGGAGTACTCAGAACCCTGATGAGAGGAGGTGCTTTAGGAGAGGGAATAGAACAAGGAAAGGTTGAAAGGAGAGCTGTTTCCACCCTAGATCAGAGAGGTTAGCTTGAGAAGGTAGAATCAGAAAGGTTGGAAGAAACTAGGATGTGAAAGAGTAATGAATGAGCAGCTAGGGATGGAGAAAGCTTCAGCATAACAAGTGATAATTAGGGTCATTGATTGCACACTGGAGAGGGACTACTTAGGGATTGAAAGAATTACTTTATTTAATGAGTATGAGTTCATGGGTAGTTTTTGAAAACAATTTCAGTGGAGTGGAATGACTAAGAATTGAATATCAGGGGTTGAGGAATGAGTGAGTTGTAGAGAAATCTGGGGGACTGCAGGGATTGAAGGGAACTTTTTATTAGGAAAAGAGAAGGCCTAAGGAGCTGAAGGAAAAGAGATTTTAAAAAGAAAAGAGTGGAGAATAACTTATTTGCTATATGTTTTAGTCAGCTATTTCACTACTGTGACTACATGACCTGACCGGCACAACTGTAGAGGAGGAAAGGTTTATTCGATGGCTCACCATTTCAGAGGTCTCAATCCATAGACAGCTGGCTCCATTCCTCAGGGCTCAAGGGGACGCTGAATATTATGGTGGAAGAGTGTGGCAGAGGGAAGTAGCTCACATTCTCAGGAAGCAGAGAGAGAGAGAGAGAGTCTCTACTCTCCAGATACAAGATATATATCCCAAAGCCATGCCCCAATTCCAATCTCCTCCAGCCACACCCTACCACTTCAATTAATCCCATCAGGGATTTAATTCACTGATTGGGTTAAGACTCTTACAACCCAATCATTTCTCCTCTGAAACTTCCTTCATTGTCTCACATGTGAGCTTTTGGGGGACACCTCACATTCAAACCATAATACTATAGTACCAAAGTAAAACTGAAAAATGATCAGAAGACAGGCTGGCAAAGAAAAGTAGTTAGATTTTTTTTCTATGTCAGAAAAGAAATAAGGAAAAAAAATGAATGGGTATACCAAAAAATGTGAGACCTAATGAAGCAAAATTGAAAAAACTATTTTCTGAATATTTTCAGGGAAGCCTTACTGACCTTCTATAATGTTTTACATTTCCCAAGAGCCCTGTACCTTTCCTTTAAAACACTCATCACGCTTATCACTAGTTACTTGTTTAGATCTGGTTTCACCACTAGGTTGCGGTCCATTATTCTAGGAGGTCAGTCACTATGTCTGTTCCCTGCTAAACCTCCAGGACATAGGACTATAGGCCTGGCACATAATAAGAGCTCAAAAGAGTTTTGACATATCAGTACTTGTCAAAATCATGGATTCTTTTTCTCGCTGCAGAGGTGAGAGATGTCTGGCACACTATAAACACGACGAAATTGTGCTACATAGATGAATATTCTCAGTGAGATAGAAAGTTAACTCATCTACTGAGGTGATAGTACAACTACACATTTTGAGTTCTGTGTGCTAGGTACCACATTAGGTACTCACGTGTAGCAAGTCAGCACAATATTTCAGTGGCTTACATGAGAAAACTATTTCTCATTCATAAGTGCTGCAAAATAGCTACTCCTGATTGGCAGGCAGCTCTCCTTCCATATTCCAGTCATACCACCTCCTAGGCCCTTGCCCACAAATGGTGGAAGAGGATAAAGATGAGGCACATGATCCCACACAGATGCAGCGAGACTGGGAGGCCACTTTTCAGTGACAACTCTGTATTATGGAAATGGGAGCATGAATTTTGGCAGACACTTGTTCATCTCATTCACATATAAATTGTTTACTGTTTATAGTACCTCTATGAAAAGGGTATTATTATTGTCCTCACTTTATGGATTAGAATACTGAGCATTAGACATATCCCCAAATACTAATATTCTGATTTGGGATTTAAATACAATTACATCTGACTCAATAGATTTTGTTCTTAGCCTGAGGTTCTAGGTGCAGGGGTTTTGCCCCTCCGGAGCCTTTGACAATGTCTGCAGACCTTTTTTTTTTTTTTTTTTTTGGTGGGAGGTGGTAGGAACTACTGGCATCTAGTGGATGGAGGCCAGAAATGCTGCTAAATATCCTAAAATACCTCCATATACACCCCCACAACTTACCCAATCCAAAATGTCAATAGTGTCAGAGTTGATAAATTCTGTGCTAGACTTTATATATGCGACCTGTGATGGATGAGAGTGGAGGTGAAATGTGATTGAAAAGATTAAGAAGAGCTGCTGTGAGGGAGAGGTTAAATATAATTATAAAGGGATATAGAGGATTGGTGTAAAGCAGAGTGACACTGGTGGGGAAGGAGGTAAATGGTCCTATTTTCTATCAGCTGCTTGGCATTTCTGGGTCTTGAGAGTATTTTTAAATGATAAATGATCTGTACTTCATCGAATGAAATTATTGTCCTTAAAACCATTTTATTTCCGTGCTCAGGAAGACAAGAGCCGTCCTTTTGTATCGTCCAGTCCTTCAAATGGAGCCAAAACAATTGCAGAAGGCTGGCTCTCGAAGAATCCTAACAGCAATCATTTTGGTGATGTACATTTTTATGACTATAATAGTGATTGCTGGAACTGGAAAGTCTTCCCAAAAGCTCGACTTGTCTCTGAGTATGGATATCAGTCCTGGCCTTCCTTCAGCACGTTAGAGACGGTAAGCCATCATTTGCTTGATTTCCAGTGATTCAGTAGAGTAGATTATGGGCATATGTTGCTTGTGATCAGTGCTTTAGAGGGTTAAATGAGATCTACTTCTTATTTAAATGAAAGTTTAGGAAAAAGATGGAAGAAAAAAACTTTTTTTCTTTAACCTTTGGAGAGCTAAATTTTTATAATCATCATTTTGGAGATCATAACTTTTCTGTATTTTTATTTTTGTTTAATTTTCACATTTTCCTGCATTTTTTCATTGGTGCATTATAATTGTAAAAAATGATGGGATTTGTTGTTACATATTCATTTTAATTATGTTCCTTCAGGAGCATTTGAAAATTAAATGGAAACTGGTGGTTGCTGAAGTGTGACTTCTTGCACACGAAAATATCTCTTACTTGTTCTCTCTGTAATACTATAGCTGTTGTATCATTTATAGATATTTAGAACTAGATATATCACTCTGGTGAGAAAGGTGAATGTGATAAATAAATCTTGGTCTAATGTTTTAAGTTTAATTTTTTTCTCCTTCTCTCCCATTTCCTTCTTTTTCTTCATGCAGATATATTTGGTTTTCAGTATGGGTTTCCATGTTCTCTTTTCCTAAAGATTCTGTTTCAGATTTGTGTGTGTTCTTTTTAAAAATGATCCTTATTGAGATTTAATTCCCTTGCCATACAATTTACATATTAGGAATAGAAGAACATAACTTTTTTTCTTTAACCTTTGGAGAGCTAAGTTCTTAACATTATCATTTTGGAGATTATAACTTCCACATTGCTTTTATATACATAATTGGGTGTTCTTCAGTATATTCAGAGTTCCATAACCATTACCACAATTTAATTTTAGAACATTTTCATCATTTAAAAACAACTCTGAACCCATTAGCAGCCACTCTCCACTGTCCTCTGTCCCTCCAACTCCAGCCTTAGGCACCACCAATCTATTGCCTACATCTATAGATTTACCTATTCTGCACAATTTGTATAATTGGAGTCATACAATATGTGGTATTTTGAGACTGACTTCTTTGACTTACCATGTTTACAAGGTTCATCCATGTTGTACCATGTATTGACATGTCATTACTCTTTTATTGCTAACTAGTATTCTGTGTATAGATTTTCCATATTTGGCTTATCTATTTTTTGGTTAATGGACATTTTTATTATTTTCATCTTTTGGCTATTGTGAATAATGCTGGCATGAATATTTCTGTATCAACCCTGTGTTTCTGTGTCAACCCATTTTCAGTTCTACTGATTAGGTACCTATGAGTAGAATTGCTGGGTCATATGAAAACTCAGTGTTCAATATTCTGACGAACTAACAAGTTGTTTTCCATGGTGACTGCACCATTTTACATTCTTACCAGAAATGTATGAAGGCTTCAATTTTTCTGCATCCTTGCCAACACCTATTGTTTTCCATTTTTTTGTACATTTCCTGGAAATACACATTTATAGAAAATTTGCATTTCTTTGATGGTCAATTGATGGTCAATATTGAACCTCGTTTCATTGTATATCTTCCTTTGGGAAATATGCATTCAAATTCTTTGTTCATTGTTAAATTGAGTTATTTGTCTTTCTTTTATTACATTATGAGTATTTATATTATGGATTTCCTTTAAATCAGATATATGGTTTGCAAATATTTCCTACCAATGTGTGGGTTATCATTTTGCTAACTTGATGGTATCACTTAAAGCACAAGAAAATTTTTGTTTTTGATGAAGTTCTACTTACCAATCTCTTGAGGTTTTGGTGTTCCAGGTAAGAAATTCCAGTGATGAAGGTTTACTCCTGTAATGTCATCTAGAAATGTTATAGTTTTAACATTTAGGTCTGTGACTTGTGAGTTTTATTTTCTGTGTGGTATGAGGTGGGTGTTTAGATTTACTTTTGCATGTGGGTAGCTAGTGGTTCCAACACTGTTTATGGTACAGGGCTTAACAAAACACTGATTTTTAGAGGAGAGGTGTGTCTTTATTTGGTTTGTGTCTTTATCACAATTCAACACGTTTATCAGTTTTGCTTTGAGGAATGAATAAGTAATAAGATCAAGCTCCAAAACATTTACAATTGTAATAGTGGTATTATAATATTCCTCTTTAAGAACTGTGACAGTTTCTATTGTATCTGTTGATTATAGTTTATTATTTTGTTATGATAAACTGATAACATAAAATGATACTTACCTAAATTGATGAAATAATATTCTAAAATACACATAATAAATGTTTTAAAAACCAGAAATATGTTTTAATAAGGCAATGCTTTTGGGAAAAATACCAATATATAACTTTTTAGGTTAGAATAAGGGAAATTGTAGGTGCCAAATCCTTCTTTTGTGAGTCCACTTTGCACAAGGCTGGGTTTTCACCAATAAGAAGCATGGTGGCAAAACCTTTATGAAATTAGAGCCACAGACAGAGCAAAGCCTAAGCACTTCCCCAGTAGCATGCTTTCCAGGTTTGTCAGGAACTCATAGAGAAGCAGTTTTATTGCTAACTTCCCAATCTGCAACTCTCCTTTTCTATTCAAAAGGTCTCATCTAAAAATGACTGGTTTTACAAGAGCAACTTTTCCTCTCATCGACAACATCATCCCAATGGTAACTCTGAAATGCTTAATCAGGCTGGACTTCATTTCATGCTGCCCCAAAGCTCAGACCAGCTACGTACATTTAAAGACACCATCTACATTACTCAGGTAGGTTGTTTTCATTGTGAAGCTGAACAGGTTTCTGTAGTTCAGGTAAGTGATCATGTAGATTTGATAGGTTTTATGTGGTGGAAAATATTCAGATTTTCATTCTAGCAATATTTTCTTCACTGTATGTATGATAACACAGAAGACTTGAAATAGTTAACTTTTGGTGTTTGATTCTCATGGAAGAGTTTATGAAGTTCTAAAACAAATTGTGTATAAATATGCTCCCTAACTCAAGATTACTATAAAGGTTCAATAACGAAAATGGTATCATTTCTGAAGGCTAAAACAATGGTGGAATACAAGAGGGTCCAGAAATAGACACATGTATAAATATAGTTACCTGATTTATTGCCATGATACCACTGCAATTCAGTGGGAAAAGAATAATTTTATCAATAAACAGTGCTTTATCAAATGAACATCTTTATTTCTATAAATGAACCTTGATTCCATGTATAAAATGAGTTTGATTTCCAATCAAAGATTCAAATGTGGAGGCTGGAGTATAGCTCAGTGGTAGAGAAAATGCTTAGCATGCCCAAGTCCCTGGGTTTGATCTGCAGCACCAAAAACAACAAGCAAATAAAAAAACCCCAAAGACTCAAATGTTAAAGGCACTACAATAAAATTTCTAGAACAAATAGGGGAATATCTTCTTGACTTTGGGATAAGCAAAGAATTCTTAGGACATCAGAGCACTAAATCTAAAAGAAAATACCAATACATTATACTTCATTAAAATTATAGGCTTCTGAATATAAAAAGCATCACTAAGAAGGAGAAAATGCAGGCTATGTTTGGGGACCAGCAGTTTCAATTCATGTATCCTTTTTTTTTATTTGGCATGGCTGGGGATCTACCCCACAGGCTTGTGCATGCTGGGTGAGTGCTTTATTGTTGAGCTCTTCCCCAGCCATAACCCATATATATGTCTAAGAAAGATAGCCATAGTGAGGAACTCTTATAAAACAAGAAAGAGAGGGAAAACTTATTTAAAATGGACAGAAATCTTGAACAGGCACTTGCCTAAAAAATACCCAAATAGCCAATACTGTGTGAAGATGTTCTCAAACTCATCCTTGACCAAGCAAATGCAAATTAAAGCCATACCAGAACACCTCACCACAGTCAGCAGAATGGCTTAAAATTTTAGAAATTGACAGTACCAACTGTTGGTGAGGAAGTGAAATAGCTGGAAATCTTAGACACTGTTAGTAGGAATGTAAATGTGTTTAACCACTTTGGCAGAATTTAAGGCAGTTTCTACTGAAGCTAAATATTTGTTTTCCTTTTGAATGAGCATTTCTGTTCCTAGCTTTGTACCTAAGATAAGTGCATATGTTCACCAACAGACATCTAAAAAGATTTGTGCATGTGATAGTCTGCATCTTATTGGATTTATTTTTAAAAATAGTTCAGTAGCAGCATAATTGACATACCATAAAATTCACTCATCGTAAGTGTACAATTATGTGATTTTTCTGTGTGTATTTATGGAGTTGTGAAACCATCACCATGATCCAGTTTCAGAATATTTGTTAGCCCCAAAAGATCCCTCATGGCCATGTGTAGTCACTTCCCTTTCTTACCTCTGACCCTAAGGAAACATAAACCTGTTTTCTATAGATTTGACTTTTCTGGACATTTCAGACAAATGAAATCATACAATAGGTGATCTTTTGCATCTGGCTTCTCTCACCAAGCAAAATGTTCTTGAAGCTCATATGTGTTAGAATATGTATGATGTGCTTCATTCCATCTTCTTGCCAAATAGTATTCTTTTATACTGACATACATGTTTTGTTTATTCATTTATCAGTTGATGGACATTTGGATTGTTTCCACTTAAAAAAAAATTTTGTAGTTGTAGATGGACAGCATGCCTTTATTTTATTTATGTGATGCTAAGGGTTGAACCCAATGCCTCATATGTGCTAGGCAAGCACTCTGCAACTGCGCTATAGCCCCAGCCCTGTTTCCACTTTTTTAATTTTATGTAGTACTGCTATAAATATTCATATATGAATTTTTGTTTTCTTTCTTTGGGGCGTTAGGAAATATATGAGTGGAACTGCTGAATTATATGCCAAACGTATGTTTAAGTTTAAAAGTTAAACTGCCAAACTGAATATTGGATAATATTTTCTTCAAAATGTTTCCATATTACTTTTTAAGTTTGCATATTTTCTGTCATAAGCCATATGTTAGAGCCATTACTTATTTACCTATTTTTTCTTATATATATTTGAAATTTCCAGAAAGAATGTAAGACTTAATCCCAATCATATTGGTTGTTCTGAAGTAGATCAGAAGTTTTTGTTAAACTTATTTGCATTGGAATCTTTTCTATTTTAGCATCTAAAATTGTATCAATTTCTGTTTTGTTTTGTTTTGTTCTGGGTATTGAACCCAGGGTCTCTTAAACACTGAGCCACATCCCCAGCCTTGTTTTTCTTTTTATTTTGAAACAAGGTCTCCCTAAGTCCTTAGAGCCTCACTAAATTGCTGAGCTTGATCTCAAACTTTTAATCCTCCTGAGCCGTTGGGATTGCCAGTGTATCATTGTGCCTGGCTTAAATATTTTTGAGTTAAATAATGGAAAGATTTTCACATCTTATGACTATACTAAAAACCAAAGAATTGTAAACTATAAAAGGGTGAATTGTATGTGCTTTGTGAATTATATTTTAGTTTTAAAAACAGCTTTATTGGAAAATTCTTATTCTCAGCATAATTTAAGTAAATAAAATATCTAAAAATTGGGGAAACTTAGTCACACAGCTACTCCCATTTCTAGGTTTGGGAGTGGTGTTTCTAGAAAAGGTAGCTCAGCTACAATTCCATCACTCTGGAGGAAAGGGTTATGGGGTTAGGAAGACAACTAGCAACCTCATCACAGTGGAGAAGCTGGCATTGGGACTTCTGTCTTGGTGGCCTGGCCCAATTTCTTTTTACTATACCATCTGTCTCTTTAAGGAGACTGATTTCATAAGTGTAATCAAGCAAGCTGCTGAAAGTAGGCATATTTTAAAAACTAAAATAAGATTTGTCTGCTGACAGTGGGACTGAGTAACCTAGGAAATGACTAAGCATTTATCTTTCTTATATGTAGATTGCCATCTTTAGGAAGGAATGCAATGGGTATGTAAATATAGGTACAGTTTTTTTTTTTTTTAAAGGGAAGAGGCAATTCTGATATTTTCCTGAGCACTGTGATTGTATAACATTCCTTTAAGATGTACAGTGGGAAATAGCCTCTGAATTTTTATGGATAAAGATGCACATATTAGTCAGCTTTTTGCCACCATAACAAAACAAACTAAGATAATCAACTTCTAAGAGGAGAAGGTTTATTTTGGCTTACAGTTTTAGAAGCTTCCATCCATAATGAGTTGGCTTTATCGCTTTGGGCCTGTGGCAGCACGTCATGGCGGGAGTGCATGGCAGAGCACAACTACTCACCTCATGGCTCAGAAGTGAAAGAGAGAGAGGAGGAGTCTGGTATCCACAATCCACTTTGAAGGCACAACCCCCAGGGACCCAAAGACCTCCCACTAGGTCCCACCTCTCAAAGTTTCCATCACCTCCCAGTACTGCCAGACGGGGCCAAGTCTTTAACACAGGGAGGTATCCGAACCATAGTATTCTGCCCCTGGCCCCCAAAGGTTCATGTCCATTTCTCAATGCAAAATGCACTCAGTTACCCACCTCCAAGAGTTTCAAAGTCTTAACTATTCTAGCATTACTCAAAAGTCTCAGTTCAAACTCTCCTCTAAGACTCAAGGCAAACTTAGCTGCAAGCCCTTGTTAAAAAAAAAAAAAAAAAAAAAAAAGTTGTATACTTCCAAGTAGGTAAACATTCCTATTCCAAAAGGGAGAAGCAGGAAAACAGCAAGGAGGGTTCAGACCAAAGCAAGTCCCATACCAGCAGGGTACTAAATCCTAAAGCTCCATGTCCAACATCTGGGGCACACCATGGTGTGATGTGGACTCCCGAGGGCTTGGACATCTTCCCCCTCTAGCTTTGCTCGTAGCAGTCCACATTGGAAGGCTTTGCATACTTTCTGCAGCTTCCCTTGGCATCTCTAACTTTCTAGGGTCTCCTCTGCAACTTTGGCTTTCCTCTCACAGCTCCATCACCCTGTCAGGGGCTGCATGCAGGGACTCTGACCCTCTGCAGCACACTGCCTCGCCTCTCAGGCTTTCCTCTGAAGTCTCAGTGGAAGCCTCCATGACCTCTCAAGTCAGCATAACATGGAAAATCAGCATAACATGGAAGATGCTAAGGCTTTCTGCTGACACAAGGTATATTTGGGTCTGCTTGCACCGTGGCTGAGCAGTCTCTGAATGCCTTGCTGGCTTAGGCACACTTGGATGAGCAGGGCACCCTAGAATCTTCTTCTCAAAAAACTCTTACTTGGAAAGCCTTTGAGCTGAATTTGCTCTTCTGCATCTGTAAGCCTGTGATGGGTGGGCCTTGCCTGAGATGCCCTCAAGGCATCTTTCCTATCATCCCCGTGCAAAGCACTTGGCTTACTAACTGTATTTCCCTTGGCTGAAACGTTATGAGTGCTGCGTTCCCGGCCAGCCTTCAAATTTTTCAAAAATTTCTGCTCTGTTCCTTGTTTCTCCTTGTTTTCAGTGGAAGTCTGACCAAAAGCAGCCAGCAGTACCCATGTCACAGCCTGAGTGATTTACTGCTTTGAAATTTTCTCTGCCACATAAACTAGTCTGTCCCTACAAGATCAACCTCTCCACAAAGTTTTAGGTCATGGGTAAAATTCTTTGCCCTGGTGTAACAAGTGTGGCCTTTAGTCCAATTCTCAATAAAATTCTTATTTTAATCTGAAACCTCATCAGTACAGCTTTTACTGTCATATTCCTATCAGCATTCTGGTCTCCTTGGTCCTAATAGAATTGACTATTAAGTTCTTCTTATAGCATTCTAGGATTTTTCTAACCTCCAAACTTTTCCAAATTTATCCTTAAAGCAATTTCAAAGGCCTTTCCACATCATCTCAGGTGTAGCAATGGCTGCCTTACTTCTCAGTACCAATTTTCTGTTAGACAACTTTCCATCATGATAATGAATAACCTAAGATAATCAGCTTATAAAAAGATAAGTTTATTTTGGCTCACAGTTTTAGAGGTTTCATTCCATGATTTGTTGGCCTCAGTGCTTTGGGCAATACTTGAGGTAATCAACTTAAAAAGAGAAAAGTTTATTTTGGCTTGTAGTTTTAAGGTTTCAGTCTATGATCCGTTGGTCTTATTGCTTTGGGCAGGTTGCAGCACATCATGGCGGAAGTACATGGTAGAGCAAAACTATATAAGCCAGGAAGTAAAAAAGAGAGAGAAGGAGGCCAGGGTTTGGAGTGGGGTTGTGGCTCAGTGGTAGAGTGCTTGCCTAGCATGTGTGAGGCACTGGGTTGGATCCTCAGCACCACATAAAAATAAATAAGTAAAATAAAGGCATTGTGTCCATCTACAACTAAAAATATTTTTTTAAAAAGGAGACTAGGGTTCCACAGTCCTGTTTGCCAGGCTCCACACAAGCAGTGAATGGCACAATCATGACACCTTATTCTGAGTGCCCCCAGAGAAAAACTCAAAATCCCAGGTTATTCCTGCTAGATCAAAGAGGCCAATGACCTCAAGATATACTAGGCCTCACCTTTCAAAGTTTCCATCATCTCCCAATAGTGCTAAGCTGGATTTCAAGCATTTAACAGAGGGCTCTCTATCCAAACCATAGGAGTGTGTCATTCATTATCCCTCACTGTTACTAACTGGTTTGGGTAGACTCAGATCCATGTTTTTTGCATGGTACCATCTGTAAGAGGGATGTGCCACACTATGCTAGAACCTGAGGTGCTCAAGAGCTTTGGTTATCCTCCTTCATGCTAGGTTTAGGTTTGATAGGCTATTAGGGGACATTAGCAGTGAAACTTCCCTTTCATTGCTAGCAAGGGTTAGGAGTCGTGCAGGCACTTAAAAATATTTTAAAGTTTGAAAATTCAAATGGATTAGTGATATTTATCTATGAAGTTAGAAAAAAGGTAAATTACAGTTGAGGAGATTAATTTTAGGATGGATGAACAGAAATAAATATTTGTATCTTGCAGGTAGTAATGAAAATTGATATGACTTAGGTACTGAAAACTGGCAGATAATTTAAGTGGGTGAGAGTGTGATTACTGAGGATTGTGGCAAAATGGGGTGCACTGGCCCTGACTTAAGACAATAAACACAACCACTACCACCAACAAGAAAATACACCATCTGGGCCAGTTAATACCTGTTGGGAGCTAAGTCTGGCCTGGTTGCTGCCAGTTAATGGCAACATCTTGTCTGAAATATAATATAGAAATATAGAACAAGAATGTTAACTTTTTTTTTTTCTTTTTTTAGAGATAGGGTCTGGCTGAGTTGTTGAGGCTGGCTTTGAACTCATGATCCTCCTACCTCAGCCTCCCCAGCTAGTGGGATTACAGGCATGTGCCACTGCATCCCGTGGAAGTTTTGACTTTTTGCCCGAAATTGATAGCTTAATGACTTACCTTGGTGTACATTGATATTTTGTTGCCATATCAGAATCCTGCTTCATTTTTCTCCTTTTCCCCCCCTTACTTTGTAAATCTGAATCCAAGGAAAGTAACTCCTGTCTTAAGCTCCCCTTCTTCCCTACTGTAACTATAAATCAAGGCTGAACCAAGTCCCTGAGGGGTATTATCCTAGTGTTACAGGTTCTCATTCCTCTTTGGTACATCAGGAATGGCCCAGCCTTTGGGGATATGTTGGGTCCTGGTAGCTGTGGAATTCTGGGCAGGTGCTGAGAGTGGAATGCCATGACGGTGCTATTCATTTCCTGGGTGAAGCCTGCAGGGCCAGGCCAGCAGCTTCTACAGTGGGTGATGACCAGAATCCTTTTTCCCCTTTTTGTTACTCACCAGTATAATAAGGACTTCCTCTGCCTCTTCTCTAGTGATCCCTTCATGTAGAGTCTATAAAGCAATGGCTGCTTTTTCAAGAACTTCGTGTTGTGAAATAGACTGTAGTCATTCAGGGCCTTGGGTGTGTGTGCTGCGTTGGCAGGAGCGGTGGCTGATTTTGTGCCTGTAGAATACCTTTGTTTTGTTTGATGGTGACATTATTTGGAGACTCAGAGTGATTTAAATGAGTGCAGATTGTTTTGAATCTTGAAAACAAAAGTAAAGATTACATTCCATGCTGATGTGGGGTGAAATATGTAGTGGGCATAGATTGACACTCAGTATAGCCCCCTGATTGTCTTTGCTGAGATTTCATTTCATGACTGCCTCATCTTCATTGAACTTTCTAGAAGTTGCTCTACAACACTGGTTTGGTACAATAACTCAGCAAACATGGATACTTGCTCGAGGGATTTAATTTTCCTCTGCCTAGCTAGCTAGGCTTTGAAGTAGATAAATCTCTTTCTTTTTTGGTTGAGTTCAGACTAGATTGGAATTTTTATAAGGAACTTGGCTAGAGATCCTGAGTGTAATTGTGGAATAGCTTGAATGGCAGAGAAAAATTCTTAGGCCCATTTTCTATTTCATCTCCTCTGACTTATTTTTAGACTTGCATATTCAGACTGTATCCTGGGGGCATTCTGAGGGGACACCAGTGTTGCTTGCTTTGTGAGATTCTTATTTTCCTTATAGCAAACTTTGTAGTTATCATTGCTCTGGTCCCAGTGTTTGGTCCCTGAATGAACAGGGCATTTCTTTATCTGCTAATAGCTAACATCATCTCTTTCCTGGAAGCTTTGAAAAAAT
The DNA here is from genome assembly GCA_020662805.1 of Glaucomys volans. Classification (NCBI taxonomy): domain Eukaryota; kingdom Metazoa; phylum Chordata; class Mammalia; order Rodentia; family Sciuridae; genus Glaucomys; species Glaucomys volans. Next base: position 345,110 of record JAJEJO010000453.1, on the reverse strand, counting down.
ACCTTCCTAAATGTTCTCCCTAAATCCATTTTAGCCCACTTGCAGTCCATTCTCCACTCAGTGGTGTGAGTCATCTTTTGGAAATGAAAATTGGTCAGATGACCTTTTAACCTAAAAGCTTTCAGTGACTTCCCATTGCTTTTAGGATGCACCAAACTTTTCTCCAGCTTTCCATGACCTTCCATGGTCTGGACCCTGCACTCTCTGTCACCAACCTCTTCCATTTTCCCCCTGGCTTTGTGTGCTCCATCTGCTTTAGCCCTCCTTCTCTTCTTGGCTGACAGCCTGTGCATTCTTATCTCTCACCATGCATTGTCTTCTCTGCATGAAGGTTCTGCTCCTTTCTCTTCTTTTAGGCCAATCCTCACTCCTAACTAAGCCTTTTTACCTTCCTGTGTGAGCACATAACACTGTGGGCCTCTCCTCCTCAGCACTCAGGACTGTTTAATGTTTACATTTTGTTTGTGTTTTTCTTTGATTAAGGCCTGTCTTCTATGCAGGCCAGTAAGTTCCATGAGGGTGGGCTATGTCTTTTTCTTTCTTTTCTTTTTTAGCTTGATGAGGGCTTACCATTAGCAGCATATAATACATAGTGTATTAAACACTTATCATATAACCGTGATTACTTTCTGCTTCGCCCTTCTGGAGTTTTTTGGCTCTGAATCACGGAAGTCAGTCACCTTACCCACAATTCCTCACTTGCTAGCTTTCTTCTATCTGAGATTTTTTTTTGGTTCTATAGGAAGGCATCTGGGCTTAGTCTTCTAGTGACTGTATGTGCATTCTTTTTCTCATCCTGGACACAAATCTAGGCCCTTCAAGGCCATCCTGTTTCTGACTGTAAACTTCACAGCTCTGACCATCTCTCCAGGTTCTCCCTGGTGACCCATTCATGAGCCCCTTTTGAGTACAACTCCAAGCTAATAGCATGTGATGCACTCAGTGTTAGTGAAAGCATCAATAAAGGAGACTGGCATTTTTCAATCTGCAGTAGTCCTGCATGTAAGTCTTCAGTGCCTCTTAAACAAGAACTAAGTCTACTTGTCTCATTGCTGAAATTTACCATCTGCTCTGCTATAATGAGGGAACTACATTCATAAGAAATCGTACATTATCAAAATTCTGATGTGAAAACAATAGTTTGAACTAGAAAAAAGGGGTTAGAGATTGGATAATATCCAACCCAAAATTCCCATGGGTTTTTTTCTAATACAAGTTTTTTTTTTTTTAAATAGCTAAGAATATACTAGTTAAATCCCCATGAAGGAAACCTACTGTTTGACTACATGTAGATTTGCTCTGCAAAAATAGTGTTTGATTTCTTTATTTCCTACACTATCATTAGCCAAAAAGCTTCATACCATCCTATTTTCTCTGTCATGCATTGTTATAATAATTCAAATACTAAGCCTCCCAGACAGATGAACTATTATAGGACCAGCTTCTCTTGTGCTAAGGGCCTAGTTCTAAGACTAGTACAATAATGGTATTCCTAATGCTAATATAATTTGCTTAAAAAGCAAACCATAGAGGATGGGGTTATGGCTTAGTGGTAGAGCACTTGCTTAGCATGTGTGAGGCACTGGGTTCAATTCTCAGCACCACATAAAAAAATAAAAGATATTGTGTCCATTTACAGGTAAAAATATTTTTAAAAAAGCAAAAAATAATACCCCCAAACCTCTAATTTTCTCAGATCTAGACAGTCTACATCAAACAATAACACTTGTTATTGTTTGTGTCTTCTCTTCCCCTGAATCAGGTGATGCAGGCCCAATGTGTCAAAACGGAAACTGAGTTCTATCGCCGCAGTCGCAGTGAGATAGTAAATGAAGAAGGCCACACCATGGGGGCACTGTATTGGCAGTTGAATGACATCTGGCAGGCTCCTTCCTGGTCTTCTCTAGGTAAGCATTTCAGTGTTCTTTGTGTGTAAGAGTGAAAGCAATACCTGTGGGGACAGGGAATTAGAAAGCTCAGAGCCTGAAGGATCAGATTAACCCAAGTAGAAGTGAGACCAAGAGAGACTGTTCTCCACCCAGGCTGTGGAGGACAGCCACCCCATTCATCCAATGATCTGTCTCTCCAAGAGCCCTAGAGGTGCTCCATGAGTTATGCATCGTGCAAAGTCACAATAGCAGGCTAGTAAGGGATGTGCCAAGACCTCAGTCATGTGTCTTACAATTATATTGCATAGAATTTTGTATTTAAGAGAACATTCCAGGGCCAAAGGGGAATGAACTTAAGTGTCCCTTGTGCTGTGTGGGAGAATTCAACCAAGTGGAAGACCGGCCTACTTAAGCATTAGTGTGCCCATTTCTCTGACTGCCCTTTAAGTTCATAAAATCATCTTCTTTATGCCCTGTTTATTTTTGGGGGGGAAAGGTAGTAAAGTACTAGCTGAACCAGTTCAGTTATCCAGAGGTGAGATGACTGGCATGGAAGTTGGAGTTTGAATGATCTCACTATTTTGGTATATTAAAAAATTAAGGAGGAATAACATGTTTTTGGCCTTCACTAGAGGTGATGTGAAGCAAAGTTAAACTTGTAATATAAACAGTTGTTTGGGTCAAAATTGAGGCAAGGCCACAGAATAAAAAGGCCATTTGCTGGCTGAGGCTTTTAAACTGGTTATGGATGCAAATCCAAGAGTTCATTCCAAACATGCTTTTATTAGTGCCAAATGAATAACTCCTACAGGGAATTGGATTTTTGATCAGGTTTCTCTGACCAAACTCTTTATCAGCACTAACCACATAAAAGAGCATTGAGTGAGAATTGCATGGACTTGGGGGGAATGGCTGGGATGCTAGGAAGGTGGACAAAGAGATATTGTTCAGCGACACTTGGATGCTGACCCTGCTTGCTATCTGCAGAAAGGTCTGTGAGCTTCTGAAACCGAGTTTGATTCAAGAAACTAAGAGTGCAACCTTTGGAAATCTTGCTTTAAATGACTGCATGTGGATTATTTGTGTGAGTCTTCAGGAAGGGTAGGTAGCCCCAAGTACAAGAGCATAATGGCAGAGTGAGAGTGTGCTGATTTCTAAATTCCAGAAGGACCCTTCCTGCATGGAGAGGGTATGGACTCCTTGTACTTTTTAGAGAAAACAGGTACTGTTTAAAAATCTCTTACCTGTAATGATTGGGACCAGAAGTATTTTGGATTTTATGTGTGTTTTGTTTTGTTAGTTTGGAATTTTCCTCATGTGGTATCATGCTGGAGTTCAAAAAAGGAGATTTTGGAAATTTTTGGAGTTTGAATTTTTAAATTAGGGATGTTCCACCAGTTCCAGAGAGAGGCTGTGACTATGTTTGCTATATCTGCCCCTGCTCTGGGCAGCCTCTTGCCTTCTGTTTAATTCTGTTAAATTGGCTCAATAAATCTCCTGCTCATAGTGGGCACAACTGGGGGTTTTGTGTCATCTCTTATCACCTGAAATGGTGATACTTTAAAGGGCTCAACAGTGACTTAGAATCTGAGGTTTGAATTTATTTCTTTAAAAAACTAGTCCAATATATAGTTACAATTTTGCAAATAAAAAAATCCACATGATCATTTTACTTTATTCATAAACTTGGAAAGTCATAGAGCTAATGGCAAAACCAGATATCATGTAACATTTTAGATGGTTAGCCAAACTTTACTATTGGTTAGTAACATAGAGTGTGTATCAGTGAGACCTTTTGCTTGAATTCCTGTTCTCCTGAGTATATTCTGTTTGTGGCTTTGACTTCTGGAACCATCCATTTACAGTCTTTCCCCTGTTATGGATGTCACACATCAGAATGTATAGTTACCTCAGGAGTCATCTTCTATGTAGGAGATGACTTTTCAAATGTTAGTTCTTGTTCATTTTATTTTATTTATTTATTTTATGTTATGTTATGTTATATTATTTTATATTTTTGTACCATGGATTGAACCCAGAGGCACTTAACCACTGAGCCACATCCCCAACCCTTTTTGTTTTTTTTATTTTGAGATAGGATCTCTCTAGGTTGCTTAGAGCCTCATTAAGTTGTAGGGCTGGCTTTGAATTTGAGATCCTCCTGCCTCAGCCTCCTGAGCTGTTAGGATTACAGGTGTGTGCCACCTCATCTGGCTCTTGTTCATTTTGTAGATCCAATAGGAAGAGTTTCTCTACCCCACAGGCTGTGTTCTGTGGTCTTTACTTTGATTTTCTCAGCAACGCTGAAGTGTTGTCATCTGTGTTTTACAAGTGAGAAGATCAATTTAGAGAGTTTAAGCAACAAGCTCAAGGCTCTGTAGCTAGGGAGCATTGGAGCCCGGTTGGAACACTCTGATTTTGACTTTTTAAGTATAATCTATTAATTGCTCTATTGCTTTTGATTTATTGCTTCAAAGCAACTTAATCACAAAATCTCTTTACAATTGCCAGGAAAAGTAGGATGATTAGGAGGTGTTGTTACAAAACTTGTGCAGTTGGAAAATTTGGTACCTGTTTAGCTGATTGAATAAAACCTCCCCATCCTTTTTTCCCCACACATAGTAACTTGTAATATTTTTCTAGAAAGTCTCATTTTGTTTTTAGCAAATTTTAAATTTGTTTTATGCTTTTACATCATTGAGAAAGATCTTCCCCCTGCTCTGCACCTTCCTCTTCCTCTTTTTCTCCCTGTCTCTGAAATTTGGCAATGTAATGCTTTGTGGGGAAGGGCTTTCATTCTAAAATAATAAATGTTGAGAAAGGAAGATGTTAAAAGATTAAGTTTGGGGGTTTAGCTTATAAGACCTGCCAGCGACACACAGAATTTTACATATTCTTGACAGCTTATGATTGCATTTGAGGAACTGCTATTAATTGCCATTAGTCTGGATATTTTCCTCCAGTCTGACCTTGACACTGAATATTTGTACAGTGCTTCATTTGGTTTGCTCAGAGGGTTTTGTGCCTATGGAAAAAGGAAACTTTGAATTTTAAGTACTTCTTGTAAATGAATATTCGCAACAGGTATTCACTGCCATCTCGACCTTCTCCTTCATGTTTGTGGTAAAAAGGAACACTGAGGTATTGAGCTGCTGAAGCAGAATTGCATGTAAGTGTTATCTAGGAGTCAGGTCTGGGCTCAAGCCACCGCCTCTAGTGTGTTTGAATTCACTCCTCAAGGCTCTGTTTCCTGCTTTGGAAAGTGGGTTCTTCTTGCCTGCCTCACTCAGATGTTGTGAAGGTGATAGGCAAATGCTTGATCAGAGCCCTTAACAAACAGGGGTTCCCTCCATTGTCATCTCCCTCACATGCTCATTCCAGAAAATCCTGATGAGCTGCACATAGCTGGGCCATGTGCACAAGGACTCTACCTGCTTGACCCTGCCTTCCCCTAATTCTCTTAATTATTTTCAGAGTATGGAGGAAAGTGGAAAATGCTGCATTACTTTGCTCGAAATTTCTTTGCTCCACTATTGCCAGTAGGCTTTGAGGATCAAGATGTATTTTATATCTACGGTGTGTCAGACCTTCATTCGGACTCTGAAGTGAAACTCATCGTAAGTCACTTGGATTTTTTTTTTCTCTCTAAGATAGAGGAAGATTATTTACTTAGTTGTTTGGTTATACTGCCTGTGGGACAAAGAAAAAAAGAAATTAATTGTATCAGAATATTTTTACTGCTACTGTAGCAGAAAATGGGTTGTACGTGAAGTAAAAATACAGTCGTGTGGTATTCAGGTTAAAACTCTGCCATTTTTATTACATGACCTTGAGTAAAATCTTGGTGAGTCAATTTCTCCCTTTGTGAAATCATACCAGCCTCTCACCTTTAAGGATTTCCATGAACAGTGAATAAAATAAATAGATGAAAGCAGATCATGTAAGTGTCAAGTACCGTGTAAATGTAAGATTATTTATAATTACAAGGAGCTAGAAGTAGTCCAGATTTTGCAAAAATAGTTTGAAAATGGTATGTTAAAAATTGAAATCAGTAACGCTGTCCAGAATGAGTGTATAGGGAAAAATAAAAACAACAATAACCTTGTTTTTAAAACAAGGTTAAGTAGAAGCTCATATCTCTGATGGCGACAGTTGGAGGACACTATACCTAAACCGCCCCTCCATGGATTATTTTTTAAATTCTCATACCAATCTGTGAAGTTAGAGCTGTTATTATTCCCATTTTACATATGAAGAAATGGAGTCTGGCAGGTTGAGTGACATAGTCACATAACTAGGACTTAATGCATCTGCGATTAACATTTAGGTTTCATAGTTTCTTAACCAGTTCTGCTATTCTGACTTTCAGCTATTATTACCATGATTATTCTTGAAAAATATAATAACACAGAATGTTTTTATTGTTTTATTTCTCCCCAGGTGAGAATCCATTCATGGAGTTCCCTGAAACCCTTGTGTCACACTGTGACTAACCCTCTTGTCATTAAAGCTGGGGCGGCTGTGTCCCTCTATGAGGAACCCGTGTACACATTGCTGAAGAGATGTGGGAATTGTACCCGGCAAAGCTGTGTAGTTACCTTTTACCTTTCAACTGACTCTGAACACTTGAGCCCCACCAACTATCACTTCCTGTCCTCTCTGAAGAATGCCGTGGGACTCCTCAAGCCCCGTATCACAGTAAGCATGGTGGCTTTGCGGAGCGCCCTGCTCCGCTGCCAGTGCACTGCATCCTGCAACTTGCCAGTTTCCCTCTTGGTAGTGAGCTTACCTGAGGCCTGGGGAAGACTGACTCCTTCCCACTGGAAGCAAAGACCAAATGAGTCTCTTTATTTTTAAGTCAGGATTTGTCAGAGTTTTCAGCTTCTGCTCCTGTGCTGGTCCCTTATCCTTCCCTCGTGAGGCTGGTGCAGTGGTGGGAGAGGAGGCTCCACCTATCCCCACTGATTAACTTTCACTAGGTTCCAGGCTCTCTCATGGTACTTTGTCCCATGATAATCACAGCAATCTTAAGGTGTGATCTTCTGTGTTTTACGAGTAAGAAAACCTGTTCAGAGAACTTAAACAACAAGCTCAAGATCCTAAACCTGCGAAGCCTTGGAGCCCAGTCAACACACTCCAGATTTTGACTTAAGTACAGTCTATTAATCACTCCTCTTTCTTTGATTTATTGCTTCAAAGCAGCTTAATCACCAAGTCTCTTTATAATTGCCAGGAAAAAAATAGAATGATTAGGATGTGTTGTTACAAAATTTGTGCAGCTGGAGAATTTGGACTCTGTCTAGTTGATTGAAAACCTTTCCATCTTTCTCCATACATATAGTAACTGACAGAATCTTTCCAGAAAGTTGATTATTTTTAGTAACGTTTGTTTGTTTTGTGCTTTTCATTCATTGAGGAAGATTTTTAAAACTGTCTTTAGAAATAATGACATAAAAACACCTAGTCCTATGTTTTATTTGAAAGAGGCCTGATTGAGAACATAACTTCTCTTTGGGTTGATAGGGAAATTTTACATAATGAAATCTAAGTTATCTATAACAACTGAGATAGAACAAGCAGCCATGAAAGAAATGACATAGCTGGCATGGTGGCACATGCCTATCATCCCAGCAACTCAGGAGCCTGGGGCAGGAGGATTGAAAGCTTGAGGCCAAACTTAGCAAATTAGTGAGACCCTGTCTCAGAAAAGGGGGTGAGGGGGCTGGGATTGTGGTTCAGTGGTAGACCACTTGCCTAGCATATGTGAGGCACCACATACAAATAAATAAAGGTTCATCAACAATTAATAAAAATAATAAAAATATTTAAAGAAAAAGGGTGGAGGTGAGGCTGGGGATATAGCTCAATGGTAAAATACCCCTGGGTTCAATCTCCAATACCAAAAAAAAAAAAAAAAAAAAAAAAAAAGAACAAATTTATGATTTCTAAACTTATGACTCTGAAAACAAAAATTATTCATCCCTTTGCCAAGGCCTTCATTTCCCAAAGTTAACTGGGGGCATTAGGAGAGCTAGGGCTTCTATATTTGTCTTTGCTGATTTGCATTTCAGTGAGGCTTATCATCCTAAAGAGATATAATATAGTAACAATATTAATTAGCATATTTTTGGGACTTATTATAGGCTAGGTCTTTGTTTTCCTGGTCTATCTGAAGCCAGGGTATAAGCTTGAACCTCTGGTTCTGCAGTCAGAGGCACAGAAATGAGATTTCCTGTTAGAAGAAGACAGCAAGAGTGAGAGAGGTGCCAGTGTCTCTTGTGGCCTTGGCTTTGAGCAGCAGTCCCTGGCCGCCTCTGGGCTGGCTCGGGTGAGCCGAGTGAACACGTGGCTGCTTTAGGGTCTTCACCAGAAAAACTTGGCATCTAACCTCATGCCTGAGTCTCAGACCCTCCTAGGATTACCTCATGCACTTTATTCAGGTATTTTCCTGCTTCTATCAATGTAGTTTTTCTTTTTAATAACTTGAATGATAATCATTCAAGTGTGTGAGGCTGACCTATATATAGTGAAATGTTTCTTTTGAAATTCTTTATGTCGCACTTGTAAAAAAAGACCTTACAGTGTAGCGTTCATGTATATTGAGGAGCCAGGTTTTGTGACAAATACACAGCTTTAAACACCAGGTCACATTTGATTTTTTACTCTACTCACAAGCCTCTGGGGAGCAGTTCATCCTTGCTCTGGAGCTTATGCTAAACTGGCTAATGAAGTGGAATGGGTCTACAGGATTTAAAGGGCCTTCTCTCTCTTGGTCTCTCTGCTGAGATTGTATGGAATTTGCACATGCTAACAATGTGACTTTACTATAAAAAGAGAGAGAATGGTAGAGCTTTCGCATTTGCCTGGCTGATTAGCTTCTAGAATGCTGGACCTTTTCAGAAGACTCAAATGTGGGCCTCATGGTCTCACTCTGCAGCTAGATCCACATACATTTCCAGAAGGTCATTTAAAGCAACCAGCCCTATGCCAAAATGTTCCCTTCTTGATGCTACTCTGAGAAAAATTATAAAAGATATAAAACTTTGAGCCTATTATGAAATAGTCTCCTTAATAAGTGGAGTCTACATGTTTCCTTGGTGTGAGATTGCAACTTGGTAATGTTCCAAAGACTTAAGTCATTTTCCGAGTGTTGTTTAAGTGTCTGAAACCATGCATGGAATATATGTGACTTTAACAGTGGCAGAATGAAAGGATTGGCAATGTGCTCCTTATCAGGCCCACATGAATGCTCTGGTAGACATGTCTATGGGCTATTTGTTCTTCATTCAACCTTCACTTCATTTTTCTTTCTTTCTTTTTTCCAGGCCAATATCTCTCAGCAAGGTGACACTTTTGTTTTTGCTCTGGAAACCTCAGCTGTTGCTGCCTTTGTTTGGTTGGATGTAGGAAGCATCCCAGGGAGATTTAGTGACAATGGTTTCCTCATGACTGAGAAGACAAAAAATGTATTATTTTACCCCTGGAAATTTACCAGCAAGAATGAATTGGAGCAATCTTTTCGTGTGACCTCCCTGACAGATATTTACTAAGGGAATCTGGTTGTATTTTCAGTGGACACTGGAAATAAAGCCTTTCTAGAGCACTGGCTGGAGAGGAGGACAACCTGAGAGAAGATGAGAAACTGAGAGAGGCATCTACTTGCTCCCACGTGTCTGATCACTCTCTCAAGTTTGTGCAATGAATACTTTCAGTGAAGGCTGTTCCCCAGGTGATATCCTCATCCTGTTGTTGTTTTGCCGTTCTGTGGATTGAACCCAGGGGTGCCCTGCCACTGAACTAGAACACCAACTCTTATTTTTTAGTAAAAATAATAAATATTTTTAATAAAAATCGAACTTGTGATCTTCCTGCCTTAGCCTCAGCTGGGATTGTAGACAGGTGCCATCGCACCTGGTTTAGGTATTCTTGAATCTGTGCCAGAACTGTTGAGCCCTTCAACTTACAGCTTTAACACTGAATGAACCAGTTGGCAAGCAGATTGCTTTTCAAGGAGTCACAAGAACCTGACCATGGTAATGTCCACTGAGACAAATGTGGGAGGTTTTGAGGTAATTGTAGACCTTGCAAAGTTAGCTTTGAGAAATACTGAATTAATAAGACAAAGTGCTTTGTTATTATTTCCAGGGGAAATGGAGGGTCACATGTCACAATAGAAATTCCTTGGTGGCAGCCATATTGATTGTTCTTGCTGGACAGTTTAGGTGGTTGATTGTTGCTATTTGATTCCAAACTGGGGTAGGATTCTTTTTTCATTGTGGGATTTGTTAGAAAACATAGTTTTAACAACTTAAATTTTTAATTAATTTTTTGTTTGTCCTAAATTGTTGTATAGGACAGTAGAATGCATTTATACATTTTGATAGATCATACATAAATGGAGTATAATCTCTCTTTTTTCTCATTATACATATTGTAGGATCAGGTTGGTCATGCAGTCATTTAATACATGAAGTGATTATGTCTGTTTCACTCTACTATCCTTCCTACTCCCATACCCCTTTCCCTCCTTTCACTCCCCTCTAGCTAATATAAAGTAACCCTGTTCTTCTCTATCCCCCAACCCCATTGTGAATTAGCATCCATATATCAGAGAAAACATTCTGCCTTTGGTTTTTTGGGATTGACTTATTTCACTTATATTCACTGATATTCTCTAACTCCATCCATTTACCTACAAATGCCGTATTTTTAAAAATTTATTTAATTTTGATTCATTGTACACAAATGGAGTACAGCTGTTGTTTCTCTGGTTGTACACAAAGTAGAGTCACACCATCTGTGCATTCATACATGTACACAGGGCAATGATGTCTGTCTCATTCTGTTATTATTCTTACCCCCCCACCCCAACCCCACCCCTCCCTTCCCTCCATGCTATGTATCCTTCCTCCCTTCTTGCCACCCTTCCCCCCTGCATTATGCATCATTATTCACTTATCAGAGAGATCATTCGGCCTTTGGATTTTTGGGATTGGCTAATCTCACTTAGCATGACAGTCTCCAACATCATCCATTTACCTACAAATGCCTTAATTTTATTCTTTGTTATGGCTGAGTAATATTCCATTGTTTATATATACCACAGTTTCCTTATCCATTCATCTATTGAAGGGCATCTAGGTTGGTTCCACAATCTAGCTATTGTGAATTGAGCAGCTGTAAACATTGATGTGGTTGTATCACTGTAGTAATCTGATTTTAAGTCCTTTGGGTATAGGCCAAAGAGTGGGATACCTGGGTCAAATGGTCGATCCATTCCAAGTTTTCTAAGGAATCTCCACACTGCTTTCAGAGTGGTTGCACCAACTTGCAATCCCACCAGCAATGTATGAGTGTACCCTTTTCCCCACATCCTCGCCAACACCTGTTGTTGCCTGTATTCTTAATAAAAGACATTCTAATTGGGGTAAGATGAAATCTTAATATGGTTTTGATTGGCATTTCTCTTATAACTAGGGATGTTGAACATTTTTTCATGAATCTGTTGATTGCTTGTAGATCTTCTTCAGTGAAATGTCTGTTCATTTCCTTGGCCCATTTATTAATTGGGTTCAAATGCCATATATTTAACAACTTATTTTTAAAAAGACTGCTGGAGTAATCCTTCTTTGAAAAATAAGCTGACATTGACATGGACATCACCATGTTCACGTTGGAAATTTTAGGGTATTCTGATGTGGGGATTGTGTGTGGGTTTCAGATTTGGCCAAATTGAATTAGTTTCCAGTTCAAGAGTAGTGAATATAGATTTGCCGACTCTGGCACCAAAGTGGTGTTCCCTTTAGCTCAAATTTAAATCAATTTATTTATATTAATTAATTATAAGTTGTTATAAATCGCTTTATTCCACATTATCATGTCTATGTAATTATGTTGAGAATAAAAATAATGGGGCCAAATGTTAATGAGTAGCTAATTTGGGTATAGATAGGTATATAAATTTTTTTTGTACTGTTTTTACATTTTTGCTGTAAGTTTGAATGATAAAAATAAAAGATAAATTACACTGACATTTTGATAGTTCCTCTGTGACTTGTTTAATCATCCTGTAAACATTCCATTGTGCCCAGTCCTGAGATGGACACTAATTTCTGCTTGATAAATGGGAGAGTTTGAAGAATCTAAACTAGGATAATTGAGACACTTTTCTCTGGAAAGACCTATGTAATTGGTTATGGAATGAACCAGCAGTGAATGCTTGGATTTAAAATTGAGATTCAATGGGTTTGGTTTTATTTGTTTATTTTGTTTTTGGTACCAGGGATTGAACCCAGGGGCACTTAACCACTGAACCACATCCCCAGCCCTTTTATGTATTTTATTTAGAGACAGGCTCTTGCTGAATTGCTTAGGGCCTCACTAGTTCTTAACGCTAGTTTTGAACTTGTGATCCTCCTGCCTCAGCCTCCTGAGCTGCTGGAATTAACAGGCATGTGCCACTGGGCCCAGCTGGTTTTGGTTTTAAAACAGAAGCATTAGGTTTAGTAACTTGAAAAAGAAAATAAGTACAGATATTCTAGTTCTCTCCTTTAGTATTTAAGAGTTTTCTCATCTATGTGCTTACACACACACACACACACACACACACACACACACACACACAGGCTTATCAAGGGCTGGACCTGAGAAGGGAGGACACTGCCCTTCACTAACCATGCGGATGCTATGGCAGAGGCCCTGTGAAGTGGGTTTTGAAGTTGATGAGCCAGAGTTTACATTGCAAATCTGCCCTTACTGCTTCTTCAACCTTAAAAAAGTTCCTTAACTCTATGTTCAATTTTCTTATAAAATGGGAAGAATAACACACATCTCGTAATTTTGTTTTAGAGAATAAATAAAGTACCTGAGCTGAAGGGGTTGGCCCCTGCTGGCCCACAGTATGGTCCTGTGCCTGGGGTCTTGGAGAGGGCAGGGCTCCCAGCCACATTTCTCTGGATTTAAATCCACATTCTGAGACATTAGCTGTGGGTTCTGGGGCAACAATTTGACTTTCTGGACTTTAGTGTCTTCCTCTGTGAAATGTAGATAATAATGCCTGATTTTCAAAGGTAGTACTGAGGACAAATAGGGTCTGTATTTTTATTATGATTGTACTTTTTGAAGTAATCATTATCACCCAACTAGTGCATGAAGCGATAATGAAAATGAAGCAAATAAAGACACATTCCTTCAGAAAAAGATATCAGAAAAGAATAATTTGTAAAGGCAGAATGAATGGGCATAAGTACATGCTGATAACTACTTATAAAAAGGAGAGAAGTTGCCCACAGTATTTTTGAGAGACTAGTAATAGCCAAACTTCTTCCACAGTTCACATGTGACCCTGTGGATAGTTACTGTTAGCATTTTAATAGATTTATGTCTCCACATTTGCTGGAATAGAATTTGATATACTTACCCTCAGCCTTGGGTTTCTGAGAAGTTTTTTGTTAGTAGTTGTGTAAACAAAAGAAGAGAAGGTTCCCGGTCCTAGCTGCAATCTTGTAAAACACGTTCCAGAGAGAGTGGAATAAAGAGGTCAGTTCACAGGATTGTATCTTTCCATTTCAGGACAGAGAGAACAATAAAAATGGTAATTTTGTCATTCACGTTCACTATAACTCTCATTCTCTCTTTCTGTCTTATTTGACTTTTCATTGTGAGACATTTTCAAACCATGGGAAGTCACTTGGAAAATACATGGAAAAATTTTGTTCTCTATTGGAGTGAAGATAAACCGGCCCACAGGAGAAATAAAGACATGTTTCCCAACATTCTTCAAGTGACAAAGAACTGAGACAGAAAGAATATTCTCTTCGGCTACCTCTAGCTCTCAGATATGAAACCTGTCCCCCAGCTTAGTAAGGTTTAGGAAGAAGAACAAGTAAGCATTGTTTGTGTGGGAAACTCAAAGCATTTAACAACATTCCCAGAGTCCCCCTTGACCAAATGCAATCTTATCAATTCAGTTAGCACAGGAAATTAAAAGGATTTAGGCACAAAAGGCACTTAGTGATATTTCCAAGTGAATGGAGGAATTCTTATTTTTCTAATTGATTTATCAGAGGTAGGAACCAGAGTGATATACAAAATTCTAAAAACAGACAAAACTGATGTTAAGATGCATTTGTATTCTGGCCCTAAAAACTGTTTACTTAAGATTTATTCATTCATTTTCAAGCATTTATTGTGGATCACTGTGGGCAAGCACTGTCCTTGTTACTGGGGTTATGGTGATGAAAAGGGAAGACAAGTCCCTGCTTTGGTAAACCATTCTTGTCGGGGAGAAGACAATAAGCCAGTTAATGAATAAGGCAACTGCAGTTAGTGCCAAGTCCTATACGGTTAGGGTGACAGTGAGGGAGAGCCCTGTTAAATAGGCCATCTTCTTCAATACTTGAGGACAGCTGGGCATGGGGGCACACACCTGTAATCCCAGCGGCTCAGGAGGCTGAGGCAGGAGGATTACAAGTTCAAGGTCAGCCTCAGCAACTTAGCGAGACCCTTTCTCAAAATAATAATAAAAAAAAGGGCTGGAGATGTGGCTCAGTGGTAAAGTACCACTGGGTTCCATCTGCAGTATCAATAGAACAAAATGAAAAAGAAAAGGGTTTTGGAAAGCTATGATTAAAAAAGAAAAAAAAAGAAAGAAAGTTCAATTGAGAAATGACTCTTTAAAGACCTTCATTGTAATTAATTTATAAGGGAGGAAAAGCATGAGATCAGCTGGTCAGCGAAGCTGGGCTCTGGGCTTGGGTTGGACCAGCTGAGAGCAGACTAACAGCGAAGATGTCACTGAGCTCTTGAGCGGGGGCCAAACAGTAAATGGGCTTAGCAAAAATAAGGGCATTGCCTCACCGTTTCAAGTCTTATAAATAACTCGCATATCTGTAGACAAGTGTCACAGAACTAACTGTTCCTTGAAAGAAAAGTTTGCAACAATAATAGTTGAACTCCTGAGGTTGGTGCCACGTGAGTAGCAAAAATTACTATGATATCTAGAATTACCTCGAGGTCCCAGAAATGGTACATTTCCTTTCATGGACATTTTCATTTGAGAACTAGCACTCATTCCTGCCTCATAATATATGTGGGAACAACCTCTTCTTATTCTGTTATTGCTATTCACTATGGCTTTTACCAACTTTATCGATAAAGTCCACACATTCCCAGTAGTTGGAGCAGATTCTGTTGGCTGATCACCAGTCAGGTTCTTCTCTGCTCCAGCCTCAGGAATTGGATCATAATTTGTTCCATTTAACCCTATTCCCCTTTGCCAGGGATTGGTGTAGGGTTAAGTATGTGACACAATTCTGGCAAACGAAACACAAGCTGATGCTCTGGGGGGAAAACAAGTTGATGTTTTCCTGCCTGAGGAGAGACCTGAAGTGAAACCTGCTGTTGGGTGAAGTTGAGAAGCTACAGTTTGAGGACCTGGTACTTGGAGCTGCTGTAATCTTGTGACCTTGAAGAAACATTGACACAGGGATGGCAGAGATATTAAGCAGCTAGACTAACTCTGCAGTCATTTAATTTTGCTCTTCTTTTTTAAACAATGTTTTATTGGTACGTGATAATTATACATGAAAGTGGGGTTCATTGTGACATATTTGTACAAGCATATAAGATGATTTTGTCAGTGTCATTCTTCAGTATCTCCCCTTTCCCTCAGCTGCTTCCTCTCCCTGGTCCTCTTTTTCTACTATTTTCATAAGATTTCCCCCTTGTTTTATTCCCCCTGTTTGCTCTCTAGCTTCCACATATGAGAGAAAACACGACTTTCTGAGTTTGGTTTATCACTTAACATAATGCTCTCACATTCCTGCAAATAACAATTTAATTCTTCTTTATGGTGGAGTTAAACTCCATTGTGTATACATGCCACATTTTCTTTATTCATTCATCCATTGATGGACACCTAGGCTGGTTCCATAACTTGGTTATTGTGAATTGTGCTGCTATAACATGGGTATACACGTATCACTATATTATGATGACTTTAATTCTTTTGGATAAATACTGAGGTGTGGTGTACTGGGTCATATGGTGGTCCCATACCTATTCTTTTGAGGACACTCCATACTATTAACTTTGCTCTTCACATAATGTGATTTAAAAAATATGGCCTTGTTTGTTTAATCCACTTGTAGTCAGGTATTCAGATTTTACAACGAAGAGCATCCTAATTGATAAACAGTTAAAGACTATGAGCTTTGAAATCAGTGTGTTTGAGTCCCGCATCAACACTGGCAGGATGTTTGACATGGGATACAAGTTTTTTCTGTGCCTTAGTTACTTTATATTTAACCATGGGAGTCATAGTAGTACCCACCTCATAGGTTGTGAGGACTAAATGAGATGATGCATAGATATTGATAGAACACACAATAGCTGATCAACAAATATCAGCTGTCATAATGGTCACTGCCTCTGTGTTAAGCCATCAAAGCAAGTCTTTAGGGAGGGCGACAGGTAGAAACCTGTGCAGGCATTGGGTGGAGGAGAGAAAGGGAAGGTCCGGTCACACACAGGTCATATTTGACCAGCAAATGATGGCCAGATCATGGTTTTTAAAGTTATTTGCTAACTTTTAAAAAGGGGGAAGGGCCCATGAATAACATAGGTCCTTCTATCTTTGACCTTGAAATGATATTTTTAAAAAGCCCTTCCTTTTAAAATTCACTTACGGCCAGGTGTTCTCATCTTCCAGTCAAAAGCATCCTCCCAACAACTGAGATTTTGCCTTGTAAAAGATCCAAATATACATGTGCATTTGTGTGTGTGCATGTGTGTATGCACGTGTGTGTGCACATGAAGGCTGTATAGAGTGTACTGTGGCCATGGGCTCATGATATTGAGCCTCCATTATTTTGGCTCCAACACATACTGACTGACCTTGAACCGGTCACTTAATTTCTAAGCCTGAGTTTTCTTATCTTTAAGATGAGATTAATGTAATAACTATTTCATGGCGTTATTGTGAGGATTCAATATGATAAAGTCTATCCAGTGCCTAGGACGGGATAAGCAGGTAATAAATGCAGGCTTACACTTGTTCAAAGAAAAGATCCCTACCTGATCATTCCAGCCAGGAGTCTCATATTCCCCTCACCCAAAGTGAAAGTCATTTAAGGATTCTGTACTAAGGAAGAATAATCACCAGGCTTTGTGACCTGAGCTGAAGGAGAAAATTCTGGCAGAAAGATTAAGATGGTTCTAATTCCTTTTTTAGGGAGGAGTGGGGGGGGGGGAAGGGCTATTTTAAATTTTATCAGAGGAAAAAAAAAAAGAGTAGCAAGAGACATGACAGCTGTTGGGTGACTGTGCAAAGTTCTGCTTCTTCCAGCAGAGGCCTCTTGTGCACAAGAAATGAGGCTGGTGGTGGGTGGAGTGGCACTGCTCTGGGCTGGGTGCTGGCTTCCGGGAGGCTTCCCCAAGGACTAAGGACTGGGCTCTGCTGCCCTCAGGTGGGGAGCGGAGTGTAAGGGAGAGCTCATGGGGCAGGCAGGAGGGTGTGGGGGGGTCTCCTACCACCTTCCAGGGTTCAGGGAGCTGAGGGCCAGTACCTGCTCTGGAATGCATGAATATAGAGGAGCTACTTTAGTGAAGGAAAGGAAGAGAAAGAGAAGGAAGAAGAAAGTGATGAAGATAAAAGAGAGGGGAGGGGAGGGAGAGAGGAAGGGAAAGAAAAAGGTTGAGAGTGGGAGAAAGGGGGAAATGAGGAAGAGAAAGGGAGAGAAAGAGAAAGAAAAAAAGAAAGAGAAAGTGATAGAGAAAGAGAAAAAAGAAAAGGAGAGATGGAAAGGAAAAGGGAAAGATAAATGAAGAGAAAGAGGAAAAGAGAGCAAGAGAGACAAAGGAGGGCAGGGAGGAAGGAGGAAGGGAAAGAAGGAACCCAGAGAGCAGCTGTGTTCCCTGAGCTCTCCCTGGCTCTCCCTCTTCCTCTCTCTAAAGTTCAGTGATGCAATACTTTGTGGGAAAGGGTCTTCATGATTAAATGAGACATATTAGGAAAGGAATGCTAAAAGATTAAAATTTGGGGGCTGGGGTTGTGGCTCAGTGGTAGAGCACTTGCCTGGCATGTGTAAGGCACTGGGTTCACTTCTCAGCACTGCGTATAAATAAATAAATAAATAAATAAATAAATAAATAAATGCCCATTAATAACAACTAAAAATATTTTTAAAAAAGATTGAAATTTGGGATTTAGCATACTAGACCTTTCAATGACAAAGAATTTTAGATTCTTGACAACTTCTGATTGCATTTGAGGAACTGTTATTAATTGCCATTGGTCTGGATATTTTCTTCCAGTCTGACCTTGACAGCCATATTTGCATTGGACTTGGAGGGTCTTATACTTATGGAGAAAGGAGACTTCTTCCCAGGCTCCAGAGCTAAGAGAGCCGGGCACCAGCAGGGCTGGATTGCAAGGTTCAGATGTACAGAGCCACTTTTGCTGCTCTCTGCCTTTTGGTTCATTTCACTTCTGTCTTAACTACCTTAGCAAAAAGTAGCACCTGAATGATTTTTAATTGAAATTTAATTACTCTGGATCTCTGAAAACTTGGCACGAAGCCTCCAGAATAGATGACTGATGGGGGAGAAGGCAGATGAGCTGGAAAAAGGCACAGAAACAAAGCGATTGGGAATGAATGAAACCACGAGTTGTGGCAAGATGTAAGGACATTCTGCTGAGGAAGAGGCAGCACAGAGGAGTCTTCTCTGGCCAGGCTTGGCCTCTTCTGTCTAAGGGAATGCCCTGCATCCTGTGGGTTACTTGTTTCCCACAAATTCCCTCCTCTTTGAAGCTTTAGAGTGGCTTTGACTTTCATAACCAAGACTGTCCCTGGCTCACATGCTGTGTGCATATGCTGTTCATCATTCACCATGTGCGGTTGGCTGGGGTGAGGAAGGATGGGCCAAATGGTAGCTTTGACCTTCCCAGACCCAAAACTGGAATGGAGAAGAATGCAAAGGGCTGCTTTTGCATCCGACTGAGTGGTTCCTTCTTTCATGAACATATGAGTACTTCCTGAGCACCACTGTGCCCATCTTTTGGGGGAGGAAAAGTTATTCCTGCTTCCATGGTCCCAGGAGTGACAGGAGAGACACAGGGGCTGTGGGATCTCCCAGAACAGAACAGAAGAATTACTTCTTGGAGGCTCTGCTTTGTGGCGGGACCTGCCTATGGGGCTGTGGTGGGTCTTCACAGCAATGTCATGTCCAGTGTCTTTGGCCACTCTGGGTCAGGCTCTGCTTGTGCTGGCAAGTGGGATTCTACCTGAACATGGGTGGTCCATGGGGGCTCTTTGTTGGAGTAATAGGATGGGCACAAGGAAACAAAACTAGGTAGGTTGTTGAGCCAAAACAAAACAAAACAAAACAAAACAAAAAACAAAACAGCTATTGAAGGCCCAAAAGCAAAAGAAATGGGACTGCAAGAGAATGGATGGTAGAAGGAAGGTCATCATAGACTCTTGGGGACTCTCCTGTGGCTCTTTGAGGGTGACTGCCCAGTGCAATGAGTGCTGAAGGAGTCTGTTTGATGGAGTGCCAAATTCTGCTGCTTGACCAGCTACAGATAATGCCCTTCAGTGCCCCCGTTGGTGAGCTTTCCTTTCCTCTCCTGGACACATCGGAGTGACTGGCACCTTCAGGACAGCCCTATGCTCTGTGATTGGCTATGGAGTGAGGCTGAAGAGCAGTGTGGGGGTTCAAGACGGAGTCCTGGTCTGGCCCTACTCTTTCCTCTGGACAAGGAGTTCCCAGGCTTCCAGATCCAGACTGGGGCTGCATGATTCGTCCCTTTTCTTCTGAGGCTCCAGCTTCTTGGACTGAGAAGCTACTGGTTCCCCCAGCCCTCCAGTGTGCAGGTGGCCATTGTGGAACTGTCTAGTTTCTGATTCTGTAAGTCAATATAATAAGTCCCCTTTTAAACTGTAACTATAACTAAACTGTATATGTATGTATAACTATATATGTATATACATATACGGTAAATATACAGTGTGTGTGTGTGTGTGTGTGTGTGTGTGCTTGTGTGTGCATGTGTGTGTGTGTGTGTGTGTGTGTATCCTGTTGGTTCTGTTCCTCTAGAAAACCCTAATCCGGATCCATAGGGCAAGGTGTCTTGAAAACATTAACCTTAGCATCTATGAGCCAAGAACTTTTTCACAGCATTGAAGGAACAGAGGCATGGAGATTGGAGAGGACTCTCCCTGTGAGGGCTGCAGGATTTGCTGCTGTACTCTCTGCTCCCACCCTACCTTCCCTCGTAGCCTTGATGGTCTCTGAGGATTTCCTTCAGATAAACTGTGACTTTGTACTTAAAATGGATCTTCCATTTTGCAGGGGGGTTGTGCTGGGGATAAAACCCAAGGCCTTGTGCATGCTAGACAAGCACTCTGCCACCAAGTCACATCCCCAGCCCCTCATCCTTCATTCTCAATTTTGGGACATGATTTTGCCTTTGATGGTGGTTATTTACCTTTATAGTACTTTTGGAGTGAACATTTGTGAGTTGGAATTAAAAACAACCTGAGGGTTCAGGCTGGATCTGTTCACCAAAATCAACAGCCTTTTCAATACTAGGAACAGAACACCACTCCCTGAGCCTCCCTGGTCTTAGGGTGACCATGGGACTAAAGTTTTCCTCTAGCATGACATGAGAGGAAGTGGCTCATTCAAATCTGCAACATATCCTCCTCTAAGTTTGATTCCCCTTCCAGGTGACAGGGGCTATCACCCCAAGCAAAACCTTGGGAGTCAAGTTGTAGAGGAAGAATGACTGTTAGCCTCGATTCCTTCATGGCTAAGTAGAAGAGAGATACTGAGCCTGCTGAAAGAGCCTGCAAGGATCCCTGAGCGTGCTACAAGAGTGGTTTATTAAAACACTACTGGAGTCAGGAGAACCTGCAGGTAATGCTTTATCCATGCTTCAGTTTCCTCATCTGTAAAACAGATAAAATACCCTGCAGGATTTTTGAATAGGTGGAGATACTGTGTGATGACCCCCCATTGTAATCCTGGTGCACAACAGAGGTCCAAGAAATCTTGATTGAATACATATCTTCGTTCTTTGAAAGTTGAAATGAAATAATCATTTTTGTGAAGAGATATCAACATGGAAGAGCAAGTTGGTGGAAGTCAGAAGATGCTATGCGGCCTGGCCCCTTCTTTCCTCTCATTCTAAGATGTTTGAACAGTTTGTATAACTATTCACTTGCCAGGGCAACATAGGAATGCTGTTGTAGACATAATGGAATCCATAATAACATAGAGACGTTCTTTTAATTTACAGTCCCTCCTCAGTGTCTCCCCCAGACCCAAAGCCAAATGACAGAGCCAAATGAAACCAATGGAAAAGAACTCATAGTTTCCAGAATTGGCATTTACCTGACATAGCTGACTGCTGAGAGGACAATGGGGAGGAGCTGATCTCACATTGCAGGGTGTTTTGAGGCTTGAACCCAGGCCTTGTGCATGCTAAGCATGAGCTGAATCACTGAGCTACACCCTCAGCCCTTAGATATGTGATTGTTATGGTTTAGATATTAGATGTCCTCCGAAAGCTTATATATGAGACAATGCAAGATGGTTTAGAGGAGAAATGATTGAGTTATGAGAGTCTTAACCCAATCAGTGAATTAATTCCCATATGGGATTAACTAAGTGGTAACTGAAAGCCAGTAGGGAGTGGCTGGAGGAGGAGGGTCCCTGGGGGAGTGGCTTTTGTATCTGGCGAGTGGAGTCTCTTTCTGTTGCCTGATCATCATGGGAGCTGCTTCCCTCTGCCACACTCTTCTGCCATGTTGTTCTGCCTCACCTTGGCCCCAAAGAATGAAGCTCATCTGCCTATGGACTGAGACCTCTGAAACCTTGAGCCCCCAAATAAACTTTCCCTCTAAAACTGTTCTTGTCAGGTCTTTTAGTCATAGCAACTAAAGAGCTGACTAAAATAGTGATCTTTAAGATCTTAACCAAATGTAAGTCCTGTGATCTTTAAGAAAATAACTGGAATTTTAGTTTTACCCCCTCTTGACTCCTATGCCTTCCCAGTCTGTTACTTGGGGAATTGTACATCAGAAGGAAAATCTACCTCTGCCTCTGGAGGCAAAAAGACAGGAAGAAGAAAGAGATGCAATAATCTTCAATCCCTGAATAATTCATTCATAAGCAATTTAGTCTGTTAGTAGGGGAGAGATCAAGTCATTTTAACCAAGCAATATCCTTTTAGTGATATTCTGGGTTCGTTTTGCAATTTGGGTTGGGTACATGATGACTCCATCACCTTTGAACTGGTCTCTGAAATTTTTCTTTCTCTTTTAAATATGGCCCCATTTCTTGAAAGGCCTTCAGACATCATCAAAGAATAGTCTTTGGAATCAGATGGACGTGGATTTGAACCTGGGGTGGGTTACTTAAACTTCAGATGACCTGTTTTCTTACTTTCAAATGGGGGGTTAAATACATACCACATAGGGATGTTGGGAGAATTTAATTACAAATAATTAATTCAAAGGGACTGGAAGGTACAAGTGCCCAGCTCTCCCTGGCTCCTTCCACTCCCCCTTTCTCCTGCTAAAAAACGTTCACGGTCTAGGTTGTGGGGCTGTGTTCTGTGGCTGGTGACCGGGGATGCTGGTGCCACATAGAACCACCACAGGGGACCCAGGTGGGTCAAAGAGCAGCAGCAGGGCTTCCTTCTGCTGAAATAGTATGACCACTGAGCCTGAAAAAAAGCCTGCTTATGCCTGCAGAGTATAGAAACCTCAAAAGATGACCAAAGTTCTGAGGAAGCTATTTCTAACCAGCCTCCTGCTGTTTGACAAGCTTTCTGGGCAGGTTTATTTCAGGCCCATTGTAGCTTTCCCACTGATTTCCTGCATCCCTTTGGGCATTTATCCCCATCTGCTGGTACAGTGTGAAAGACACTCCTTCCGCAGGGACCCAGGCAGCCTTGGTAGCCTTTGTGTTCCAGCCTGGTGCACAGGTTCAGGCCTGAGCTGAGATTTGGGAGGAAGAAGACTCAGTTTCTGGATCACAAGAAAAATAGGGCTTTTTATTACAGTAGGGGAGCATACATTTTCTATCTTGGCATGAATTCTTTCCTCCATCCTCCTCCTCCTCAAGTCAGTTTCTCTTTAAAGTGAATTCTAGCAAGGGAAATGTAAGTTAGAGCTCTGGAGAACGGACCCCATCCACTCCACATCTAGGCTCTGAAACATTCACTGTTGTTCAATTAGTTCATGAATCTAATTTGGGAGGGCTCAGTGACATGGTTTGTCTCTTATAGGCAGCACCAGCTGAGGCAGCTTAAAGACCAGACAGGGGACACCTGGCTGGGGGCTGGGATGGCTGAAAGACAGGTCCCCTTGCCTGTCCCACAGTGCATGCTGCAGTGGCTGGGACCTCATTTAAGGCTGAGACCTGCGCTTGCCTCCTCTATGTGGCCACCTGGCTCCCTGGGAGCACTGTAACTGGGTTCCCAGAGTGCCTGGGAGGGCCGGGCAGAAGTTGTATTATATTTTATGACCTAACTCTGCAAGTCACATGGCATCTCTTCTACCCCCATCACAGGCTGCCTAGATTCGCAGGGAAAGGAGGTGGGTTCCTCCCTCAGTGGGAGGAGTGTCAGCCCCTTATTGAAAGACAGGAGACTTTGCTGTGGCCAGCTGGACAATAGTTCTGCAGAGGAATGGAGGCACGGGCTGCTTGTGTGAAAATTAAGGGAAGTCAGAGCTGTTATTTTTTCACTTTATAGGTAACAGTTCTCAAAAAAGGGAAAAATATGGTGGGTGTGGTAGACAATGGCAATGTAATAGGAAATGGAATTTTCTTAAAAAACAAACAAAAAGGAGATTCATTTGGAACATCTGTAAAATGAAGAACCCAAACTGTTTGTATCAGAGAATCACTTTGTTTATAAAAGACT
The DNA here is from genome assembly GCA_020662805.1 of Glaucomys volans. NCBI lineage: Eukaryota > Metazoa > Chordata > Mammalia > Rodentia > Sciuridae > Glaucomys > Glaucomys volans. Next base: position 321,284 of record JAJEJO010000453.1, on the reverse strand, counting down.
TCCCTACATCAAGATTATTCATCCAGGGTTGGGATAAAGCTCAGTAGTAGAAGACTTGCCTAACACACATGAGGCCCTGGTTTCAATCCTCAGTACCCCCTTCACCTGATACACACACACACACGATACACACACACATACACAAGATTTTTCATCCATGTCTTAGTATTCTTATGGTTTAATTTTTGACACATCTGGAAATTATTTTGACGAAAGGAGAGAGATGAAAGGAAAGGTATTCAGATTATTTTTTTCAAATGATTAACTAGTTGGAACATCTGTTTATTGAATAGTCATCTTTATTTGAAATTTTACTTTTGCCAGGCACAGTGGCTCACACCTGTAATCCCAGCAGCTCAGGAAGCTAAGGCGGGAGGATCATGAGTTCAAAGTCAGCCTTATCAAATTATCGAGGTCCTAAGCAACTTAATGAGACCCTGTCTCTAAATGAAAAAAAGGACTGGGGATGTAGCTTTGTGGTTGTGCCCCTGGGTTCAATCCCTGGCACCAAAAAAAAAAAAAAAAGGATTTTTACTTTCCTATACTAAGTTCCTATATATTTTGGAGTTTACTTCTATAATCAATTATTTTTATCTTCCTTATCCTACTAACACCCAACCCATGAACTCAGGAGTTAGTCAGAGCTGGGTGTAAGCTTAGAAGTACCTTTACTATAGCCTACTTGACTTCTTAAACCTCAAATTCTTACTCTGTAAGCTGGGGGTAAATATGCATACCTTATTGGGTTATTTTCAAAAATAAGTGAATTATGCGCAAAATTGTTCAGCATAGTTCCCAGCACCTGTGCAGGTTGGGTTCTCTAGGAAATTAACTCTAAGATGGAGATTCATCTGCAGGATGTTTATTTGCAATGCTCTCAAGATCAACAGATGTGGAAGGGTGGGGAAGGAAGCAGGACTGGGTGGAGGGAGATGAGAGTTGCAGCCTCAACTCACCTACTGGGGAAGTCTGAGCTCACAGCCCAGAAGCACTGTCTGGGGTTGGACAGGCCTCCGCACTCCCACACCAGTGAGTCCTTGCTTGGGGCCACCATGGAAATAGGAGAGTGGCTTTGTGTGGCTAAGGCCATCTCCCAAGGAGTTGACAGCTAGTGCTATCAGCTTGTCTCCCAGCATCCAGGAGACAAGTGCTTTGTTAAGGAAGGATCTTGGTTGCACATCATAGTATCTACTACAGCACTTTGTTCAAAATGTTTGAGTTTTCCTTTTCCTTTTTTCCAACTCTGAGTGAAGAACCATTTGACAAAGCCTCATACTTTGGGATTCTTGCCTAAGGGTCTCTTGTATGTTGAAATTTCAATATTTTCATCATCATGGAGACACAGAAAAGACATTAAAGAGATATAGTGTTGTGTGAGATGGAGGAAGACGAACATGACTAATTGAGAGGAGCTGGGCCAGGATTTGGCAAACCCAAACTTTCCATCTTAGGTTAAAATGTTTTTCTTGTGGTAATTTTTTGTTGTTGTTCTAGATCAGAAAATTGATTCTAAAGGGGAATGGGAGTGTAGTAACCAGAATATGGAATGACCCCATGATTATAAGCAATCATCTTAGAAAAGTATTAGCAGAGATCAAATAAAGTGAGGTCAACAATTTGCTTTTCCTTTTATTATAAAAGTAAAATAAAAAATAGCATTTATAAATCCAACATTTTTTCCTTTAAAGTATTTGATCTAAAAAACATATTTACAATAGCAAAATGCAGAAAAAGGGGAAAATATCATTTTCGGCACTGATTATAACCATGTTTAAATATTGATAAGTTCATGTTTTTTTTTAAATCACAGAGATAACCACATTAGAAAAAGCAATGAGCCTTTTTTTTTTTATTGCACACTAAGTGACTCTGATTTTCAAACATCTCTTTTCTTAATTCTTAATCTGAATGCACAAATGTGCCATGGACGGCTAGAAAGAACACCAGGGAGGACACCCTTTAATGACAGTGGGAATGCAGCAGAGGGACAGCAGCAATGACAACAAAAAGCAACTGTAATCCAGTAGCAGCCAGTAAAGCTCAATAAACTACCTCATCCCCAGGACACATGAGTTCAGCGCTGTGCTGGGATCGCTAGATACTATCTGCAAGTGAATCAACTAAAACTCATTGAAAAACCAGGAAAGGAAGCCACGTTTAGACGGCCTTGAATTAAATCCAGCATGATTCAGGCAGGCCGCTGTTCCTCTGAGCACCTCGGGATGCACTTTACCTCCTTCTTTCGGACAACGAAATGGAATTCTAAGACTTTGGTTTACACAGTGTGGGAAATTGCCAGCAGGCTAAATTTTGCCTTCTAAAGGTCCTTCCTGTGCGTAATCGTGAGGCATTTTGTTAAGAGTTAGCAATGAGCTGCTGTTGGTCAGAGATTCTGTAAAGCTGAGTTTGCGGAAGGATGTCTCCACACCACTGTCACAGATGCTGTCATTGTCTCGCAGCTCATCTGAGGAGAGAAAGCACAAATTCACTGGCGGCACAGCTAGGACAAAGGCAAAGCCCTTGTTCTCATACACCTTATGCTCCAGCTGGGCACCAAGTTTGCCTCTGAAAGGCTGTGATGGACCTTGATGTGCACATCCTGCCTACTGGTCCCACCAGCCACCACACACCCCTTCCGTGGCCCCTGCTCATCAGTGCTGTTCACAGTGACGCATTAAACCCTGTGGAGATGTCAGATCGGGCGAATGTTTTCACATCTTTCCCTTGCAATCTAGCCTTCTGTTTATCAGAATCTTTTTTGAATTCCCTTTGACTCAAAAATAAACCTTTTTTTTTTTTCTTAGAAATCAGGTATAATTTTCCAACCACTGCACTACCTATTTTATGGCTGGGGAAACTGCTGATCCTAGACAAAACAAATTGGTAACTTAAGTAGGAACTAAAAATGAGATCTCTCTCTGGGCCTCACATTTTATTTAACAGTGTATTCTGCCTCAAAAACACTTTTGGTAGCGAGAAAGGTGATTTTAACGCAAATGCATCTATACTGGAAAATTGTTGAAAAGTACCTTTAGGAATCTAATCAATGCAAATAATTTCCTACATATATGTAAACAGAAAGAGACGAGGCAAACAAGTCTAGAATATACTAATCAAAATGCTATCTTCCTATGCAGATATGTGTTAGAATATTAAGACTTTAATGACAATGCCATGCTATTGGTTTATTCAATCAACCAATTATTATTTGGCATCTATTGTGTGTTGGGAAATGTGAGGTATTTTAAAAATTACTATAAATTAAAGTCTTAATGTGTAAGTATTTACTTTTTAAAGATATATTTACTTTTTTCTTTGAATATTTGCGTAGAAAGAGCACCAGGTCATGATATGGAGATCTGGGTTATTTTCCTGATGGACACATTGTTTCTTTCAGCACTGTGCACAATCCAACCTTAGTTCCCAAGGAAGGCTCTGCTGTCAAGGTGACATTGGCACTGAAAGTGAATGGCAGGAGTCTGCCAGGTTAGGAGCTCTCCAGGAAAGGGGAAAAGAAGGTTCAAAGGCCCTCAGACTGGATCAGACTTGTAAGATCCAGCCTTGTGAGTCGAGGACACACTTGGGAGAGTATGAAAGCCATGTTTAAAAGAGTGAATGGGCAAAGCAGGGTCCTGGCCTGATCTTCAAAACATGAAATAGTGCCAGGCTCACAGTATGTGCCAGACAAGGACTTGCTGAGTGGATGAACTGAAAGGAGCACAACCAGAGTCACATCACCCTAGTAACTGGTGGTACAGAAAGAGGACCGAGGGGGGACATCAAGACACAAACACAGAGGAGGACTAGGAGCTGTGGGAGGAAACCAGGCAAGAAATGAGGGTGGACTGGACTGGGGAGCTGTCGTGGAGAGAAGGAAACCTGATGGGTTGGGTGAGGGGAGTAGGGCCGCGAAGCACTCATGGGCAATTCTTAGTTGGTCGTAAGCTCCTGGAAGGTGGCAGTGCCTCACAGATGGATCCACTGTGTGGTGTGTGTGGGCATCAAGAGTGCTGCACAGAGAAGGCAGGCAGGCGGGACAGGCTCTGGAGGGTTGCGACTTGAACGGGTGAGCGTGGAGGCAGCTGCAAAAGGACATGCTGTGGAAAGGCCAGGAGTGGAGGGACTGGCCAACAGTGACACACACACAATAAGAAGCTGGGAAGTGTGACAACCAGATCTGGCAACTGGAGGTTCCTGGTCTCTGTGACCAGGGCTAGTGGGGTGTTGGGGACAGAACCCACTCGGGGTTCAGGCAAAGGGCAGAAGGTGAAGAGGAGGAGAGAACAGCTTTGAAAAATTCTTTTGAGAAGTGCTGCTGTGCAGAGGAACAGAGAAACTGGACTGCAGCTAAAAGGGATGTGGGATCAAGGGAGCAATTTTTTTTTCTGTTTTGTTTTTAGAGATGAGGAAATTCTAGCTTGCTTGCTAGGTGATCCAGTAGGGGGTGGGTTGAGGGGTGGGGAAGAACTGCTATGCAGGTGAGAGAGGCAAGAATTACAGAGGCCAGGACCTGCAGAAGGTGAGAGGGAATGAAATGATTGTCTAGAGTGGAAGAATAAAAAGTAAAGACAAGATACATGGGCTGTGTGGAGGGTCCGTTCCCTATCGTTCCATGCTTTTCTGGTGGGATGACAGATGGTATGTCAATACTGGGAGACAGGGTCAGTGTCATGAGCATGGGAGAGAGGGCTGAGGTCAGGGGATCACTAGAGGAAGTAGGTGGAGAACAGAGGGGTGGTAGGTACCCATCTGTCCTCTGGGTTCCAGTCCTCATTCTATAAATCTGAGACTATACATTTTTCTTTCTCTGAATCTCCCTCTCTTCTCACTTCAGAGATGAGAGAGAATTTACCTTACCCTCCCCTATCACACTGTTTTTAATATTTATTGGGAATCTACGGAACTCTTGTGTCAACGTGACTGTCCACAGAACAGTACCTTCATCTGAAGAGAAGTGTCCAGAGGGTTAGAGTGTGAAACACAGGGTAGACCAGTCATACTGGAGGACACATTCAGGAGATGATGGGGGAGGGAGTTGGCATGTGCCAAGGGAACTGAGGAGACCAGCCTGGGGGAGCAGGGAGATCTCTCCACTGCCTTTTTTTGTCTTTTATCTTTACCTATTTGCTGCCTTGTGGAGGAAGGCAAGAGAGGCAGTGAGTGGGCCTGAGAAGTGGTCTTCACGGGGCTGGAGGCTTCCGAGGTGCAGAAGGCCGCCTGGATGACTTCGATTGCTTCAGTGTAGCCCATTTGTCTCAGGGCCTCTACCAGCTCCTTGACCGTCCCCCCAGAGACCTGTGAGGAAAAGCAAGAGCATGTTCTTTTGTGTTTGAGTCACTATGCAGGCTACAGACACCAACACCCATCCCTTGTCCTCTTCCAAGCTGTCTGCTCAGAGAGAGCAAGGTGGTATTGGAAAGGGCAGAGAGAAAAGTGACGGAGAAAATAGTCTTTGAGTCAAGTTTCCTGTTTCAGCTCAAAGACCACTCAGGAAATCACAGAGAAGCAGTTTATTGTGAACACATGCTCGTGCACACATACAGACACACAGACACAGCATGTGCTGAGGCAGTAACGCTACCTAGAGTGAAGTTTACATAGTCCCCTTGTGGAAGCCAAAGCTGTAAAATACACAGAGACAATAGCTAACAATGCCATTTTCAAAAGAAAATAATTACATTCCATGTTCTTCTCCCTTTTATTTTTAGAAATGAAACTACCATCAGGTAATGGCTCCACCAGGAATCATCCAGCACAACAATGATTCTGTGTCCTGACATGTGACCAGGGCATGCTCCTGGGGTCAGGAAGATGTGTGGGTTGATTACTGTCTATCCTGTTGGCTCAGGGGACTGCGCTTTGTGACAACCTCAACTTTCTAAGCAGCATTTCTGCAGAAAGTCTCCAGGAGTTAAAAAACAGGGAGCCTCTTGAAGCTTCTGAAAACAGACTTCTCAGGAAAGTGGGCTTCCATCGTGGCCTGGATCCCCATCCTAGCCCTTGTGCAAGGACTGATTTTCTTTCTCCCAGTTAAGGGACAAGAAGGAGGCTTGTCCTTGTCCAGTGATGTTAATAGGATAGAGTCAAATAAAAATGGTTAAATATACAAGATGATGTGGTACCTCATAGTTGTCCATGAGAGTTTTGGAAGGAGCAGGACTCAGCCGGAAGGCATTATTAAGTATCCCCAGACCTAACTTCTGTGCCAGAGTAGCCCAGTTTTTGTCTGGATCAGGGATTTCTAGCAATTTGTAGAGCTGCAGTTTTGCATCTTCGGTTAGCTGTTTCATGTCTCCTGAAGGAAATGAAGAAACACCATTGTCCTAACCTACAGAGACACTCTGGAGGGACAGATCCCAGCCACCTTGTTTGCCTTTACTCCCAGTGGAAGCAGCCAAACTACTCTACTTGAAAATCATCAGAGGCCCAGCTGAGCTGAAGCAGGATATATTTATAGTAAATTAAGACTGGACAGTCCCTTTTCAAACCTCCAGGGCCTTTTGATTCTAAAATAAAAACTGTGCCTTTCTCAGAACACCCTGGAGAGTGCTGGATCTCCCCCTCCCTCTTCAAAAGGCAGTGTGGAGCCCGTATTGGTGAAGGGAAGCTGGTTCCACCACAACCTACCCTGTGCCAGCAAATCCTCAGACGTAAACTCCGGCTTATATGGCTTCCCATTTAAGATGTCAAATACCTGTTAGAAAAACACTGGAACATGTTATACAGAAACATCTTAAGTTAAAAGAAAAAAATCCATAGCTATGCCAGTCTTTCTGGTGTTCTCTGCAGCCCCTTTGTTGCTGGTGAACCTGTGAGGAATGGAGTCACTGAAGGAGGTGAGCTTTCTGTGTTCTGGGGCAAAGCCTTCCGGGGCAGACGAGGTGCCATCATGCTGGCAGAACTGTGTGGACTCTGCAGGGTCACTCAGCCCCATACAAACTGGGCCACCAGGAGGCACATAAACATCTCTTTTTATAGATATGGAGCTGACCTGCACCTAGAAAAGTGCCCCGTGGTGTCAGAGATCTGTATGCTGCCAGCTCCTCCCTCTGGCTCTTCTCCCTTCTTTCTCTTCTGGGTCAAAAAGACCCAGTATCTGCTCTTCCCCTTCAGATCTCAGTTCAGTGGAGTTTTGAGAAAGCTTTGAATTTACTTATCCGTACATATTTATGGAAATCCTCTGAAGAATTCCCAGTTTATTTTTATGTTCTGAAATCACTCACCTAAGTTCTAAGCAAATGACAGCCCTGAGCTGGCTTCAGAAATTGAGACAGTAATAATACTGGTGTGTGCTCTGAATGCAGAACTCTCATGTAAAGTTTGAGCTCCCTGTTTCTAACCTCACTCGCATCTCAACTCTGATCTGATTAGACATACACTTTTACACTCTGAGCCCATCTGACCTAGATCTTTCATGGATAGGCTTTGCAAGATAAATATAAAGTCGGCTCTTGACAGGCAGACCTTCTTAAAAATGAAAGCATGTTCTTTAGGGAATAAAGCACCAGAAGGCCATCTGTTCTTATACCTTCCTGGGCCTCTGGCTCCCTCAGAAGCCATCAGATGGGCTGAACAGCACTCACCTGCCAGTTGGCAGCCATATCTAGGGGTGTGGTTCCAGGAACGACCCCTTCGTCCTCTCCAGCCTTTTCCCAAGAGTCATCCAGGTCATAGAGAGGCTCAAAGTTCTCTACCAGGGGATCTGCTCCTGTGAAGTTGGGTGGCACTGTGTTAGATAAACCCAGATATCAACTACCAATGGCCTACAGGGGTTGCATTTCAAAAGCAAAGCACAAAGGTAATGCTGCTGAAGGTAATTACCCGAATAACTTCTAATGAATGAGACATGTTTCTATTGAAATGCCAAAAGAACATCTTTTTAAATTCTAATTTACTTTGACTATAAAGGTCACCCTTGGCTACCCTATGTAGCCAAGGACACTATTAAAAACAAGACTCCAAACACTCTTTCATGTTCAACTCTATCGGATATTTTTCAGTTGAATGATACATCTTAATCTGAGGACCAATGGACAGTAGTACATAGAGATGAGGGTGCACTCTGAGGATCAGTCTCCTAAATGTTCAAATTTATTACTGCTCATGAGCATCTCTCACCCTCTTCTCTCACTCACTCAAAAGAGCAAAGATGCTTGATGTCTAGTGACAGCATGGTCAGTTTTATTTGTGGGTGCAGACAGGGCCCTGATCCTTAAATAGAAAAACACCAAAAGAATCTTCTGGTAGGGTGTTCAGTTACTAAGAAATTTAGGGCTAATGAATCTTGGGAAATCTAGTCTATTTTTGAACTTCTAGCACAAAAACACCAAAAGTAACTCAAAGATGAGAGTGAGATTACTTATCAAAGGTTTGGAGACTATTCTTAGAGTGATGAGCTTGGTGTCTAATGAAGAGCTCAGCACATCCTTTTGGGATGAAGAACTTGTTTTATTTCTCTGGCAGAACATTTGATTTGGGCCAATTTCAATAATGGGGGAGTGCTTAATGAAAGCCAAAGAAGAATCACTGTGCTGTTTCTTGCTTTTACTTCGCCAGGCCTGGCCTGAACTATGAAGCAGTAAGTGTAACCTGAACATACAAATGTGGAGAAATGAAGATGAACCATTTCCAGGACTGAAGACTGGCTATGAAGAAAAGAAAAGCTATGGCTTTTCCTTAAGGGCCCTTCTTCATGCCTCTTAGCTCAGATCTAGGCTTTTTACCTGAGTGTATTTATTTATATTGGAGAAACTGCTATATAGTTTCTTTCCTGAAGGCATTTCTTCCATAAAACTGGTGACTTTCAAAACAATTCATACCCACTGCAGCCAGGGACTCTCAGTAAAGAACACATTCAATTCAAAGGCTGCTGCTTATGTAGGGTTTGATTTTTACTTGTCAGAAAAATACGGTGCCCTCAAAGAAAAAGTTCTTACAGCTTCAAAATGGTACCTTAGCCTGCTCTATTTTCTTGAATTTCTGAAGCATTTACCTTCTGAACATTTTTAAATAACTTTAAAATTAAATCAGGCATGTCAGGGCAAGCTTGAGATATCAATTTCATTAAACATTTTTTAAGGTTCTAAATATGCAAGGTACTGGAAATTAGAAGATGAGCAGGAATAATTTTCTATACTTCAAAGGATTAGAGAATTAAATGGAATAACATCGCAAACCCACAAGCTAGGAAGCTGAGCAAAACACGGGGAGAGGATAAAGTCTGGAGGTTTGGTCTGCAGAAGTGTGACCCACAGGAGTGGGCCTAGTGGCCACTCTAGTCTGATTCCTTGGTTCTATGGTAAGAATAATAACAACAATACTTATCTCAAAGGTTATTGTGGAATTAATGAGACCAATGGAGACAGTGCATGTAAAATACCAACACAGTGCCTGATACACAGTGAGGTCAATGGGTGATAGCAATTTTCAGTGTCTTGTGTATAACAAAACTCAATACGTAGCCTATTGGCTTTTTCCTATTCTTTCAACTTCAAAGAAACATTTCTCATAAAATTGTCTTTAAATTATTTCTTCTAAGAGACCTTTCTTATGAATGAAGGAAGTCTTTAAATATTTTTCTTCCAGAGACTTCTGCTGTGATCAGAGACTGACACAGTTCAGAATTCTATAAGAAATTAAACTCTAGTTCCATAGAAGATTCCCTTGCTATGGGAATCAACCTAAACAATCCAAATCCAACACACACAGATGAATCAGAGAGTAAAAGCTAACATGACGATAGGGTAAAGCCCAGGATTACTGGTCCAAATACTGCTTTAATGGCAGTTGAAAATGTGACTAGTCATATAATTTGCATACCCCTACTTTCAGCAGCATGTCTGAAGCCAAAGGGCAGCAACAGTGCTGCTCTGAAGTCAGGTTTGCATTTTAGATAGCATGTTCATCAGTGATGGCCAGGCCACCTACCTGCTGCTTTGAGAAGAGCTGCCAGCTTGGTGGACCCTCTGCCGGCTGCGATGTGTAGGGGTGTAGTTCCATCATAGGTGGTACTGTCCACGTGGGCATCCCCCTAAGCCCAGCCCACACACAGAAGAGTTAGTGAAAGGTTCTCCTGGCCCTTTTCCCGCATCTGCCCCTGAATATGATTCACAGTACCAGACTAGTTGCTACTTGGATTGGTTCTGCCATTGAAGAAATCCCTAGTTAGAGATGAGGGGCAAGGGTTGCTGGGAATACCTGAAGGTGCTATGCTAAAGTCTTGCAAAAATGTTAAGTAAGTAGAGCTAGGTATAAGGATAAAAGCTGTTACTGACATCATTCTTTGAAAAGATTTCTCCCCTGGGAATTTAATGCAAAGACAAGTGTATCCTTCACCTCCAGGAGCAGGCAGCCCGCCAAGGAGATATTGTCATGCTCCACAGCCAGGTGCAGTGCCGTTCGCCCAGACTTCTGCTCCTGAGCGTTGACGTCTGCTCCAGCGGCCACCAGCAACAGCAGACACGGCAGGCTATTGCTCATCACGGCTATGTGAATGGCATTGAGACCTAGGGCCCAAGCACAGGGACAGACACAAGGTGGGGATGTTGCTCACTGATAGCCCTCAGTGAAGTTGAAGGGATGGAAAAAATGGATCCCAGGGAGGGGAACCATCAGGTTTCAGCACTTACAGTGTCGAAAGAGTCTTGGCTCAGGGTTTTCTATAAAGGTTCTGTAAGTCAATTGTTCTGTCTTTAAAACCTACAGTCTCCTATTATGCTCTCAGGAGATGCTGAATAAATAAACATTCTCCAAATAAATGATGCTTTATGTACTTCAAGGCCAGTGTTTGCTCAGGCCTCTGCTGTTTCCTCCTACTGACTAACCATTCCAAATTGTCTTTAAAGGTGTTAGCTACTGTGAGCCACAATATTCCACCAAGATATGACTAACTCCAGGTGACTAAGAAAAAGCCCTGTGAGTGAAACTCAAGCAATACACACAAGTGAGCATTTAGAAGGTGAACAGGAGCAATTTGTACCAACAATGGTGATTCTTACCTTCCCCGTTGGGATGGTCAAGAAGCAGTGCTGCCTTTTTGTGCTTGAGTAAGATACTGAGAACTTTATCATGTCCTTCTTTGGCAGCTAGGTGCAAAACAGAGTTACCCAAGCGGTCCAGAAGGCTCAGGTCAGCCCCAGCGCTTAGTAAGTCCTCTACCACATCCTCCTGCTTAGTGATCACTGCCAAGTGCAAGGGCGTCTAAATAGAAAAGGGGAAGGAGATTCACTGTCAGTGGTCTATAACCCATGGCTTGGTGATGTCACAGCAGTACAGGAGGTCAGATTGCAGGGCCATTTCCCATTCCCAGATTATTTCCTGACTTTGGCAAACGAGCTCCCTGTTCCATACCATCTTCTAGCCAAGCAGATGTACTAAACTAACATTTAATCATTCCATGATTGAGATTATTCAGATGATTTTTACATTTATCACTTTCAGCAGCTTTCCTGTTTCTTATCATAGCCCAATTGTTGCTACTTTAGCTCACCTCATAGTAAATTCAGTCCTATTGCATTTCTAGTAGAAATCTATCTTCAGTTGATAATTACACGTTAGCAAATCAAATCCAGACTATGATTTTACTGAAGAAATGTAAATAGACTACTCAATAAAAAACAATTAACAAAGGGCCCATCATTATATACTGACACAGAAAACAAATACAGCAAGTTAAAAAATATTGGTGTATGGATTGGCTTCCTGAGACCACTCATAGTAACTCCCCAATTCATAGATGGTGATGTAGGTTTCAAAGTGGCATAATCAGGACAATACAGCTCTGTCACTGAAAGGGCTCGATGAACAGGAAAGCCAAGTTGCTGGCACCTAACAGATAAAACAGCCCATTGGACTACCCTGCCCATGAAGTAGTGGGTGAAAGCAAATTAGATAGATGTTCAGAGCAGGACGAACACAACCATGAAAGAATCTTTCAAAGAACTGAATCACTGACAGAGAATAGTTTATTTTTAAAAATAAAAATCAGTCTATTTCACAGGAGTCTAACTATAAAAGCCGGCCTGTCTAGCAGTGATTTACTTCTGCAGTGAATAGTCACTGGCTGCGGCAGCAGGGGCAGGGGATCTGCCAACACCCTAGATGGGGGGGTGGCCACCACACAGGGCAGCTGCCACGATGCAGATGTCCAGGCTGTCTAAATCACAGTTATGGTGATTATGCAATACAGCAGAAATGAGCAGGGGTGTGTGTTGCCAACTTATCATTCTCCCCTATTTCTTTAAACTTCTAGGACTATCATCCTGGCTTGAAATAGAATGATCTCAAAACTTTTTTGGTGCTGTTGCCAAGAGCCTTCCTCTCAAAAAATAAATCAGTCAACAAAGACTGCACCTTCTAGTCTGCTATGGAAAGTGGGAAAAGAAAGAATGAAATGATAAAAAGAACCCCAGTTGTAAGATATATATAATTATATATACTTATGTACATTATTTAGAAATTAGATTTATCTCTAGTTTAACATTATTTTTTATGTCATACAAATTTTTTTTGTCCTGAAAAAAGGTTTTTTTTTAAAAAGTTTTTCCCTCAAAGCCACCAAATGTTTTCTATGATATTTTAGGTTTCTGGATCTTAAAACCCAGGGCTTTGTCTTAAACAATGATAAATGTGGGACTCTGGGACCATGCATGCCATGTCTGTGGTGCCATGTCTCATTCCAGCAGACATCCTGGAGAGTCAAGTATGTCCTCAAATGCCCAGAGACCCAAAAATCTGCAAGTGGATGTGGGCAAGGACACTCACTGCAGTAATGCTTACCCAGGTGGGCAGTTAGTAGCAGTGAAATGTCTACTACTGGGAAACAAGCACCTTAGAGGCTTAAGATGCTCACTATGGGATTTCTCCTCAGGAGCAATAACAATGAACCATACACAGAACTGTATAGTTAAATTCCATAAGTAACCAAGGTGGAAATAGAGTGACAGAGTAAAATGTCACACATTTAAAAAGAATGCATGTATGAAGAACTAAATGTATTTTATATACAAAAGCTATATGTGTGTATTTATATAAAATATTATATATACACATAAAATTATATTTAATATAATTATATATTATACTGTAGTGTGTATATTAATATTATACCCGTAATTTTGCTTATTTATTTATTTATTTTAGTGCTGGGATCTTGCTGTATTGTCCAGGCTGCACTGAACTCTTGGGATCAAGTGATCCTCCTGCCTCAGTCTCCCAAATAGCTGGAACTACGTACAGGTGCATGTCACTACTCCTGGCAATACCATAGAGATATACACAACAAGTGCATGTAAAACTGGTGAAATCTCATTAGGATCTGTGGATTATATCAGTATTAATTTGTTGATTTTTATACTGCTATATTTATGCAACACATTACTAGTGGGAGAAATTGGATGAGGGAACCTCCCATTAGTAGCCATCAAACTAAAAATTAATAAAAAGGTTAATGCAAGGGGGGAGAAGCATGAACAATGTAATGTGGGTGGGCTGTATGTGAGAATACTGAAGTATCTATGTATTTCAACTGCACATGTATATGTAGCTAGTTCTTGGGGAAATACTATAAAAACACAAGTTAGCTTTGGAAGTAGGGTTAGAGGGCTTGCACATTGCCAGGGAGGGCAACTTTGACTTTCCAATGTATATCCTTGTGCAGTACTTTAAAAACAATGAACGTATGTTGTTTTTATTAAAATTAAAGACAAAAGAAAAATACATGCATGAAAAACACTTAATAATGTTTTGTAGGAACATTTATAATAAAACCATTCATGTCAAATATAATGGAGTAGTTGTTGGGGAAGGTGAATATAACTTAAAGAGAATATGCTCAGAAAAATTCTCACTCTATGTTCTTGGACTATTTTGAGTATCTCTCTACAGGGTGGGTGGGAGAGGGACTTGATCATTGCAGATGGTCACAGAAATGTACTTTAAAGATCAGTGAAAGGTGTCTGGAGAGAATGTTTAAAATAATTGCCAAAAAACCTATGTTACCTAGAGAATGTATAATTTTCCATCAAGAATAGTTATCAGAAAATTTGACAACAGATAAATGGAAGTTCACACCTTAGCATTTTCTAGTTCTCAAATCAGGGTTGCCCCCGGGGGTATGTGTTTCCCATCAAAAAGGCACACCAGGAAATCCAGATTTTCTGCCCATTAACCAAAATGATGGTAAGGTGGGGGAAATGGAGTTGTATTCTCCTGAGGGTTCCCGAATTAGAAGGGGCAGAAGTGTCCTTGGCTGTGGTTTCAGGGTTTTTGTCTCGAATGCACTGAAGAGTCTCAATATATGTAACCATATGATACAGAAAGGAGTTTAGCACTTAATAAATCACAGCTACTAATCCTGTTGTGCTGTGTCCTTTGAAGACCCTATTTATAGACAGAAAAACAAGCACTTCCTTGAATCTGACCTACAGACAGTGGAGGTAAGTAGTCTTTGAAAGGAGGATTGAGAAACGACAACGTCCTGCTCTTGGTTTGATTCATACACTTGCGAGGTTTAAAGAAACAATCAAGACATCTGAGAGAATATAGCATTATGGGACAGAGGACTTTCCAAATACCAACAGCCCCCCAAATGATATGAAAGTCTGAAGAAGATACTCCTTTAAATATAAATTTAAAATCAGACTCCATCTTAGTTATTTTAGTAACTAAAATACTAGTGAGTATTTAGTAACTAAAATACTTAGTGAGTCAGTGAAGAATCCCTACTGTTAGTTTCTCCTTGATATGAAGTACAACAGCCAGAGAAGAAAACTAGTGTCTAATACTGAGTGAAATACCTATTTCCAGATAGAAATCTACTGAGAGCTACAAAAAAATATCTCAGTACTTTTAAAGCACATTTTAAAATGTGGAAATAAAAATAAGGAAATAGGGCTGGGGATATAGCTCAGTTGGCAGAGTGCTTGCCTTGCAAGCACAAGGCCCTGGGTTCAATCCCCAGCACCACCACCACCACCACCAAAAAAAAAAAGGAAATAAATTAATAAATAGTTAAAATTATTGAATGAATTTAATAATTTAATTTAAATTAGTAGAGCACATGCTTAGCATATGTGAAGCCCTGGGTTCAATATCCAGCACCCAAAACAAAGAAATCCCAGAGAATTGGAACTTTTACTAGGTAAGTGATTATACATGATTGTTGGCCACGTTTTGCTATGACAGCTCTCTGGGGAAGGGACCAGGAGAGGAGAGAGGAAGGATCCCTCAATGGTGGAATGCCAACTTGGCCTCAGGCTCTGGGCTCCCAGCACCCTGCATCCAGGCTTTGGGTATGTCCACTTATGTTCCTCCCGCCATCCTGCCCTCACCCTGAAATCTGCATATACCTACCAGGGCCTGAGTCTCCAGTTATCCTCTTTTTGCAATGTAGGAAGACCTGAAAGAGCCCCTCAGGTTGCTTTGTAGCCCAGCTAATTTCTGTTTAAAACTCACTTGGGCAAAACTCTGGTGTTCCCAATTTTTCTCATTTTGATCTGTTTTTCAGTTTTTGAAAAACACCTTTTCCTCCTCATGCAACCTCTTCACCCTTCTATGTTCTGATTTCAGTACTCTTTATTTGATATACATTTTATCTGGCTGTTGCCAAAGTGCATTTCAGTAGACCTCAGAATTCTCATAAAGTATTGACTTTTCAGAAAAACCCAATTTTTTTCAACTTCATTTTTCTTGACAGATGTGACATTTTTACTAGAGGTTCTCCCTCTAAAATGTAACTCTTTGATTTCTAAAGTTTAAAGTTTGTGTTTCTGCAGCAGAATGTTGAATTTCAGTATAGGGCGACTGCTATCATCACCACAGATGGAAAGATCTTAATTCAAAAAATAACATTCCTAACTAATAGGCTTTTAGGATTACCAACAAAGTTTTGTTATATATTTACTAGTAACGTTACCAAAATAGCATACACATGTGCAACAAAACAAAACAGGTTTTCTTCAGTTGTCTCCTTGAGATTTCTGCTTACCTGGTACAGATCATTTCTCATGTCGATAATATCATCAGAAATCAAACCAGATGTAACTTCTAGCAGATCCCTCACAAGCTGAGCATGAAGGTGGATGATGGCTAAGTGTAAGACACTGGAATGGAAATACAGAATTAACTAAGGTGTTCACATGCAAAAAGATCCCCCAGAAATGATTCAACCTGAAGATGGAATCTGACTCTCATACTTTTATTTGGCCCTAAAATGTTTTGAATCTATAAAATGTCTTGATCAGAGGTGGAATACTCTCTCCAGAGGATCTGCCCCTCCAAACCACCCACCTAGGATTGCAACGCTCATGAATGTCTCTGCCTGGCCTCCGGAGTGTCTGGATCTGACCCCCTGAAGTGCAAAGGCACCCAGGCTTCAAGGCTGGAGGGACCTAAGCTCAAATCTCAGCTCTACTTCTACACCACAGCTTTGGGTATCTTCTCCTCTAACTCTTCCCTGATGTTCCCTGACATAGAGAAGGTGTATGTAAGACAAATGCCTGGCATTAGAAATTTTCAGAAAAATTTAGTTATTCAGCCCTGCCACCTGCTTGAAGGTAGAGTGTTGTGCCTTTTTAAAGATCTTCATTGATCCCAAGAGGGGAAAATGGAGGGAGACTTTAACTACTGGGAAGAAACTTTGAATTCCCTGTTAGGTTGGGCAACTGCACTTTTCTGTATGCCACATTCCTTCTCTGGTCTGTGGTCTTTTCTGGGGCAGGTTCAACGGCCAGTCAGCCTGAAGGCCCTAGCACACACTTGAGGTAGGAAAACAGGAGTAATGGAACCTTGGGGGCTGATGATAAGGAGGTTAAAAATATTGGTGGGTGTCAAGCATCACTCCTAGGATAATTCTTTAGATTGTCAGAACACTTATTAAAATTAATTTGAAATAACTCATAGTAGTAAATGAGGCTTCTATTTGTTGAGAGATTCTGCTTACCAGACTACAATAAGCCTTTGATGTTACACTATAAGCCGAGCAACAACCCAAGGTAATCTTATCTTTGCTTCTTGGATAATGAAACAGACTTACAGGTGCACCGTAACTCAGCCAAGGTCACAGAGCTACTGCACAGCTGTGAAGCTCGCATTCAAGCCCAGGCCTGTCTCACTCCACAGCCATTTCTTAATCCTCAGCCATCCGGCATAAGTGATAGATATGCCCTGCTCTACCGAGTTGGAGATGAACACCTAAGAGGATGACTACTTCGAGGATGGACAGAATGAGATGCAGAGGACAGAGGCAGAAGTTTGGAGAAGCAGGCTGGATTTTTTCCAATTCAAAGATATAGGTGCCATTTATTTATTTATTTATTTAGTGTTTGTTCTATTTAGTTATATGTAACTGCAGAATGCATTTTGATTCATTGTACACAAATGGAGTACGACTTTTCATTTTTCTGGTTGTACACGATGTAGAGTCGAACTATTTGTGTAATCATACACGTACATAGGGTAATGATGTTTGTCTCATTCCCACCATCTTTCCTCCCCTCCACCCTCCCCCTCCTCATTTCCCTCTACACAATCCAACATTCCTCCATTCTTCCCTTATCCCCTCCCACCACCCTGTTATGTATCATCACCCACTTATCAGAGAAAACATTCAGTCTTTGGTTTTTTGGAATTGGCTCATTTCACCTAGTATGGTATTTATAGGTGCCATTTTATTTAGGTCTCTGTCTTAGTAATAACCTGTATAATTTATTTGGAATTAACACTGGCACAGGAGGGTCTAAAACACTAAACTGTGATTTTACTACTTGACAGATATATCTCAATGAACATTTTCAGGGTTTCACTCTTTCATGGGGTGCTGGAAGAAGACTTCCGAAAAGGACCTTGGGTCTGATGTGGACATGATGCACACGTATCAAGAAAAAGGCTGTACTTCAAAAACTGTCTAAAAATTTCCATGTGCAGCTCAGCATTTCATAGCAGAAGTACAATCCTCCTCCCCCTCAAATCCTCACGCCCTCATGGGAATTTCCCCAATACCAGGGGCTTTATATTTTTTCTTTATTGTAATTTCTATGATGACTAATGGCCCCAGGATTCAGACTGTTAGCCGAAAAAGACAAACTCAATGAAAACAAGAAGCTGAGCTGTGATGGCCAAAAGTTGCCCCTTCTATGCTTCTAAGAGGACTCCTGTTTGATTTTGGTACCACTTCTCTGGCCTCTGAGAGAGACTGATTGTTTGAGTGTTGGGGTCCCAGGAGGGGACTCTATTAATTTCCAGCCCTTCCAGGTACATCAAGGGTCCTTCTGTGTGTCTGTGCTTCCCCTAATGCCCCCACTGGACTGATGTGCCCTGCAGCTCTTCCACAGTCCTCCCTTGGAGCATCAGCATTCCCTTCCAACTTGCCTGTGCTCATCTTACACTCAAAAATTCAGCAGGTCCCCAAAAATGTCACTTGAAACACTGCTGTCCTGTCTTGGCTAACTGCTTTCTCTTGTGGTTATATGCCATTGAATGCTAATGAGATTATTTAACCCTGAGAAAACATTCTGCTATTCACATCCCTACACAAAGAGGGCTGAAGCAGTTCCTCTTGTACTGTATAACAAGGCCAGTGGTTATACCACATCCTTGGTTACGCTGCAAGGAATGAGAACAAAGGTCTCTGCTTGAAACCCTGAGGTTGGCACTTTCCTAAAGCGTTTGGTTGAGTTTTTCAAACAGAGACTTAAAACACGGCACACAAGCGATCTTCCGCAGAAAAGGATTTCTCGGTGTTGATGCTATTTTTGGAAAGTTTTAGATAAAGCACTTGACTTGAATCTGAACGCTGCCGTCTCTTGTTATTTCTGTAGGCTTTTGAGATCATTTTAGAAGTCTCAATGAAAGGAACAGAGGACCTTTTTAGAAAGAAGCCAGGTGGTATTGCAATAGAATCTCAGTAATAGCAGGAATGGAAGACATGGTGTTTGGAATGTCAGACTCCCACACAGCATGGGTTGGAGCAGTCACAAGAGTCTGAACCACTCGTATACTGGTGACCATGAATAGAAGCAGCAGAGGAGGACCAGTAACTTGAAGAGAATGACAACCGTCTCTTAATCACTTCACTGCTGCCGTTGCCTTTTATTGGCTTTTTTGGAGTACACTATCCTTTCAGATATACAGTTGGGATAACAATGCTTCAGGGATTTGGAATCTAGTGACTCTCCCAATATTATTTCAATAAGTAAGGCAAAGTTTTCAAAAAGTGCTATCACCAACACAGATTAGTTTCTTTCTGTTGTTGTTTCCCAGTGAAACCTACTCTTCCATGAGCACTTCAGCTACTCTGGAGTCTAGCAGGGGATTGCAGCAGACCAGGAGAAGCAAATCATGCTACTCAACCTCATGACACAGTCTTTTCTTGACAGAATGTTCTACTTACAGGACCTAATAACTTTGAGCAAGTCTCTGTATCTCTAGCCAGTATGCATTACACAATGTTTTTCTCTCTGCCCTGCCCGAAAGCAACCCTTGTCCTACAGAGTGACTTACCTGTCCCCATTCTCATCCTGCACTGCAGTGAGATGCCGTTGGACAGCCAGCAGCATCTTCACGTCTCCCGTCACTGCGTAGTCAAAAAGGGCGTTGGCATGCCGCTTGGCAAGCTGCATAGCCTTCTCCAGAAAGAGGTTATCTGCAAGACAAAGACCACAAGCCCAACTGAGTTTCCTACACTTGCTCCACATGCAGGGCAGGCCTGAGGCCAGCACCATGGGCATCAGTGTTCTGATACCAACACACATTTTAATCAAAATCCTCCTTTCAGTGCTTCTGGGTTGTGTCCACTAGGGAAAGCACCATTAGACATTGACTCACTGACAAATACAGAGTTCAACCTAAAAAATCTGTCCATGGCTTGTTAGGGGGGAGAATTTAGAAATGTCTGTTATTTTAAGGAGAAAAATCAATGTCTATTATTTTAAGGGCAACTGATCAATCCCCAATGTTGATTAGATTTTGCCATGATTTTCAAATAATCAATTTCTTGGTAAAATAATCCTTTGCTGGAATCTTTAGCAACTATCTGTCTAGTTAATATGTTAAAAAACACACATCTCTGCCACGGCAGATAACTTTCAATCAGCCATTGGTGTTTTTATGAGGTTTGTTCCCTTAAGGTCAGGTGATGGCAAACTGTGACCTTTGGGCACATTTACCACTTTTTACATGTCTCCCTGGCTAAACATGGTTCCTACAATTTTCAAGGGGCATTAAAAATAAAGGAGAAAGAAAGAATAGCAATAGTGGCCATATATAGCCACCAAGTCTCCATATTTACTCTCTTTCCCTTCACAGAGGTCTTTTGAGTATCATTGGAGATAACCAAGAATCACAACATACACAAACAAGTACTCTTTCAAAGGTAACACAAAAGCACATTCCCTTGGAATCCTAACCTCTTCAAAGGGGGAAACAGGATGTAAAGAAAAGTTCCATTTTCAGGCAAAGTTCCACTCTAGTATGGCCACAAGCTAGATGCTAGAGAGGGGTGACTAAAAGACATGGAAACCATTCTCTATTATCTGTGCCCAAAGAGAAGCTGATGGTCTCTTCTGATCCCCCAAAACTGCACAATTGTGATAGGAGCATGTACCTGTTCATTTCTATGCTTTATGCTGAAAAAATGGAAATCCCAGCATGAATAAAATGACCAACACAAGCTTTTCGAAAGGCGAGCATACAGAACTGGATAAGCACATAGCACCTTCAGGTTCACAGAAAAGAAACCTCCGTTCTGAAAGTCTGCTCTGTCCCTAGCCCCCTCCCCAGCCAGCCAGCACAATGTGCTGCTCTGTGCACCCACCTACCCTGAAACCGAGCATCCTCTTCCTTTACTCCCATGGTGCATGTCAGCGTCACCTCCTCATTTCCGTCGCTGGACATGCCCAGTTCCTTATCTTGTTCTGTGGTTTTGATAATGTTCCCAGAGAGATTTACAATCTTGTCACAATCTTCAGGATCGCTTTTAGATTCAGCATTCATGGTTCCTAAGAGAAATGCAAAATCATCTGCCTTTTCTCAGTAAAATCTGAGAAATTAGGTTATAATTCACTGTTTCAATGAAGATCAGATAAAGGCAGGAGGCAAGTGAACCTCAAAGGGAAAATAAAAATCATAATTCGAGATCTTTTTAAAATTTTCATATCATAAATCACGTTTTAGAGCTATTTTAAACACTTCTAAAAATATTTTTCAAGTATTCTTCTAAAAACTTAAATTTATTTTGTTTACCTGTAAAGGAGAAAAATGAAATAAAGATCTTCTGTGTGTTGAAGGGAAGTGGAAAATTTTAAAGTTCATGAAAGGACAGCTTTATGTTTTTTCAAGGCAAGTTGCCAGGACATTATAATCTCAATTCCCATTCTTTGGGGTGGGAGGTCTCCCAGTGCTCTATTTCTAATCATGGGCTTTCTGGTCCAGATGTGTTATCTGACAGGTTTTTATGAGAGCACCTGGGGTTTATGGGCAGACCTGGTTCAAATTCTGATTCTGCCACTAACAGCCATGACTTCACTGAGTGAATGAATGTTTCTGAGCCTCAGCACCTTTTGTGTATAAAATGGAAATGCTAATATTTTCCTTACAGGGAATAAAGATTACAGTTGCGGGAAACACTTATTTTATTTTATGGAAAGAAGTGTTGCCAGAGTCTTGAATCCAAAATAAAGTCAATTAAAAGCTAAAATAAAAAAAAATGATTACAGTTAGGGCAAAAAGCACCTGGCATGAAACAGGCATTTAATAAATGGGAAGATTTATAGAACTACTTCTTCAGTGCATACAGCAGTATGTAATTTTAATGTAAACAATGAACACATAGTGTAACAACTGCTACTCAGAGGAAGCATTTGATTGGAAAAGACCAACCCCATAAAACTCAAAATGATTTCAAAAGTGAAGCAGTTGAGGGGGAAAGAGAATAGATAAGTGTGTGGATCTTTTTCTAATGTTTGAACAGTCAAGTTTCCGTAACCTTCCTTGTAATGCTCTTTTCTTCTTCCCCTATTCATGCCACTTTAAAAGTAAACACATAAACAAATGTTAGGTATAGAGTTTATACCATCCAGAAGAAATAGTGTTTTTGGAAAAATATCTTCTAAAACTTTCTTAGAGATGGTTTTGTTGTATTCTTCCCCTGTGTTAAAGTACTACTTACCATGCTTCAGCCCAGCATTGGATTTAGTGGTTCCAGGGTGGAAGGTAATTCCACCATACGTAGGAAATCCATAGTGCGGGAAGCCATACCCTGGAATGGCAGGTAAAGCACATGGAGTGTTAGGATGATTTGTAACCCCAACCTCAGTGTTGGTCCCTCAATGGAGCACAGATTTTAGTGTGGGATGGTAGATAGTTAATAAGACACACTGTGGGGCCACTGAATTCCACTTTTGCAAAGTAAAATTTTGGCAGCTCAGGCAGTGCCCAGACTGGCAGAATGGAGGAGTTCATGCTGAGAATGTGTCCACTCCCTCCTGAAGGAGAGAAGATACTGGAGAGAGGACATACCAGACTCAGACTGACCTACTGAGAGGTCATTAAAATAACCTCAGGAGGAAAACAAACAAACAAAACAAAACACAGGAAAACCTACTGTTGCCTCAGAGGAAAATGGCCACCAGTGTTCATTCACATGGATTTTTGGTGAGAGAGTACACTGGTAAAATTCTTTGGGGAAGCAGCTGGCATTAGATATCATACCCTCTGAAATGGTGATTTTACCTCAAAGTCTAATCTAAAAACAATCTGGAATAAAAGAAAAGCCATTTCAGTAGGAGTTTGGTGCAGCATTTTATGTAGAATATGGGAAACACTCAAGAAAGTAACACTATGGTTTGTTCACTTGATTATGTCATTAAAAATGATGCTTGAGGCTGGGATTACAGCTCAGTGATAGAGCACTGGCCCAGCATGTGTGAGGCGCTGGGTTTGATCCTCAGCACCACATAAAAATAAATAAAATAAAGGTATTGTATCCATCTATAACTAAAAATATTTTTTAAAAAATGATGCTTAACAAATCGTGCTCATGTGAAGTCTATATTCCCATGAGGCAATAAGCTTATGTTAGTATGTTAGTTGAAAGCAGCACATGTGACTCTAGACACACAATCATGGTATGATGATGATAAATAGTTACTATAAATAAATGAATTAAAGTAATGTGCATGATCATAGCTGCACTTGCAAAATTCATAAAGTATTTACCATAAGGTATGCATGAAAAATTATAAATGTTTATGCTGGGTGTAAAGGTGAATGCCCGCAATCCCAGCAGCTCAGGGGGCTCAGGCAGGAGGATCTCGAGTTCAAAGCCAGCCTCAGCAAAAGCGAGGCACTAAGCAACTCAGTGAGACCCTGTTTCTAAATAAAATACAAAACAGGGCTGAGGATGCGGCTCAGTGGTTGAGTGACCCTGGGTTTAATCCCTGGTACCCAGTCCCCCCACCCCAATTTTAAATGTTTAATCTTCGATGGCAGAATTTTATATCTTCAAATTTTTCTGTAATGTAGTATATATAATCTACAAAGTAGCTGATCTAGGTATATAATAGATATTGACAATCTAGTATGTATAATATGGAATCTTTCAAATGTTTCCAAAGAATACCAAGACAACTGGTACACTATAATATTTAGAGAGGTATTTTTTTTGATAATTGGCTCAGATGATTTTTTAAAATTTAATGTTTTTGCTTTTTGGCAGTATAAGGAATTGAACTCAAGGCCTCACGCAGGCTTGGCAAGCACTCTTCCACTGAGTTACATCCTAGCACTGAATGAATTTCTTTCTTTTTACAGTTTTTGGGAAGTTCCACATATAGTCACTTTCTCTTTTCCACAAAGGATAGGTTCTAAGATCCCCAGGGAATGCCTGAGCCGGGGATAATACTGAATGCTATGTATATTGCATTTTTTCCAATGCATACATACCTATAACAGAGGTATGCAATTTGTTCGTTAATTTTTAAATCAGGCACAGTAAGAGATCAATAACAATAACAAAATATAATGCTTAGAATAAATGTAATAAAAATTATGTGAATGTGGTTTCTCTATTGAAAGTCAAGATAACTATTAGTATTTTTAGACTGAAGTTGACCACAGGTAACTGAAACCATGAGAAGTGAAACTGTGGATAAAGGGAGCTCTGTACTGTAAAACATGTTTTTTTTTTTTTTTTTGAGAAATAAATTTACATTCATTGGGAAATTTTAATTAATTGAAACTCATGTACTTAATAATACCACAGCTGCTCAACCCCCAGACCTGCTGAGAAACCCAGGGAAGGAAAACAGTACCCTCTCCAATGCGAGAAAGCTTTCAAAAGCAGACTGTTGTGTACCTGGACCCGTACTTCCAGTGCTCCCTCCTCCACCGCCACTGCCGAACATGCCTCCACCTCCAGCCCCGGCACCACTACCGCCGCCGAAACTATCCGAAAAATTGGGCATGAGCTTCTGCCGTTTCCTCTGCACTTCCTCTTTATCTGTATTTACAGGAAGAGAAACCAGAGGAGAAAAGATTGATTCGGTTCCACCACTAGCCACAGAAAGACTATTGATTCTCATGGTATTTTTAAACACCTTAAAGGGAAATAGAAAGCACTCAAGGAGGAAGAGAGATGCCAAATTTCAAGAAGCATTATATTTATCCCAATAGGTACGAAGAATGAGAACGAGCCTCAGAGAGACCACAGAGTAGTACACACCCAATTCCACTCTGCAAGCTGCAGTTTTCTAAGTTGGTAAAATCGTGAGAGATTAGATTGCCTATCAAGACTGAGATAGCAAAGATATGGATACAAAACATTACTGAACACATTTGGTCACACAAAACTATTACCAGCTAACACTCATTGTGCACCTACAGTGAGCTAAATGCTGGGGATAAAGAGAAGCAGGACACATCTTTGCTCTCAAGAACCCCCCAACATAAATTTTGAGGTAGCTGGGGAAAGACTTAGCAAGACAGCCCCTTAGTGGTTATCTGCTAGATTCATGGTACAGATTCATAGGACATGAACTGTGAGGAGAAGATAAGGAGGGTGTTCTGGGAAGGGGATATGAACGGAACAAAGTAATAAAGGGAAGCCTGGGGTGCTTAGAGAACAAGAGTAAATGTTCTGGGCTTAAGTGAAAGGTTAGTGAGTGTGAGGAATTCTTGAGAGGTGAGGCTGGTTCTTTGCTCTCAAGAACCTCCCAATATACTGAGATGTATCTGGCATATGAACCTAAGGTTCTTAACTCACAGGTGGGAGAGCAACTGAACATCTTTGAATGAGGAGAATGATGTGTTTGGCTTGTAGTTTTCGGAGCTTAATCTGTCACTTGTGCACAGGGTCTAGTAAAGACTCAACAGAGGCAGGACAGAGCAGAGGCAAGGAGGTGGAGCACTTAATGGTGGACCATTAAGGTGTTCCACCATGATAACAGAAATGGGGAGGATCCCAGAAACAGACTGAGAGAGGGATCCACAGACTCTGGTGACTGATGTATGTATAGGGGTCCAAGAATCTTGGAACACTCCTTGCCCGAAAGGTAGGGATGGCCTCTGAGACCCTCGATTGTTCAGGTCTGGTTGCCATTTGGACTTCTTTCCCTCATTCCTTGCGTGGTTCTCTTTTTCTTCTTTTCTTCACCAGCTCCAATGCCCCTTCTGAATTCTGCCACTGCCTTTGTTGCCCACCTCTGTGTTCTTATTTATTCTTTCTGTTTCTCTCTGTTTCTCTTCTGTGACTTTCCTACCTGTATCATTTTTCTCCCTTCTGTCTTTTGGTCTGAAGGAGTGAAGGAGAGTTTTTTGTTTGTTTGTTTACATTAAACGAACAGTCAACATGGTATTCTTTTTTTAGTCAGCTCCCCAATACTTAAGAACTGTCCTCTTTCTGATTCTTCAATGTCAGTTTTTGTCTCTTATTTCTAGTTCTGTGGTTGTTTCAGGCATCTCAAGGCTGGATGGAAGGCTGTTGTTTACTGATTATCTCATGATCATCTCACTGCAGTTGAAAGACTGAGCAGAGGAAAGCAGGGTGCAAAGTTCATTCAATAGTTTAAAAACCAATTATGCCCAGACTTATTAGGAAGAAAAAGGTCAAGGTGAATGAATTTTGAGAAAAATAAGCATTCACTAGAAGGGAATAAAATACAACAATTTTTTAATGAAAGAATTATGGACAGATTTGTAAAATTTCCCCATCATAACTAATTAATAGCTATACTTATTTTTAATCATATAAACTGTCAATCTCAATAGAAAATTACTTCACTATAGAAATATGAAATCCAAAAGAGGAGCAGACAACTTTTTCATCTTTGGAAATAAATGTTGTTTATTGACATGATGTCCAGCAAAGAGACTGGTTAGTATTTTCTGTGTACTCTTTTTACCTCTTGAAGTAGATATGCTCACTGCTTATTTCACTGTACAATGGGAATTTTATAAAGTTTATTCTTATTTTAAATTTTTTTTGAAGTTCTCAATGGATCTTTTACTTATTTATATGTGGTGCTGAGTTTTGAACCCAGAGCTTCACAGATGCCAGGCAAGTGCTCTATCACTGAGTCACAACTCCAGCCCCACAATGGGAATTTTTAAAAAGTTTTTTTTTAATTTGTTCTTTTTAGATACACATGACAGTAGAGTGCATTTTGACATATTATACATACATGGAGTGTAACTTATTCTAATTAGGATCCCATTCTTGTGGTTGTACATGATGTGGAGTTTCACTGGTGGTGTATTCATAAATGAACATAGGAAAGTCATGTCTGATTCTATAATGGGAATTTTTAAGAGACAATTTAAAAAATATTAGCTATACTGTAGCCAGTATGATTTCAATGACAAGAAACCAATTCAGAAAATTCCATGTGACAAACTTTAAAGAAGAACCTAAAGATCCAAATCTCCACAGAATTGAGCGTGGAGATGTTCATACTTGGTTAAAGTATGACAGCACTCTTGTGGACTGCCTTTGTGAGTGGCACCAGGGGGTGAAAGAGCAACCTAATCCAGAAGGGACCCAAGTGGCTACCACTACAGATTCTCCTTTCATAGAAGCCAGGGTGGTTAGGTGACTTGTCTGAAGTCAAGGCAGAGTGAAAATCAGATCTGAAGTCTAATGATCTTTTATTATATTTGATGGTCATTCTCTGGGAAACACTCCAAAATGGCTTTGTGGTAATAACTGATTAATAATCTATTACTTCAGATAGTGGTTCATGATTTTAGATCACAGTTCATACAGTTAAAATTTTAGCCTTCCCACCTTTTCCTGTTTATGTGCTCTAAGAGTAGCTCATCCTCACTTTTTGGGTTCTAGTTTACCAGTAGAGATGCCTGCATTTATTCTGACCATACCTTTCCTGACTTAAAGACTATGATTCTATTTCTTCTAATCTCCATCTTTTCAGACTGACAAGTCACTATGGTCTTATTTGCCTTCATATAGCAGTCCCTCAACTATATTCTTCCCTTGCCAATCACCCTTCTTTTGATTACTGTAACTATGTCCCCTGGACCCAACCTTCTCCATGAAGTTTTTGTAAGGTGCAATGCCAATGACCACAGAGGACACAGAGTTCAGGGGTGGATGATTCTGTATAGTGAGAGGACAATGTTTTATGATCTAATGTCTTACTTGATGGCACCCAACATATTACTGGCCCTTTGCATTAGGATGGCAACTTGGCTGGCCAATCAAGAAGCCAGCCCACAGACAGTTAATGAGCATCTAGTATGTGACCTATGCTTTGCTGGATGTTAGAGATGTAACGGTGACCACAAATACCAAGTCTCTGTACTGAAGAAGACTCTTCCCACTGGGAGTTGGAAAATGACAGGAGACAAATAAGACAGGTTTATATACTGATAGAAATAATTAAGATATAACATTAGGCAATGAGATAGGGAGTGACTACAGGGACTGGAGTAGTGGCAGGTGTGCTCAGTGACTTCTGGGAAATGTAAATAATGAGTCTGTTGGTTGGATAGTTTGAATCCACATAGCCTGGCAGGATTATTTCTCCTGTGGCATACTCCCTTGGGTTTCTATAACTCTGAAGGTTTTATATAATAAGACAATCTGTTGGACTTAAAAAAGACAGTTTTTTTTGTTGTTGTTGTTGTTGTTTTGTACTGGGCATTGAACCCAGGGGCACTAAACTACTGAGCCACATTCTCAGCCCTTTTTTATATTGTATTTAGAGACAGGGTCTTGCTGAGTTGCTTAGGGCTCAGCTAAGTTGCTGAGGCTGGCTTTGAACTGCAATCCTCCTGCCTCAGCCTCCCGAGCTGCTGGGATTACAGGTGTCACTGTGCTTGGCCAAGACAGTTTTAATAATTACTCAATTATATACATGTTGGCCATTTCTTCCTTTGGAACTCAAAGGTTAATTCTCCCTTTTCCAGATGATTCTTACTTTGGTTGTACCATATGGAGCTTTAAATCAACGATGACCTGTATGGTGTGTGCCTGAAACCTATAGATACAACTTTGAACTTTCAGGGGAGACAAGTCTCTAAACTTACTATGACAGGGTCCCAGTGAACAGTCTGAACATGCCCTTGTTACAGCACACTTTCTTGATGTACAGACACCACTGGAAAAGGTAGACAGGTAGTCTAGAAAATAACTTCAGCTTTGAATTTTTCTGGGCTTATTTCTTTTTTTGTGTCTACTTTAAAAGAAAAGTGTTTTAACCAAAACAGCAGTTTTCACATTCTCTTGTGTAGATAGAAGCGTTCAGAAGGCTGCAGGCAGTGCCTGAAGGTGGGGAAGTGAGAAGAGGTGGGAGAACCTCCAGGAAAGGCCAAGGGGTGGCGTCCTGCTATATTCTGTAGTGCCCATCTGGCCTGGACACTAGGATTTCCCCTGAAATCTCATATGAAGTTAAAAAAGGCTCTTGTGCTGGCTGTGCTTGCAAACCACCTGCACAGAATGCACTGCCAGTCTGACCCAGCAGCAGAGAGGTCACAACCTCAGAAACACAAACTCAGAGAAGAATTTTTAAAATGTTTCTGCCTCAGCATGAGTTCTAGGAAAGGAAAGCCCTCTTCACAGATCACTCTCATGATTTGCTATCACGGGAGCCAACATCCGTGTGGCTCGCTGCTGCTGCACCTTCGTGGTTTCCAACCTCAGTCAGACCTGGGTGCTCTGTCCCTGACCTCCCTCACCAGTTTCACTAGCATCTAATCCAGAGGTTTCTGATTTTATTGAACCCCAGACTCTTGTGTAGTCTGGCAGAGTCTAGGGCATCTTCTCAGAATCATGGTTTTCAATATGTAACATCCCAAATAAGGGGACATATAGTTTCTGGGGGCGAGGGTCAGTGGACTCGGATTAAGAAATGCCTATCCAGCTTGGTGCCTGTCATATCTCATCTCAAGATGCTTCTGAATGCTGAATTTCCCATCCTGCTCTTTCTTGAGTTCCAGTCCTGCCTTTAGATCAGCCTGCAAGGATTCTGCACTCCAACTTCCACAGGAACCTCATGGTACATGTTTTAAATGGAACTGCTCTTTTCCATCCAAACCTACATTTTCTCCCTTGTTCCTTTCATCCAGTCAACATGTCATAATATTCCTACTTTGGAAATCTGAGAATCATCTATGACTCCTGAATCTTTCCTCTCTTTCCCAGCTCACCCAACATCCAGTTCCTCTCAAGGCCTCTGTTGCACTGTCTACTGGATCCGCCCTTTCCTTTCATACCTGAACATGGACACCTTTTCTCTCCTTTTTTTTTTTTTTTTTAAATATTTTTTAGTTGTAGATGGATGCAATACCTTTATTTAGTTTAATATGGTGCTGAGGATCGAACCCAGTACTTCACATGTGCGAGGCAAGTGCTCCGCCGCTGAGCTACAACCCCAGCCCATGGACACCTTTTCTAATCTCACCATTGCTCACTTGGATTCTTGCATTACTCTTCTGACTCACTGTCTGACTCCCAGGCAGCACCCTCAGTGTTGACATAGACATGTCAGGGCCATCATTCTAAACACAGGTGGGCCTGCCCATCCCACTGCAGAATCAAGGCAGAATTCTTCAGCTGCCACTCGCAGCCCCCTTCAGCCCAGCCCCAGCCTTCTGCACCGGCCTTCCCCTTCAGTAGTTTACCTCAGCACTAGAATGGTCACTTCTCTCTGAACAGACACAAACTGTCATACCACTGTCTTTGAGTACCTCAAGTGTCCCAAACCTAGGAAACTCCTGAGTTCTGTTTAACTTGAACTACATTCCAAATTCTATCCTGAAGGCTACCTCCTGGAAGAGGTCTTCTCTCTGGAGGTTTCTTCAGAGTGAAGGTATCAAGGGCTGTCCCACCATTCTCCCCTACTTCTGTAGATGCGTCACTTCGGATACTTTCTAAAATCATACTTTGCAATGTAACTTTAATTAAGACTATTTTGTCTCTTTCTTGAAGCCTTTCTTGTGAGAAAAAGAATGATCCTTATTCATTTATAGTCCTGCCTGCACAGTGATTGAGTTTTCTGCTCAATGACCTGGGGCTGGTTGTCTCAGTGGCTGATTCTCCCTAGCAGCAAGATCTATTTTTCATCTCAACTGTCTGAAACCTGAGTTACTCAATAAACAGCGGATTTCCAAATTCAAGGACCATTTCTCAAATGTCAATATTTCATGCAGGATTGATGGAGAAAACATTATTTTCAAGCTGCACTAATTCCATGACCTGAAAATAGTATATTACCTGTTTCTTCTATAAAGATAAGTGCCACAGATGCAAGGGCTACTAGGAAGCTGTTCAAAGGAGGTGACCAACCAATCTTTTCTAATCAGCTTGTCCTCTTATCAAGCATAAGAGTCCAAACAACTGAGTTACCTTTGATTTCAGGATAGTAGAGAAAAGGTTTTGGTTCACTAGTTTCCAAATCAGATTTCCTCCGAAGCTGGACAAACACAGAGGCTGGTTTTGTAATGTTGACATCTTTATACTTTGGAGTTTTGAAGACAATGGCAAACTGCAGGATACAAAGATCCAAATGTTGGTGTGGGAGTATATTTTTTTCTTAGCAACCCTGTTCATTAAACACATTCCTTATGCTTTTATTTATACCCAGTGCTTAAATAAAGTATGCTAAAAAACAGCACCTTGGAGAAAAAGTTCAAAACTCAGTGTTCAATATACACACATTTTTATTACATTGTCACGGTGAAGTTGAAGTACAACCCTGTACAACAGATTGCAAATCTCTATTATTTCAATTTATTCATATTTCGAAAGTCTTCTAGTCGTAAATGTTATACATATAAAATTTGCTGCATATACTTCTTTATTTTCTTTCAAACTAGCCTCAAAAGACTCCAAAACCATTAAAAACAATGTCAGAAAAGTTGGGTGTGGAAGGAGTTGAAGCAAGGGGTCTTATTAATCCATATGCAGTACGTCTGGTGAGAGGGAGGAAACCAAACTCTGCTCAGGAGGCATCATAGCACATTAATTCCTCTGGTGGTGATGGAAAAATTAGGCATTTTAACATTTTTCAGTTTGATTGTTTTTAAAATGCAAAATATTCACAGGAATCAAGATTCTGTGAAATATAAAGGCCTACACAATGCTATATATTGATAATCTTCCCTGTCCCTCTTCCACACAAATCCTAAGAATGCCAGCCCCCAGAGACATGCACTCTTATTAGTTTCTTACATCCCCATCCAGAGTGTGTGCACATCCACACATGAGCAAAGAACCACTTTTACATACACTTTGTTCTACACCTGTCCGTTAATGGATTTTACATTCATATCATTGAGATCTTTCTATCTCCGTACACAGAGTTCTCATTTCCTTTAATGACTATATAATAGTCTACCACATGGATATACA
Source organism: Glaucomys volans (assembly GCA_020662805.1). Classification (NCBI taxonomy): domain Eukaryota; kingdom Metazoa; phylum Chordata; class Mammalia; order Rodentia; family Sciuridae; genus Glaucomys; species Glaucomys volans. The sequence continues at coordinate 289,426 of JAJEJO010000453.1, read as the reverse complement.
CCATAATTTATTTAACTAGTCACTTTCTGATTAACATTTAGATTGTTTAGACTGTTTCCAACTTTTAATGAATATAATATGTCTCAATCACTTATAAGAAGGAGAGTAATCCTGAGGATGGGGACTCAAGAGTTTCATCTCCTGGTTATATAATCAGTTGTCTGTGGGAAATCTTCATTCTCAGGGTAGAATCAACCTCTACTAGAAGATTGCTCCTCTCTATACTCAGCACAGTACCTTCTTAACAGGTCTCACCCTAACCTAACCACTTCAATAGAATACCTAAAATATATTCACTGAAGGACTGAGAGTCACTGCCTTAAGGGACAGAGGATCAGACACCAAATGAAATGCTTTGCCTGTGTCTCAGAACCAATGGTCTAGTAGAAACTTGCCCATAATTCTATAATAGGTTAGGTTAGTTTTCTGCATAACCTGCACGAATCTTAAAAATAGTACTATTTCACAAATGCTAAAAAATACTTGTGTTTTTTCCTTTTTTATATATGGAAATGAAGTACTGATGTCAATAAGGCAGAAAATGAATGTTTAACAAGAACAATAATAACAATCTACTTACTTGTCTATGAACATCTGTGGGGGAAAAATCTCCAAATCCTTCCCAAACTCCACCATTTTCCTCCTCTTCATAAAACCGAATCTGGATATCATCTATAAGTAGCCACATTCAGGTATAATTGCAAAAAATATAATAATATTTTAAAACATGCTGAAAAATAAAGCTGATCTTACCTACTAAATACTTAAACTTATAAAAAATAATTAATATAAATAGGTTTTGAGTCATTTAAAATTTTCTCAAGTTGCTGACTTTTTATTCAATGGCAGAATATTAGATTTTCCTAATCAATCTGAGTTTTCTCTTAATCAGCATTTCACCCTCCCACTTTTCTTATACCAATTCATTCCTTGAGAATGAAAAATTGTAGTAAAAAAATAACAGAATCCTCAAATGTGGTTCAAAGCAATATACAGATGTATCTAATAATAATTAACTTTCATGTTTTACTACAAGGCAGATGCTGTTCTAAGCACTTTATACAGAAATATTACTCATGTAATCTTCCCAAAACCCTGTGATGTAGGTATACTATTATTATCATCCTCATTTTGCAGAAGAGAAACAGGTCCAGAGAGTTTCTCAAGTAACGTATCGGAGGTTGAACAGTGAGTCCGATGGAGAAGCTGGGATCTGAACACAGACATCATAGTTTCAGAGTCCAGGCTCTTAAACACTACTATACTCCCTCCCTATAATACTTTATTAATCCATACTGAGCAACTGGTCAAAGTACTGTGATGGTCAGGTCCTTTGTGATTAAATTAGAAAGACTAAATTTCATACTCTAGTCATGTGCTCCATTTTAGCAGAAACATGATAATCCGTATAGGTTGGCATGTCCCTAGCTTCATTTCTAATTTTGTAGGAAGGACCATACTACTGACTAATGAAACTAAGTTTCTATTTCTATTTTGTTAGAATTTTAGAAATATTAGAGTTGGATAAAACATCTCATGGGTCCAGTCCTATGCTACCCTGGACCTAGTTATTCAGATCCTCTAAACTAAGTATAGGACTTCTCTTAGGAAGATATTCCAATGCAACAACCATGATTGAAAACTACATTAGCAAATAAAGGTACTCAGATTGTGTTTACTCGTGCACATGCACTCAGGAATGTGGAAATGAGAATTACTTTATGGATAGAGTGGTTGGAAGAAGGCATGGTAAGCAGAGAAAGTGCAAACCTTTTTTATAATATGATCCCCATTTCTTTGGGCATTTAATTTCAAATGTGAATTTTTTTTTTTTTATGGTGCTGGGGATTGAACCCAGGGCCTTATGCATGCAAGGCAAGCACTCTACCAACTGAGCTATATCCACAGCCCCAAGTGTGAAATTTTTTGAAAAGCTATAATTCCTTTATTTAAGGACCATTTCCTGTTATGTATCTGCTTACTTTGAAAATGTCCACTTTGTATAAGTGGAGTTTTCTTGGTTTTTGTTTTTGTATGCCAGGGATCCCAGGGCCTCATTCATCATAGTCAAGTATTCTACCTAGCCTAAGAGCTATGTTCCACAGCCCTTTTTATTTTGAGACAGATCTTTCAGTGTTTCTGAGGCTGGCCTTGAGCTTGTGATCTTTCTTCCTCACATCCCCAAGTAGCTAAGATTAAGGTGTGCACCACTGTTCCTGGCTTCCATTTACCATTTTATTTAAAAAATGAGTGAAGTTTGAGAAAATAACATAAAATCTTCTTAGCTTTTACTAATTTATAAATTTTGTAATGTATCTAATAATAAGTGCCAAAAGCCTTTTCTCAAAGTGTAAACTGCAGGAGATAAGTGATCTGAGAACTTCCCTGTATTCCTAGACTCTTTTCCTTTCCTAGTTATCATCATACTGACATGTGGAAGTGGTTGGAAAAACTCAGTGTTATAAGAAAGCACTGCAAAATAAACAATCAACAATTTTATACCACATAAACTTACAATTTATTCTCTGCGTGTGTTTGTACATGTGCCAAGCACAGGCTATTATTAATTTATTTTAGTTTAACCAAAAGCAGATAACAAAGTTTAAAGCATAAAATTATTAAAAGTCCCTGGTATCATTTTTTAAGTTTCCCTTTATTTCTTTGGGAAATTTTAAAATGAATTATTCAGTTTGGTTTTAAAATACAACATAGACAATTTGCACCTGGGAAATATGGAACATGTACAAGGAGTTCTGGGGAAAAAAGGGGGACACTTCTGTCCTGCTGCTAAAAAGTGACTGATAAATGTGTTGAGAAAATTATATTTCACATCGTGAGGTTGTACTGTATGCTTACCTTTCTGAACTTTGTCACAGAGAAGATAAATTTCTTCCCCTCCAGTTACACATCCAGCTGTCCTGTCCATTCTTACAATTTTCAAGTTGGATGCATTGGGTGCTTCTGTTCAAAGGGGGAAAAACAACAGACATTAAGATTTATTCTCAGCTTCACAGGCTAATCCCCTCTGAGGGACGTTGTTCTTACCACACATTACCTGAACAAAGTTCACACAGATGCTTTTGTTCCTATCACTTTAACAAAGATACAAAGAAAACAAGAATACATCCAAGGTCCTCAGAGCACCTCTGGGGCATGGGCTACTCATTATCACTAAAACAGATGAGGTAGAAAGGAATAGATGAGGTAGATCTGATGATGGTACCTGTTCTCCTAGCAAGAGAACGATACAGAAAGAGAAAGAGCTTTTGTGATGTTTCAGGAAGTACCAAGCTAATGGATCGCTGGAATTTCAGTTAGGGGAAGACTTTAACCCCAAACTTATTTCCACGCTAATGCCATACCATTTATTAAAGCCCTACAATTCTTAGGAAAAACACCGTTTTCTTGAACTACTAATTTTCATTCTACAAAGAAAAAAATGGAGATGTTATATTTCCTTGCCCCAAACTAAATTAGGATTCTGTGTTCTATGTGGTTAGGGGCAAAAGTTTCATGTGGTAATACTGTAGAGCTTCCTTTTTTTTCTTTTTCTTTTTTTTTACTTCAACAGCTGTGTTTTAAGGTGATCTGTGGTATATAAGTCTGTATCATTTTGTAAACCTTTCACTTCCCTTCAAACTTTTTTAAATTAGAGAAATCAGTTAGCTATTGTACTTGAGCATGGAGTTTTCTACCAATACCAAACTGTGTAAACCTTTAAGGAGCCCAGGAACCGTACTTGCAGGCTCTCTGGAAATATCTGCTTAATAAATCCCATGCATGGTAAATGCTAAAGACCACCGCAAAACTCTAAAAAGTTCTAGGAACTACAGACAGAAAGTTTTGAAGGCACATACTATCTATGCCATTCATTCTATTAACTTGAAGTTCCTACCTTGGTAATGTTAATAACCATATGGGAATGAGGTGGACAAGAATAATAGCTGTCTTTTATTAATGTCTCTTTAGAGCCTACTAGAAAAACATATGGAGGTACTTTTTCCCTTCTAAGAGCACCAACAGTCTATCCTTGAGTAACATGTTCATACATGAGAGATTTGGTATTGCGTGTGAGAGACTGTAATGCACTTCTGAGGAAGATAACAACATTTATTGAGCATTTCTCAAAACTGAATGGAGACATCAACCTTTTAAGCTAGACTGCAGTGCTCATATTTTTTAGATGATTAACTCAAGGAACAAGGGGATTAAGTTACTTTCCACATAGTTCAGAGCTGGCTACCAAGTGGCAGAGCAGGGCTGGAAGCCTGTTTTGACACTGTACCAAGCTGCGTCCTGTTAGAAGCCAACTACTCACTGCTGTCATAGATGGCGTCTGATACCACGGGTTCCAGGCGCCTGGTGAAGCTGCCGGTGCTGTCCGGAAGAAAAGCTGTAAACATGAGCCGCACCACGCTGAGGTCCATCTCCTTCGTCTGCTGAAGAGCTGCCTGGCGGATGAGTTCCTTTTCCCGATCTAGATTCACACAGCACAGTCGTTCACGCCAAAGGACAGGGGAAAGTGTGAACTTCTAAATCAGCTTTTATAAAGCCCAAAGATGGAGGCTTGAAAAACCTTTTTTTTCCCTCTTTTGAAATTCTTTATGTTGTTAGTAAAAATTTTTCAGTAGTCCCATTTATGTCATCCAAAATTAAAGTTATCAAAATAAGATCTGAATTTTCTCTGGATTTTGGTAAAAACTGTCTTCATGTATCAGACTGCCTATCTTCTCCTGTCCTCCCTCATTCTGCTTTTTTCCCCTTCAACAAGAGTCAAAGGCACAAAGACTGTGATGGAGCGGGATGTAATAAGTCTATTATGCACTAGCCATATGGAGAAATGTGAAAATTAATTATTCCAAAAGTTCATTAAGCACAGGGACTGTGCTCCTTCCACAGAGGGCCTGACACATAGGTGCTCAAAAAGTCTTGCAAAGAAAGCAAACGACTTGATCATATATGCTCTTTTCCTCTTGATGGAGTTTTCATGCTGATGGATAAAGTCACATTTAATTTATAGTATTATAAAAGGGAATTCAAGTGATGAGCCCTACCAGAGAGCTACAGATGAGTGACATGGGATTTTGAGGGAGGAGAGTCCAGAGGCTTTGGAGAAGAAAGAAGAGACATTTGTTCTAAATCTTGAAGGGATGGTAGAATTTGAACATGTGAAGAGTATGGATAAGGGCATTTCAGGAAGAGAGGATAGCAAGAATAGAAAGAATGTGCCATCTCGGGGGAAGTGAGAAACCATGGTTCTTCTATGGAGTGGTTTTGTTTGACAGGAAAGGGTAGAGTGGGAAGCAGAGTTGGAAATTCAGACGGGGCCAGCATTGTACTTTGGCTTTGACAGGCTGAAAGGACAGGTGGGATACTGCCAGCAGAGGAAGACACATAGGTAGGTATGAATATGCATCCTGCATTCTGAGAGCAGTGATAGCAAGAGGTGAGAGCAGGGTGGGGCTGGAGGTGAGCCTGGAAGGATGGCTGGTGACCGAATGGGAGAGCTTTGTCCCCCAGGCCATGGAGGTGTCCATTTTATTCTAGAGACTGCAGGATGCCATCGAAGGTTCTGAGCAGGGAAAGTGTGGGAGTTGTGTGGGGTGTGGACTGGGAGAAGGAGAAGCCTAAAGCATACAGATGAATGTATAGTTCCATGCATGCCTGAGAAACAAACGCCTGAGCTCCTCAGAGGAACAAGGCTGGGACGAGGATGCTCACCTGTGAGCTGCCGGTCTCCTCCACCTTCTGCTTGCAAATAGGCAAGGTCAGGGTGCACTAAAAGTCCCGGATTGTAGCCCTTTACACATGCGTCTGTCATCCGTGCTTCCAGTGTTTCAAATACTTTTTTCTTTGTCACATGAAGTATACCCAGGTTTGCAAAGCTGAAGGGAAAATGGTAACAGCCTCAGCAAAAACAATCCAAGGTTACTTAATAACCAGTGTCTGGCTTCACTTTTGTAAGGTAGATTAATACACATTGTGTATTTTTTTTTTTTATTTAGAAGGGCACTATATAGAATATATGGCATATCACCTAATACTGTCATCAGATTTGGGGGACACAATGTCATCAAACAGATGAACACTTCTGCAGGGAAACCTATAACTAGGTGCCCCAAATGTAAAACTAAAGATTATAAACAGATGCATGTCAGGTCAGAGTAGATTTTGCTATAGTAAACTTAGAGGAATCTTTTGTTTTCAGAGCTTAGTAGAATTCCAAATTGTGATTCAGAGAGTGGGATATACTTGTATATATATCCCAATAAGGAAGTTGTGCCTGGATTCATTTTAGGGTGTTTTCTATAGGATCATATGATATAAATTTAAAATTCCAAATATATACTAACATTTTTGAAGAACAAGAATAGTATGTTTGGAAGAAATTTTTTTGGGATCATCTTTGGGTTTCTGGTGGGATTTAAAGTCTACCTGGAATCCCATTTCTTCCTCGGTGATCTACAAGGTTGGAATTACTTATCACCACCAAAATATCATCTAATTCCACAGCACTCCACAGTACTGAGAGTGCACATATAATCAGGGCTGGAAAACTTTTATCTCATGAAGGCTACATATTTATAGAACAAAATATGTTCATAAGCTAAATAAAGTAATTGAAAAAATTTTTAAGAAAATACATAAAATGCTCCACCCATCAATTTTTTAAAGTGCATGAAACGAAGAAGTATATTTAATAAATGTAATATGACATGCTAATAAACAACAAAAAGTACTTTATCAAGGAGACTCGTTCATTCAACAAATATTTAAGCAGATTCTTATTAGTGCCAGGAAGTGTCCTTGGAGCTTTTATCAGCAGTAGAATCATCTCTACCTTCATGGAACTTATGTGTTAGTATGACGAAAGAGAAGAAAGAAGTAAACTGCATGACATAATTTGGAAGGTAAGGAGTGTTATTAAGAAAAATAAGATAGGAAGATAGGAATGGGGAATAGAAGAAATAGTAGGAAGAGGCATGCCACTTTAAAATGAGAGATCAGGAAGAACTTAGCAAAAAGGTGACTACTGAGCAAAGCCTGAAGAAGTGAGGGAAGATGTGGATATTGGGATGCAGAGCAGAAGGAACAGCGAGTACACACATCCCAGGATAGGACCACACTGCTGTTTTCCAAACACAAATGTCCAGAGGTCAACATGGTCAGAATGAAATGAACAAGGGGTTCCTCATTGGGAAGAGTTCAAAGAGGCAAACAGGGCCTAGATCTCTTAGAGTCAAATACCTATGAGCTTTTGTAAAGACTTTTTTTTTTTTCTCAGAAACAAAATATATACATATCCACACAAACATATACAATTCAATATAATATAATATAAATTAGTAGAGAAAAGAATGAGATAATAACTGGACTGAATGAAAGAAGAACAAACTAATGTGTGAAGGTCATATAAATGAGGAATGAAAACAGAAAAGGCGAAACAGAAAAGAAACAGAAAAGGCGAAGACGGAATGAAATGAGCTCTTACATGGAAGCCCAGACATGGAATGCATCATGTGTCTAGACATAGCTGATAACGTGGACAGCGGAGACACATGCAGAGAATAAAATAACCAGCAGAAGCAATGCTCCTTGAGGGCAGAGATCTCTAATGGCTAGGGTGCTGCCTGACACATGGAAGTTTAGTACTTGTCTGTTGAATCCATGAATGCTGCACAGAAAACCACGCACTAGACAGAACAGTGTGTACAGAGGCATCCACCCTCAGCAACACCCAGACCACTTGTCCCTTTAACTCTTATTCCTATAGAGAACATCCACAATGACAGGAAAACAGTGATCTCCTAGGAATTTCAATCTCCTAGGAAAGGAATGTCAAACACCTGTGCAGCACTTTACACTGTACCATCTGTAAGATAATTTTTTTTTCAGTTGTATATGGATGTTATTTATTCTTATGTGGTGCTGAGGATTGAACCCAGTGCCTCACACGTGCTAGGCAAGTGCTCTACCACTGGGCTACAATCCCAGCCCTACAAAATACTTTGTGATGTTTATTTATTTAATTTTATTTTTGTACTGGGGATTGAACTCAAGGGCACTCAACCACTGAGCCACATCCCCAGCCCTATTTTGTATTTTATTTATAGGCAGGGTGTCACTGAGTTGCTTAATGCCTTGCCATTGCTGAGGCTGGCTTTGAACTGGCAATCCTCCTGCCTCAGCCTTCTGAGCCTCTGGGATTATAGGCGTGTGCCACTGCACCTGGCTTGATGTTGATTTTGATGTGTATTTAATTTACTTTCTACAAGAAAGACATCATTCTTGTTTATTAGGTGAATCATGGATGGTTTAATCTGGGCATAAGACAGTGTGAAAGTCAATCTTCTGCTTTAGGTTAATGACAGAGTAACAGATTGAATGGAACCTCTCACATGTGAAAAAAAAAAGTTATCAAAAAGCAGGCAGCACAGAACAGCCATATTTAAGAAATGAAAAATAAGTAATGTCTTATTAGAGACTCTTATAAGAGTCTACAATTACTCTTGCTTAATACCTGGAGAGACTCCCAGGCTATGGCACAGGAAGGGGGAACCCAATCCCAGCCTCCAATCAACTTGAGTTGAGGAGGCACAGTGAGATCTTTGAGGAGGCCTAGGAAGCTGGGATTTACAGGCAGAACTGCAGAGAGGGAATGCAGTGAGATTCAGAGATCCACTTAATCCTTCAGCTGAGTACTGATCATAGCAAGTATGGGGGAAACTACTGAAGGCTGGGAAAGGAGCGACCATACAGGAGCAGGTGGAGCACTTCTTACAGCACACAGATGGCTGCAACCATTCAAGAAACCTCATAATGCATGAAGCATCAAGTTGAATATTCAGAAGGTAGTGCCAGAGTGACGTGTTAACCTAGACTGAAGGCTTCTCTGACCTCCCTAATCAGCTTAAAAGTAAGTCTAGAAAGAGTCAGAGGTTCCCAAACTCAACTTCATTCCAATTTTCAAAAATATTTAAAGGCATATCCTCTCAAAAAAAACCCAGCACCCAACAATGCAAAATTCAAAATGTCAGGCACCTAATAAAATATTATAAGGCATAGAAAGAAGTAGAAAGATGTAATTCATAAAGAGGATAAAAATCAACAAATAGAAATAGACCTAGAAATGTTGCAGATGACAGAATTTGTAGATCTCAAACAAACCTGTAGCGGGAAACTACAATTTCTGAGGGAAAAAATACATTAGATGGGATTAAAAACCTATTAGACACGATAGACAAAAAGATGAGTGAACTTGAAAACATAGTAATAAAACTATTCAAAATGAAATACAGAGAAAAAGAATTTAAAATAATAAGAGGAAGGGGTGGAGCTTAGTGGTAGAACACATGCTCAAGATGCATGAGGCCCTGGTTTCTATCCCTGTTGAAGGAAAGAAAGAAAGAGAAGGAAAAGGAAGGGAAGGGAAGGAATCATTAGTGAGCTGTGGGACAATTTCAAATGGCCAAATATGTGTAATCAGGGTTCCAGAATTAGAGAAAAAGAAGAGTAGGCAGAAAAAAAAAATCTTTGAACACATGATGGCTGAAAAGTTTTAAAATTTAATAAAGATATAAGCCTGAGATCCAAGAATCCCAGGGAACCCCAAGAACAAGAACTATGAAGAAAGTCACACTAAAGTCCATCATAATCCAGTTACTTAAAGCTAATGATGAAGAGAAAATCTAAAAAACAGTGGAAGAAAAAAATTATACATTATGCTCATAGGAACAATGATATAAGACTGAAGGAGACTTCTTGTTGGAGACAAGCAAGCCACAAAGAAGCAACAAATTTTAACTACATAAAAGAATAACACTGTCAGCCTAGAATTCTCTACTGTCCAAAAATATCTCTGAATAACAAAGATGAAGTAAAGACTTAAGATATATGACCACTGGAAGAATTCATCAGCATCAGATAAGCAGTACAAGAAAAGTTGAAGGAAGTGCTATAGGCAGAGGAAAATGATACCAAACAGAAATCTTGACTTACAAAACAAAAATGAAGAGCATGGAAAATGGTAAATATGTGTATAAATACAAAAATTTTCCCTAATTAAATTTTTTTAAAGAAGATATTGTCTAGGGCAAAAATAAAAATCATTGTGGGATCTATGGCACATGTATGTAAAATATATGAAACAACACCATAAAATGTGGAGAAGGAAATGAAAGTACACTGTTCTAAGTTCACACACTATACAGAATAGGAAATAATTTTACTTAAATGTAGACTTTGATAAGTACAAGATGTAGAGTATAAATCCTAAAACAGTTTCTAAGAATACAAAGATGTATAAACAAAAAAAAGAAAATTAAATCATAACAAATAATCAATTAATCCAAAAGAAGGAAAGTAGGAACAATAAACAGATGTGACAGTAGAAAAACATAGCAAGATAGTGGACTTAAGCACAGCTTTATCAATAATCACATTAACTATAAGTGGCGTAAACAATCCTATTAAAAGTCACTGTCAGATTGAATAAAAAAGCAAGACTCAATTATATATAGTTCATATTTATTTTGAGTATAAATACATAAATAGGTTACAACTAAGAGGACGAGAAGAAAATGTCCCATGCTAACATTAACAAAAGAAAACTGATGGGCTAGAGATATAGCTCGGTTGGTAGAGTGCCTGCCTCAGAAGCACAAGGCCCTGGGTTCAATCCCCAGCACCACAAGAAAAAAAAAAAGCTGCTTTAGTATAAGCTGAGGTCGGATTGTAAGGAAAGAACTTTATCAAGGATAAAAGAGGACCACCTTGCTGGGCGTGGTGGCGCACGCCTGTAATCCCAGAGGCTAGGGAGGCTGACGCAGGAGGATCATGGGTTCAAAGCCAGCCTCAGCATGGGCAAGGCATTAAGCAACTCAGTGAGATCCTGTCTCTAAACAAAATACAAAATAGGGCTGGAGATGTGGCTCAGTGGCTGAGTGCCCCTGAGTTCAACCCCCAGTTCCAAAAAAAAAAAAAGAGGACCACCTCATAATGACCAGGAGGACATAAGAATCCTAAATATTTATAAATATTTATGCTCCTAATAAAAGAGCTTCGTATTACCAGAAGCAAAATTTTATAGAACTTCAAGGAAAAACAGACATGTCTATAAACTCAGTCAGAGATTTCAACACCTCTTTCTCAATAATTGATAGAACCAGTAGACAGAAAACCAGTAACAATATAAAGGACTTGAACGACACTCTCAAACAACTTGACCTAATTGACATTTATAGAACATCTACTCAGCAAGACAAGGGTAAACTTTCTTTTTAAGTACATAATGGAAAAATTATTAAGATAGATCATATTCTGAGCCATAAAACAAGTCATTTTGAATTTATAAAGATACAAATTATACCAACTATTTTTTAACCATAATGGAATTAAATGAAATATCAGTTACCAAAAGATATCCAGGTGGGAGTATATTTCAATCAAGGCTAGCCATCTAATAATTGTTGACACTGGTGATAGAATGTGCCCAGTGTAGGCTCATTGTACCATTCTTTCTACTTTTACATATATTTGAAATTTTCCTAATAAGATGTGAAAGAAAACAAGAGCAGACTGTTAATACTAGTGGGTGTAAAGGAAAAAATTTAGAATTACAAATATGAATACATAGAAATGCAAAATGGTACAATCAGTTTGGAAAGCACTTAGGCAGGTTCTCAACAAGATATACAAACACAGCATACGTCCCTGCAATTCCACTCTTGCATATCTACCCGCGAGAAATGAAAACTGTTTACGTAAAAAGTGCTTTATCATCAAAAACTGGAAAGAAACCAAATATCCCTCGACAGGTGAATGGATAAACAAACTTTTATGCACTGACACAATGAAATACTACTGCTTAACAACTAAAACTAATCAACTACTCACACACAGAACCGCATGGAGGAATCTTACTGCATGACGCTAAGTGAAAGGAGCCAGACTCAAAAAAGCCTCAGATGTCATGGTTCCATTTATATGTCATTCTGGAAATGGCAAAACTATAGGGTTAGAAAACACACCAGCAGTTGTCAGGGTGAGTTGGGAAAAAGAATTGAATAAAAGAGAGTGCCAGGTACTTGGGCGGGGGTTATGGAACTATTCTGTATTTTGATTGTGGTGTTTATATGAATATTTGTCAAAATTCACAGAAATGAACATTTTATTTATTTATTTGTTTATTTATTTATTTATTTGAATGAACATTTAAAAGGGAGGCTATGATAATATTTTGATTATGCTTCAATATGCTTGACAAAATTTTTAAACAAAACATCGCTGCTAATAATGAGATTATGACTACAACCCCGTTTCTTACTCAAAATGACATATTTTTGCCATGAGTGTTTTTTGACATGTAGTCTCCAGACCAGCAGCATCAGCATTACCTTAGAACTTACTATGATACAAATTTTAGGCCCTACCTGAAACCTACTGCATCAGAAACTTTAGGGGTGAGTTTTATCAACTAATGTTTTAACAAACCCTCCAGTTGCTTCATATGTACCCTGAGGTGTGAGAGCCTGGCTCTACACTACTCTATCCAATGAGACCAGAGTCTCTGGGAAGGGGCCTGGCATCAGAGTGACCCAGGGTGTCTTTAATTAATGGCCAAGTTCAAACCTGCTGCAGTCTGCCAGATGCTTCCATCATGTAATCATCTGAACTGTTGCTGCCCTCTGGCTATATTTGAATCCCTGTCATTGGGCTGGAATTCAAAAGGGGCCCCTTTCTGTGGCCTTTCTTTCTCTCAGGACTCTGCCACCAACTTCATAGAATTTAAAAGCAGCTTCTGACTCACAATACACACTCTAATTTGGAAGTTTGAAATTTCCACCCTTGGTCCATACTTAGTCAATTTCCTTCAATCAGCTCCTTTTATGCACATTAAAGTTCAACCAATGAAATTACCAATAATCAATTGGTTTTGGATCTATAAAATAGCGATTTAACATGGTCTGCACTAGCTCACTAGGCAGGCCTAATGTTTCTCCTTTGCAGTTTTATATTGATATATCTACTTTTAGGGCTTACCAGCTACTACTATATGCTGTTATACTGTAAAAGAACAAAGATAATCCATCTCTCTTTAAACCCAAACTACCTGCAAGCAAACAGTGTCTGGTGACTATTGGTGGGGAAAGCCACCTGTAACAAAGGTAAGTAATTATAGATATTTTCCATTGAATGAAAATTTCAAGGAACTTAAATGTTGTTGAAGAAACTGTTGATATTCAGTAAATGGGATGGTCTATCAAACTAAAAAGTTTCACAGCCAAGGAAATAAGAGCGTGAAGACAGAACCTACACAATGAGAGAAAATCTTTGCCACTTGCACCTCAGACACCAAAAACAAACAAACAAACAAACAAAAAACCCAAAACCAATCAATAAGTGGGCAAAGGAAATGAACAGAAACTTCAGAGAAGAAATACAAATGGTCGATAATTTATATGGAACCTGTGTTCACCATGTGAAAGAATGTTTACAACAGCATTATGTGCAGACTGGAAAAATTCAAATATGTAACAATAATTAAAGAACAAAAAGGCTCTATTATTTTAAAAAAATATGATTAATTATTAGATATTTGTCTTTACAGTGACAAAATATATGAATGGAAAACATAGCCAAAAAATTGTGGGCTCTGCTTAAATAGTGCCAAAGATGTTTCACCATTTCCAAATATCAGTTTGGTATATTTACTTTTCTTTAGATGATTGGTATTCTTGAAACAGTGTTAATTATGCATAAAACTTCTTGCAGTAATGGACTTTCTTCTACTGAAATATCTTGTATTAGTTTGATTCTGTTTTGTGGAATTTATAGTCTGCATTTGTTTTTAATAAACTTTGAAAAATAAAAAAACCAAATATATGAAAAAATTTTCAACATCTATAACAATTAGAGAAATGCAAATTAAAACTACGCTGAGATTTCATCTCATTCCAGTCAGAATGGCAATTATCAAGAGTACAAGTAACAATAAATGCTGGTGAGGATGTGGGGAAAAAGGTACACTCATACATTGCTGGTGGGACTGCAAATTGGTGCAACCACTCTGGAAAACAGTACGGAGATTACTCAGAAAATTTGGAATGGAACCATTTGACCCAGTTATTCCACTCCAAAGGACTTAAAATCAGCACACTACTGTAACATAGTCACATCAATGTTTATAGCAGCTCAATTCACAATAGCTAAGGTGTGGAACCAACTTGGTGCCCTTCAACAGATGAATGAATAAAGAAAATGTGGTACATATATACAACGGATTATTACTCAGCCATAAAAAGGACTTTATACTGTTGCTGGTAAATGGATGGATCTATTATGCTAAGTGAAATAAGCCAATCCCTGGGGCTAGGGTTGTGGCTCAGTGGTAGAGTGCTTGCCTAGCATGTGTGAGGCACTGGGTTTGATCCTCAGCATTCCATAAAAATAAATAAATAAAATAAAGGTATTGTGCCCATCTACAACTAAAAACATATTTTTTAAAAAGAAATAAGCCACCCCCCCAAAAAAACCAAAGGTTGAATCTTCTCTTTGATATGTGGATGCTAACACACAACAAGGCGGGGGAGGAAGGGAAGAAGAGAAATTCGATGGATTAGACAAAGGGGAATGAAGGGAAGGGAGGGAGGATGGGAACAGGAAAGAAGAATGAATCTGACATAACTTTCCTGTGTTTATATATTAATACAGTACCAGTGAAACTCTATATTCTGGATGACCACTAGAATGGGATCCTAATTAGAATAAGTTATACTCCATGTATGTATAATATATCAAAATGCACTCCACTGTCATGTGTGCTGAAAAAGAACAAATTTTAAAAGTGGGAAAATATTGTTGATATTCCAGGTCAAAATTAATACCAAACTAAGATTATTGTTTCAAGAAAGATATTAAAAGTTAACTAAATAAATGAATAAGAAAAAAAGGAAAATTAACTAAAACAAAGAAATAAAAAACCAAAAAGACAAATCTCTCAGAGTGAAGCAATAACACCTATAATTAAGACTTAGGTTAAAGTGCTGCAGAGTGATATTGGCCAAACCAGATTGTTACATTATGTATTGTGTGCATGGATGAAGATGTTATAATAAATCCCATCGGTATGTACAACTAAAATACACCAGTAAAAAAGGTGGGAAAAATAAGGAGCATTTTGAAAAGAAAAAAAAAGGCAAGTTATTTAAAATGTGAATATTTTAATAAAGATAAAATAGCTTTGAAAACTACAGAAACTAAGATTATTGAAAATTTATGCTGAGAGAAAGGTGAAGAGAAACAAGCCAAAGAAAGATAATTCTTTTGATTTTGAGAGTTTAAAGGCTTATCTTTTATATGTCATTTTTTATGTTTCTTTTTTTGATGTGTTGGATCAGTGCTCTGCTTATGAATCCATACTCTTCGTCTAATCTGTGCTATTGAAAACAGATTATCTTGGTTCTATTTCTAGTATTGACAAGTCTAAGGAATAACTTTGGCTATCTTCCTGATTTTTCCATTTGATATTCTGGCCTGCAAGTCAGAACACAATAATAATAATTGATGTCATGCCACAGAAACATATGTGGGCAAGTTTGCTCAGGTTATTTCCTCATATTAGCTAGTGTTAGCTCAGTCTAGAATTTTGGAGATGTAAAGAGCCTGGAGATAGATTCTGTAATACAAACTCGTTTTATAAGGGAAGGGATTAAGATCTCCAAAAAAGTCATGCAACTTGCCCCTAGTCTTACTCATTTAGAGTGACAGAACTGAAAATAGAATTCTGGTTTGCAGGATGTTTGTATGGTTTGCTTTCTACAAAAGAGCAATCAGTTCTGATACTAAAAACTTAAAAAGAGAGACAGAGATAGTGACGGAGAGAGAGACAAATGAATTATAAAGGAAATAGTGTACTTTGGCAAAAATCTCTAAGCTAACAATCAAATGGTAAAGGAGGTACTGATCTCCTACAGACTACCGAACAAGAAAAGCTACTGAGTCTATGTAGCTCTCAGGGGCCTCTCCTTGATTAAATTCCTCAATGGAATTGTCTAGGGTTAGAAAATCTCACAGAGCTACCACCAAACCAACATCAGGGGGATAAAACTCAAGAGTTTAGATGTTCAAAATGTTTGATGAATGAATAAATTAGTCAATGAATGATGGGTACTTCCAACTTCTAAGTCCTATACCCCCGGGCCCTGCACTACGAAAGAGGAAAAGTACTAAATCTTCACCTTGCTTGGAGACAGGTGATTTCCTTATACTATTCTATGCCCCAAATCCATTAGTTTGTTCTAAAATCATCAAAGATTGCTAAACACCAGATTACATACTAGAAGTTTACATTAACAAATATTATTAGTAGGGAGCTTTAACTATAATTTCCTCCAAGAGAAAGATTAGCACACAGATTAAACAAGACCAAAGAGAATCAACACTGCGAACCAACAGGAACCTACTGTGGAGTAAATCTGCAGAAACACCAAGTGATGAATGAGTCTGAAGTGATAACAATTACCCTACATTTCAAAGCTCTCATAGGTCAGTCAGAAACTGGAAGGGTATTCCAGAACCAACCTCCAACCAACCGTGACATACAGCAGGAGAGAAGCCAGGCTTTCAAGAGGATGTTGAAACAAGTTCAAATCAAACGCACTTGAATTTTTCAAATAAATTTCAGCTTTTTTCTTCAATCTAGAGTCTTTTTTTTCCTAACATCAAAAGAATCAGATTTTAGCAACTTAAAAGAAAGCTCTCTCTCTAGGTTTTTCACACTTGAATATTTTCACAGTCAAACAAAGAAATACCTAGGAACATAACAACTCAACCTCCTTGGTAACAACCAACCTGAAACCTGACCAGAATTTAAAACCTGAAATGCTATCATCAGCTTTCTTTTGAGTGAGCAGCCCACATTAACTAGAATTTTAGCATAAAACATTTAAACCAGGATTGAAAATGGTGAAAGATATTTTAAAAATTAAATTAAATTAATTAAAAATTTCTTATCTCTTTGGTTTTTGAGGAGTCCAAAAGTAGGACTTAAAATAACCATTTCTGGGATTATTGACTGTATATATCAGTCATGTCATACTAA
This sequence comes from Glaucomys volans, assembly GCA_020662805.1. NCBI lineage: Eukaryota > Metazoa > Chordata > Mammalia > Rodentia > Sciuridae > Glaucomys > Glaucomys volans. The sequence continues at coordinate 272,325 of JAJEJO010000453.1, read as the reverse complement.
TTTTACTATGTCATGTGCTATTTTAGGAAACTGAGAACTAAAATCTATTCCTTAGCATAATGAATGTTTTATTAAAATTTTTCTTGATACTTTTAGATTTAAATTCTATAAAACAAAAATCCATTAAAAACTGTTTATTTGACCAGTCCTTAAATGAACATGTCACTTCCTATTTCCGTTTCAACTCTACGAACGACCAAACAAATTTCCATTCCTAGGCTTCCTAGCTGCGCACACTTTCTAAGCAGCACAAAGTTGGAACCATATTTATCTACTTCATGCCCCAAAGGTCCACACTATAAATTCATTAAAGGAATCATCAAGAAGGGAAAAACTATCTCTAAAGTGTTGCTTTCTGCTATAGTCAGGTGTCTTCAAATTTGTCTTTATCTTTTCCAGAAGAACGATATTGTTGAAAGTGGCACAAACACCTCCTAGTCAAGTGACTATGTAATTTATCATCCAAACTGGGACACCTTTGAGAGTAGGAAAGGGTGCTACAAATAATTAGTTTAGGACCACAGATACAAGGGTTGTCTTAGTTATGTGGTCACCTAAGAGCAAATGTTGCCCTCACCCTTTCAAGGCCTGCTGGGAGTCTTAGAAGGGTCCCTAGTGAGACAGGTTTGTTAATTCCACATCCCTGCACCTCACATTCCATCTGTTCCCACTTTCCACAGCCTCCTGTGCCCTCACTTACCCGACCACCATGTCCTTGGGTCCAGCATTCACAGTGCAGATTCCATCCTCGCAGTGTTTTCCCACCAGGCTGTGAGCATGCAGGTGGATATTTTTTCCATTTGTGACCAACTGAACAATAACCTTTGCAGGTCCCACATAGTTGCAGATCTATATGAGAAACACATTTAATGAGTTAGCATATCTGACTACAAGGCCACATGAAAAAAACTGTGATCAACTGGTAAGTATAAGAAGTAAAATACAAAATCACGGGTATCCATACATATATGCCCACAGCTCTGTTTTTAAATGTGATGAACAAATGAAGTCCTTCTGATATAAACTTGAGGTGGAACCTACACTTGCCTATGAAACTTCCTGGAAGAAGAATCCTTTTTAACCAGACTGCTTCTACTATAAACATCATCACCTGGATTCGTATTCCACTGAGGCAGGACCGTTGGAGGATTTTCCCAGTATGGACTTTTTTCTAATTCAATCTCTGATTGCAAGAGTTGAGAACATGATCGTTGATGGGATTAGTTTCCTGATGGCTGGGGAGAGATACTGTCCTCCTGAGCAAAGGATAGACTCCCCTCCAATAACAGTGTGGCTTTGCTAGACACTTTGGGTCTCTCTGCCCGAGCCCTGGTGCTGAGCTGTGGCAGAGGTTAGTTCTGAACCCTCTTAATATCTACGGATGGTTTGGTCACCTCCACCAAAACTAATGTAGAAATTTAACTCCCGTTGTGAGTATTAAGAAGGGAGAAATTTAATCCAACTATGGTATTGGAGGTGGAACTTTTGGGAGATGAATAAAGTCAAATAAGCCATAGAGTTACAGCCTTAATCCAATGGAGCTATGACTTTCTAAGAAGAGGAGGAGATGCTTAAGCCAGTACATTCTGTCTTACCATGTGATGCCCTGTGTTACCTGGGGACTTTGCAGAGTCCCCACCAGACAGAAGGATGTAGCTGCCCAGTCCTAAACTTCCCAGCCTTTAGAACTATGAGTCAGATGAAACCTTTATTCTGTATGAATTACCTGGTCTGTAGTATTTAGCTATAGCAACAGAAAATGGGCTAAGACATCCCCTCTCTCAAGGACCAAGGCCACCTGCTGGGGAGTGGCTTCCAGTCCTTGTAGAGCAAACTAATTACAAAAGGGGTGTCAGATTAAACTTGATTTCGACCACCTCAAAGCACAAATCAATTTCTTAGGCATAGCATTTAAAAATTCTTCTGGGCATAAAGCTAATTATGAATCGAGCATGTTTCCCTATTTTATAATAGGCAGGAAGCCTTTGCCCTTGAGTGCAGGACGGGGAATGAGGAGTGCTAGATTTGCTCCAGGCTAACTGTACTCCCTGGATTACCAATGTTGGTTCTGGGCCTCGGAATGACATCTGAAATCTGTCTTCACTAATGAAAAGTAAGAGCACTAAATAAACCAAGTCATTTCACCTCTAAGGTGACAGTGGGCACAAGAGCAACAGAGGGAGGCTTCATTTGAGTGAAACCAGGCAGGCCATCCACCTGAGAGCACACCAGTACTCAGCGATTAACCTAATCACCCTGGACATTTGGACCCTTCAATGTTACCATTATGAGGGAGTTACTCACTAGCACTGATGGAAAGAGGTGGGAGGTGTGTTCACAAAGCACTCATATGTTTTTCTTACGATTACTTCATGCCAGAAGGGTGGCAAGAATGAGGAACTGGGTAATCTCTGAGGTAAAGGACCTGAAAGATTTGCCAGTGACTAATGTGCTGTTTGATCCATTTGAAAGAGTCCAACTCAGCATAGCGACGTTTGGTTTTTACACAGACCACAGGGCAACGACAGGGAGGCCCCTGGGCTTTTTGGACTTTCCAAAATACCAACTGAAAGAAGAAAGCTGAAGTGTGGGGACAGACAAAAATGATACTATTTGCAAGTTATATGGTACATGAAGACTTTGGCAAACTAACCCCAGGGAGACCATCCTTCATAAAATGCCATGACTGAGAGGTATTTGCAATTGATTCAGAAATTCATTTGTTCTATGGAAAATTTGTTTTCATTCAGCCTCCCTTTCACTTCTCAGAACACTGACTCCTTTGAAAATTAAGTTTACAGAGAGCAACTGTATCTGTTAGAAAGGATTTTCTGAAAGAGTCTGTACATGACAGACCCTTGAACAGTACTAACTTAAACATAAATTAAGCTTTCCAATACAGCCAAGGAGACAAAGGTGAAATTACTGAGTGGTCAGCTATGCAGGGACGCTGTAAGGGCATGGACATTAGAGGCAGTTAAGCCACATGACCTTGCTAAGTTTCCTCCTCTGTAAAATGGGATCACAGTATCTTGAAGGGTTGTGGTGAGAACCGCCCATGTTAATCACTCAAAGCTTTTAGAACAGTGCACAGCAAATATCAGCTGTGTACAAGTATTAGCTGGTAGCTATTTATTACTGTCATGTGCTCTTCTACCTTCAGATCTTTTGATAACACAACTGCCCTGAGATGATTTTTTAAAACTTCCTGTTTAAAAGCAGGGAGCGGGAATGAACGACCAATTCACATCCCTCTTCTATTCCTAGGATAAGACTTTTATGCTGAGTCAACAGGCTTTGTTAATTTTCTAGTAATAACAATGTTTTTATACTAACAGCTGTCATTGTTGAGGGTTCTCAGACTTTCTTGGCTTCCTTGATGAAATTTAAGCTTTTCTTCCAGAAGCTTTGGGATTCACAGATTATATCTGCTTTTCAAATAAGAAGTAAAAAACAGCAACTCAGGAGGCTGAGGTGGGAGACTAAGGTTCAAGGTCAGTCTGGGCAATTTGGTGAGACCCTGCCGCAAAATAAAATATGAAATTTTAAGAAAAGACTGGGGATATGGCTCAGGGGTAGAGTACCCTGGATTCAATACCATTACTCTGCCCAAAAAAAAAAAAAAAAAAAAAAAAAAGGAACTAGAAACTAAGGGTCTTGATAATATTGCTTTTAGTCAAATCACCTTTCATTTAAAATAATTCTGTCATACTGTGGAGAAGCATTTGCTGGTTGGTTCTTCAAAGCTGATTAAAAGAAGTAGTCTAAAATTTTCTAGGAATTAGAATTTGAAATGTCCAGTTTCCTCTCTGGGTAAATTTGGTCAGATCACTTTGGCAGAAAGTAGAGGCAGTATGAACGTAGGATGTGACACATGAAATCGCTCTTGTCTGCTTAGATTTTCCTGGGAAGTGGTAATGCCGATGAAGACAGTGAAGAAGAGGAGGAAGGAAAAGTCCACACTGGTCACCTGACTTGGTACCTGACTTTGTTCTCTGCCACACGGCTGCAGAACAATGGGGTGAAGTCTAACCGCTCCTGAAGCCAGGCCGCTGGGCTCAGATCCCCTGCTGTCACTAACGAGTTGTGTCCACAGGAAAAGTTGGCTAACATCTCTGTGTTTCAGTTTCTCCATCTTTAAAAGCACCAATACACTTGCTATTTTAGGGTTGTTAATAAAGTGCTTGGCACCTAAGGGGATTAGCAATCCCAAATAGAGATCTCCCAAAGAGGCTATGACTTCACTGATAACCAAAACTCATCAATTTATCCAGTGAGCATATATTGAGATCCTTCTAAAGGATCCACGAACTGTAGTGCGTTGGGGAGAGAAGGGGCACACTGTGAGTACAGAGCAGGTCTGATCCCTGTTCTAACGGGAAGTAGAGAGTGGGAGTGACACCAATCAAATAATCTCACAAACAAATGTAAAGGCATAAATGTGAAGAACTTATCAAAGAAAGATCTGTAATAGGGTTCTGACCTGGTCAGAAAGTTCAAAGCTTTCTAAGAGACTAAATAAGGGCTGAGATCTGAAAGAAGAATAGGAGACTAACAAGAAAAGGGGTGCATAGGGCCAGGGGGATTGAGAGAGTATTCCTGGCAGGGAGAGTACTGTGTGCAAGGGCCAAGGGTGAGTACCTCTCTGACTCCTCAGACTTTCTCACTGCCACAGTACAGGTGTTCCTTCAAGTGGTTCTACCATCCAGCCTTCTTTCTTTCCGGTCAAGAATCATCTCCTCTTCCAAGGGAAGACCCAAATTTGAATCTTTCATGACACCCTCCTCACCACTTTAGCCCACTAAGGTCCCTATACTGTCCCTGTTTGGGGAATGTGATTGGAGGGGACAGGGCAGGAAAATCATAAGCAATCAGCTACTTAAGGGTCATTATCTTACTTGTTAATTCTCAGGCCATCTACTTCTATACTAGTTAACTTGCTGTGTTTCTAGAAGGGGAAGGAACATGCCAACTCAGTCAATCCCACAAAAGCCCAGGAGTTGGGTGGGGTCAGCAGTGGTACCCCATTCCACAGTTGAAGGAAAGGAGACTCAGTAAGATGAAGTGAATTGGTTCCTATATGTATATCGACTGGGCAGTTCCTTGAGCTTGGGTCTGTCCACCTCCAAGTTCATTTACATTTTCCATTACACTGTGCTACCACTTGGCTCAATCACTTTTTGTATGTCCAAACTCTTCCGTGTTTCATAGCTCCACTTTGCCTACCACAGTGTTGGTACATGACAGTTATTCCTGAAAAACCTGTTTGTTGGTATTGTTGGTGTGTGCTGTGAGAAAGGAGGTCTCAGAGACAGTTGTGAGTGGTGGGAAAAGTTCCCTTGTCCCCTTGCAAGTCTCCTTCATTTAAAAAATCATGCTATAGACATGAAACCACGCATTCACTTTTTTCTGTTAGGTTGTGAATTAGATTATAAGGAAAAAAGAAGAATAAAAAGGAGAAAGAAACAAAGAATATTATTTTGCTTCTTCTCTCAAGGATGAAAAGTAGCCAGTTCTTCTTGTTCTTTGTTATTTATTATTTGAACAACCAGAAAGTATAGATCAACTTCACTAAATGACGGAGCACAAAGCACTATCTAATATAGTTACTGGATGCTCAGTAAAATGAGTCTCTTCCTTCTCTCTAAAACCAGACATTTGAAGTTCTGAGATCAATTGCTAGCTTTCCCCCTCCAAGGTCTGTGACCCTACACCAGTTAGATAACTTCTGTGATCTTCATGCTCCATGTCTACAAAATGGTCCAATAATGTGACATCAGAGAGCCACTGTGAGAACTACACATGCCCGGCAAGTGGTAGGTGCCATGGAAATATAGGGTTTTTTCCTTTCTCTGGTTTGCAAAGTCACCCTAAGCCTTCTGACAACATTGTAAGGTAGGCAGGGTTGGCACTATTACCCCCATTTTGCAGATAAGAAAACAAGTTCAGACAGATTGAGTAACAAATGACATAACCCTAAGTCAGACAGCTAAGACACAGAGGACCCTGGAATTCCTCTGGAAGTCTTATGGATATCAGTGTGTGTGTTTTCAGTAAGGTATGGGATGACATGAAAACATCCTCTTTGATCCACTTACTATTTTCCAGTGGTGCTCATGGATTTGCATTAATTTACTGATGTTCTTTTACCTTGTTTCGTGTCCTACTTGATTGACCAATAGCACATATGGCTCAAGATGTTAGGCTGGGTGGAGAATGGCAAACCACCATATCTTTTTTTTTTTTTTTCCTATCTGAGCCATTTTTAACTTTGGGCTCAGCATTAAGTGTATTTATTTTGTTGTGCAACTATCACGGCCATGTATTTCCAGAGCTCTTTTCATAGTACAAATCTGAAGCTCTGTATCCATTAAACAGTAAGTCCCATTGTTCCTTCCCCATAACCATTTTTTTTTTTTTACTTATTGATTCATTGAACATAAATGGAGTACACCTATTGTTTCACTAGTTGTACACAAAGTAGAGTCACACCATCTGTGCGTTCATGCATGTAACAGGGCAATGATGTCTGTCACACATTCTGTTATTAATTTTACCCCCCACCCGCCCCCACCCCTCCCTTCCCTCTATGCTATCTATCCTTCCTCCATTCTTGCCACCCTTCCCCCCCGCATTATGCATCATCATTCATTTATCAGAGAGACCATTTGGCTTTTGGATTTTGGGGATTGGCTGATCTCACTTAGCATAACAGTTTCCAACATCATCCATTTACCTACAAATGCCATAATTTTATTCTTCTTTATGGCTAATATTCCATTGTGTATATATACCACAGTTTCTTTATCCATTCATCTACTGAAGGGCATCTAGGTTGATTCCATAATCTAGCTATTGTGAATTGAGCAGCTATGAACATTGATGTGGCTGCATCACTGTAGCAATCTGATTTTAAGTCCTTTGGGTATA